>OY986436.1:215333352-215513352 GCA_963920525.1 Dichetophora obliterata | reverse complement strand
TAATTATGTAATTACTTAACTACCTAATTACTTAAATACGCAATTAATCTCCAATGGAATGCCTGATCAAAAATACTGATAAAAAAGACCAGAAAAGATTTGCAAATTTGATCACATGGAAAATAAATTTATGTTATTTCTAAAAAAAGTTTTATACAAAATGTCTTGCCCAATTCTGAGAGTTTTGCAAATTTTGTAATCCGAGTCAGAAATCACTTCCGATTTTTGTAACGTAACGCCAGCACATATTTTTGCTTATATCTTTAGATTCTTGGGTTAATTGTAGTCATTGTTTTTACTAAATATTGTGCTACTTAATTACTACGCAAATATAAATAAACTTTTTAAAAATTTGACTTTTTTATTCTATTTTTTTAATACAATATCTATTCGTACAAATCGTCCGTAACTCCAGTTTGGAAATGCCCATATGTAAATTTCGAGACCAAAGTTCTTTTAATTTATTTCCACTGTGCAAAGCACTGTGCGTTGTGGTGACTAGTTATTATATTATTATTAAGCCATATTTCGTTAATATAAAGCAGTTGTTCTCAGGTTCGAGTTTTAAAAAATTTTACTGAAATATGTTTTGTAAGAAACCAACTATCTCATTTTTATTATAATATTTTATGTTAATTTCTTCATTTAAAGTTGTATTAAATCTTTCCTTTTTTTTAATAAACTATAAGTATATAAAACAGGACAAATTTCTTGAATTTAAAAATATAAATTTTGGAAAGGGGTGACGCGAGTTTTACGTGAACATGGAAAAGGGGCACGACCAAAAATGGTTGAGGACTACTGATCGAAAGCATGAAAAAATTAGCCCTCACTGTAAAACTTTAATAGCTACTTCTTATAGTTGCATTTGTTGCATTAAAATGTATTTCAAGCACAAGCTAACAATAGATATCGTTAAGATATTTACTTAAAAATAATTTCACACAGGCATATCAACATACATACAAACAAACAAACGTTTCTACATTCACACCAACTGGAACTGAGGAACTGACGACTGACCACTTGTCAGTTATTGACATTTAAATAAATACAAATATTTACAAATCAATCGCATCAAAGTGCTAATTACAATTAAATTTCATTACCAACTTATGCTTTTCAAGCTATTGCTATAATTATAGCCTCAACAAATATACTAGAATAAAAAATAAAAAAAAAGTTTAATGAAAATCATTTGCTAATCCCTACCTACTTTTATTGAAAATTGATAATGCACTCTAAATATTATCAACAAATTTTTGAATTTCATATAACTTTTTCTTTTCATTTCGCTATGCTATAAATTATGAAATTATAGCTAGCTTGATAATTATTGCAAATAAATCTAACAGTGTTAAAATACTGCTGCCAATTGATTTATAGTATCTGTGCGTATTTGCATTTATCACTTAAATATAAAACAAAAACATAGCAACAAATATATAGAAATAAGTTTTGTAGTTTGCGATGTATGTATATTTATCGGTAGCACTGTGCGCGCAGTGATGCCAATTTACATTATTTTAGCTACATTTGTGAAATATGTTTGTGTGAATTTGTTTGTTTTTGCGTCGCAGTTTATGTAAATAATTGGCATTTTCTTTGTTTTATTTTGAAAAAGTTAAATCGCAATATAAAGTGTTGAACGTATTAATTTTACTTTCTAAGCAAAACCATTAGGATTTTAACTAAAAGGATTAGTTAAAAAAATATGGTTTACAAGATATTACAAAAAAGTTAAAGTCACTTGTTTTTATATATTAGCAGGATACAGTTGTACGCTGCTTCGCCACGGACTTTTTTTATATCAATCTCCTGACAATAAAAAAATAAAAAAAAATTTAATTTTTTTTTTTTTTTTTTTGTTTTAGAACGCAGTATTGCATAAAGTTTTGGGCTAAACTCACACCGTTGAGGATAAATCGTTAAAACTGAACGAAATCGATTGGTCAAAACCATAGTTACAGTACCAAAAGAAACAACATCAAAAGTAATTTCAAGCCTGCCCACCCTAATGTTGACGTCATTTCATTACACGTATGAAAAAACAAGAAATATAGCTCTTTAAAAACCTTTAATTGACAAATTTTTCAAAATTTTCCATAACAGTTTTGTCACATGGCTGCTATAAAAGCTTTGACTATTATTTAAAATAAAAAATTACCTGTTACCTGTAATAATTTTTGAAAAATGTTTTGATATTCAATTAACACTTGAAATATAGTTGTCCATCTAACAGCTTTGTTTAAACAATGGTTGTAACAGTCTTTCGTATGTTAATTAAAATGTATGTGTTGAATGTTTAACACCTCAGCACAAGCCGACGAATTTGTTTTAAGGTTCGAGTTAAAATATGTATAGCATTAATTAATACATATCGACAAACTTATATCTATAGTAATAAAACTCATTTTCTGTTTGTTTGTTTGTTTGGCCTTTATACAAATCTAAACGGCTCAACGGATTTCGCTTAAACTAGGTACACATATTAGGTTCATCCCAACTTAAAATGTTACATACTTAGTTTTTGCCACGCCCTCTCTGAACTTTTTTAACTAACGGTAATTTTGTTATTATAAAACTTTTTAGTATCGAAGAATTTTGTGTATTTAATTTTGAAAAATTTCTGTTATTTTGACATCAAAAACACTCACATATCTTCAAAATTGGAGAAATTTTCAGTACAACGACTTTTTCATAAAACATCGTTACCTAAGAATGAGAAAAAAACGACATGAAAATCAAAGTTTGGTCTTTCGATGCAAATATCTCCGCTGTCCATTAATATATTTCATTCAAATTTTTTTTGTTCAAAAGTTCAATAAAATCACTTCACAGAAATAGGTTGAACTGTACCGTTAAGTCAGTGTATACAGGGTTGCCAATATTCGAAGCGCCCATTTTATTTTTAAATAAATCAAAGAAACCACAATTTTTTGTCTGTTCGTCATGAATATCATTTAATTGGGTTCAAGTAGATTTGCTTACATTATTTCTTGAATATGATATCTCGTAAATGGTCGCCATTGGCCTCTACGACATATTGTGCCCGTTTTGCAGCATTTTCCATGGTTTTCTTCAACATTTCGATGGGAATGGCGGTTATTTCTTGACGGATGTTGGTTTTCAGCTCTTCTAGGGTCTTTGGCTTGTTGACGTCAACCTTTGATTTCAAATAACCCCACAAAAAGAAGTCTGGAGGCGTTAAATCTGGTGATCTTGGCGGCCAATCGAAATCACCATTTTTTGACATCAAACGGCCAGGGAACAATTGCTTCAAAAAATCGATTGTAGTGCGGCTTGTGTGTGGTGGCGCGCCGTCTTGTTGAAACAAGTAGTGCCTGATACGCTTTCGACGAACGATTGGCATGAAAAAATTGTTTATCATATCGCGATAACGCTCCTGATTGACAGTAACTCTGTGGCCATTATCATCTTCGAAAAAGAACGGCCCAATGAGCATTTTAGCACAAACGCCGCACCAAACAGTGACTTTTGCATCGTGAAGAGGTACCTCTTGAATCTCTTGTGGATTTTCAGTGGCATAAATACGGCAATTTTGTTTGTTTACCGTTTCGTTCAACTGCAAATGAGCTTCATCGCTCATGATAATTTTATGCCAAAATTGCTCGTCTTCTTCAGCCATTTCGATGACTCTTTGGGCCCATTCCAATCGACGTGGCTTATCGGTAGGCAACAATTTGTTTACCAATTGAATTTTGTACGGAAACAAATTCAAATCAACACGTAAAATGCGTTGTAAAGTGGATCGGGGAATGCCGAGCTGCTGAGAACGGCGATTTTGGGATGTTGTTGGTGACTGCTCAATACTGGCTCGTACGGCTGCAATAATCTCATCCGATCGCCTTGGTCGCTTTTTATTTGGCCTCTTTGGGTTACCAAGAGTATTACCAGTTGTAAATCTTTCATACAAACGATAAATTGTTTTCTTGGAAGGCGCACTTTTCACTTTATTTATTTTTTTGAAAGCACGTTGAGTTTTCACTATTGACTTGTTTTGTTGAATGTAAATTTCAACAATTTTAGAGCGTTCGCGTGGCGTGTACTGTTCCATTGGCCGCATTCTAGCCGAAAAAGTGCTCAAGTAGCGAAGTAGCATAAAATATTTTCGCTATATAAATTGTGACATCTCAAGGAACATGTTCTCTGAGAGCATACCATTCAGCCCGAAAGTTGTGGAACAGTTCTTGAGCACTTTTTCGGCTAGAATGCGGCCATTGTAAACATTTGCTTGGAATGACGCTTCAAATGCGGTATGTCATTAGTCGATTTGGCATCACTGCGGAAAGTTACAGTGTTGCCAGATGGGCGCTTCGAATATTGGCAACCCTGTATATGTTTTATGATTATGTCAAAAAAGGTCCAAAATATTGATTTTTTACTCAAAAAATGACTCAAAAATTAGTCTGTTCGACTTTTAAATTCTTACATGATCTGAGTTCAGACCGGCGTAAGCCAGGTTGGTTTCTGTCTTTAAACGATTAAGATGTCTTAGTACGAAAGGACTTGATATCTAATTTATAAAAATTTTTTGTACGAATTCCACTAATTCTTTTTTGGCAGAAAAGTGCGATAAATTTAGAATTTGTGAATGTAATTAAATTACAAAAAAGAAGATGGAATTATTTAGAGCTTTCTTGTCTTATGAAGGAATAGTAATTATAGTCATTTGTGTATTAGTAAGTGTGGCTTTTTTAACATTATTAGAACGTAAAGTTTTAGGGTTTATTCAAATTCGTAAGGGACCTAATAAGGTAGGTTTTCTTGGTATTTAACAACCTTTTAGTGACGCAATTACATTATTTACAAAGGAACAAGCTTATCCGTTAGTATCAAATTATTTATTTTATTACATCTCCCCTATTTTTTTCTCTTTTTATTTCCCTCCTTTTATGATTATGTGCTCCAATTTTAATTAATCTGTACTCTTTTAATTTAGGAGTCCTGTTTTTTTATATGCTGCACAAGACTGGGAGTTTACACTGTAATATCTGCTGGATGGTCATCTAACTCAAACTATGCGTTACTAGGAGCGTTACGCGCAGTTGCTCAAACTATTTCATATGAAGTTAGATTAGCTATTATTCTTTTCAGATTTGTAGGTCTTGCAGGAAGATTCAACTTTTTAGATTTTAGATCCTCTCAAAAATATTTGTGGTTTATTTTTTATTCTATTCCCTTAGCTTTTATTTGAATGAGAGTTTCCTTAGCTGAAACAAATCGGACCCCCTTTGATTTTGCAGAGGGAGAGTCAGAACTAGTTTCGGGATTTAACGTAGAGTACAGAAGAGGGGGATTTGCTTTTATTTTCCTTGCAGAATACTCAAGAATTTTATTTATGAGTATATTGTTTTGCTCTTTATTTTTAGGAAGTGATATTTTTAGTTTGTTTTTTTTATCTAAAAATAACTTTTCTGTCCTTTTTATTTATTTGAGTACGAGGAACTCTCCCTCGATTTCGATACAATAAGCTTATAATATTAGCATTAAAATGTTTTTTACCTTTTTCCCTATATTTTCTTTTATTTTTAGTAGGCGTAAAATCTTTTCTTTTCACTATATAAATAACTAGCTGAACCCGGTGTGCTTCGCTACCCCCGTCTTTATAAAATAAAATTAAAAGTATTTATATATTTACAAAAATTTATGTATTTAATTTTAATTTAATTATTGCAATGCTTCTCCCATTTTTTTGTTGTTAAGTTAATTAGAATTCAGCACTGAACCGCATGTAATTTGCTTCATGCTCCCCCTTTTTATTTTTAGACCAATCAAAAAGCAGCAATTACACAATCAGCTGTTTCGCAGTCAGTTGTGGGAGAATGAGAATGGGGTTACTCCACTCTCTATTTTAATTAACACACATTACAAAATCAGCTGTTTTGCAGAAAGTTGTGGGAGAAAGAGAATGGGGCTACCCCACTATTTTAATTATTATGTATTTTAAATTTGAGGTAAAGGCGTTAATAAACGTAGTAAAAAAGTAGGTGCAGAAGTGTGCATGGTTGAAAAATATTATCATGTTATTAGTATTCCTGAGTCAAAGCTGCACGCTGTGAAAATTTAAGATCGGTTAACAGGTCCAGCCTCCGATATATCGCAAACAAAGGGGCGTACTCTGCCCACTTTTCTTTTGGTACGTATTTCTATTCATGCCAATACCATATATAGCAAATACTGCCGCCGTTGGTCAAAAAATGCCCAAGATATGACGATTTTAAATTTTGGGTTATATGGGCGAGGCCATGCCCCTTTGTCCACTCACAACTTTATATAGTTAAGAATTTATTATTTCGTAAGAATATCCTATTGTGAAAATTTAATGAAGATTGGTCCAGTAGTTAAGACTATATTGCGATTTTAATTTTCCTGAAAAGAGGCGTGGTCCCACCCAATTTTCTCCTGGTACGTATTCCTAATTATGCCAATACCATATGTGCCACGCCCTTTTGTCCAAAAAAAAACTTCATATAGCCTATTATTCCTTCCAGAGTCATAGTAACATGCTGTGAAAGTTTCAGCTTTAATGGCTGCAAACATAGCTCCCGTTTGGTGAAATAGTAAGGGTTTTCATGCAAAGTGGCAGGCTTCTAATTTGGGCAATTAGTTATTTTTATCAGAAAGGTTGTATGAACAGCCCTTAAAGTCGATTGTGCATTTGCAGCATATAAGTCAGCTGTGCGATCTGCCAGCGATGCATTCCATTTAAACGCTTTGCGGATTGTTTGATTGTTTTCTGAAATTTTTAGAATTAAATCTTTATTAGTTTTGCTCAAATTATAACTTTTCCTTCAAAAAAGAAAACAGCTGATTGATCATATAAGTTTGCCACCTCGTTTGCTCACCTAAATCGAAGAGCAAATTTATCTGGTTTGTGCAAAAGCTTTTTCATACGAATTTTGACAGTTCATTTATAAGGCTGATAAACTTATAAGGTTTATACCATTTATAAAGGTATTGCCCATTTGCATGAAAACCCTTAGTATTTATTCTTACGGCAGCCAATCAGAAGCGTTCTTAATTAGTGAAATGAATTGCCATATACATAATTTTAATTGTAAGTATGTCAATGATATGGTAAGCGTTATAACACGCGTTGGCAATCGCACCTCATGTTACACTTGAAGGAAAAGTAGTGCAATATTAATATTCAAATTTGTGTTGATAATAATTAAAAAAAAATAATAATAAAAAAATTATTTCAGAATGTTTTTGTGCATCAACACTTTTTAAAGACACCAAATATATACCATATTGAAAGCAAATGAATTATAATTAAAGTAAAATGGGGCGAAAAAGGGGGATTTGGTAATAAAAAAATCTATGGCTACCTTACCTGTAGATAAAAAGTATGTAAAACTTTAGGTAAATACATATTACAAAAAAAGTATTTTGTATAGCAAACATTGTTAGTGGTATAAGTAAGTATCTAAATTAAAAAAGGGGGCAGTGAAGTGGGCGTGGTTCATAGTAATATGGCGACGTTAACAGTATTAAGAGCAAATACTACTAAATAAAAAATAATCCGTTGGAAGGAACAAACTTGTACAGAAAAAAAAGTTTAAAACTTAAATTTGGCGTGAAAAGGGGCGTGAAAGGGGGCGTGGCGTAAGAAATGTTTATTTCTACTTCACCTGGAGTATAATGTGTATACAATTTGAAGTAAATCTGTTAAAAACTATATGGGAGCAATTACATAATTTTAAAAAAGTGGGCGTAAAAGTGGGTGTGGTCGAAAAAAGTACCCTATTAATCATGCCAGAGTCCCAGTTAAATGCTGTAAAAATTTCAGGAAGATCGGTCCAGAGGTTTGGTCTCCTATAAGGTACAAACAAACAAATAAACAAACACACATTCCATTTTATATATATATAGATTGTTAATAGTAAAGTTAATAGATTGTTTTTTATCTATATTATGTTTTCAAGACATACGCTTATTCAAGCTCATTAACTATAAAATTAACTTATCTCATTATTTAGCTACAATTGGGCTTATGAGAAAAAAAAAAGAAATACATAATCGTAAGAAGTTGGCCAACTGTAATGTAAGGGTCTTCAACAGGTCGAGCTCCAATTCAAGTTAAAAGAACTACAGTAGCAATAAATATTCAGAAAAGAAATTGATTAAGAGGATTAAATTGGAATCCCCGAAATTTTCTGGTGTGTGAGAATGGAAGAATCATTAAAATTGTGATTAATATTACTAATGCGATTACTCCTCCCAACTTATTAGGAATAGAACGTAAAATTGCATATGCAAAAAGAAAATATCATTCTGGTTGAATGTGAATAGGAGTTACAAGAGGGTTAGCGGGAATAAAATTATCAGGATCTCCTTACATGTAAGGTCTATAGAGAGAGAGAATAAAAAGAGCTGTAATTAAGACAATAAATCCAACAATATCTTTAAATGAAAAATAAGGGTGGAATGGGACTTTATCCACATTAGAATTTAAACCAATTGGATTATTTGAGCCAGTTTGATGAAGGAATATTAAATTAATAATAGTAAAAGCTAAAATAATAAAGGGAATTAAAAAATGAAATGTAAAAAAACGAGTGAGAGTAGCATTATCAACGGCAAACCCTCCTCAGATTCATTGCCCTAAAGAAGTGCCAAGGTAAGGAATTGCTGATATTAAATATGTAATTACTGTCGCCCCTCAAAAAGACATTTGTCCTCATGGAAGAACATAGCCTAAAAAAGCTGCCCCTATTACTATAAATAAGATTACTACTCCAATAAGTCATGTAGATGTATAGAGATATGAGTTGTAATAAATTCCTCGTCTAACATGTTGATAAACGCAAATAAAAAAGAATGACGCTCCATTAGCATGAACGGCCCGTAAAAATCACCCAAAGTTAACGTCTCGGCAAATATGGTTAACTCTTGAAAAAGCAATTGAAATATCTGCAGAATAGTGTATAGCTAAGAATAACCCTGTTAAAATTTGAATAATTAAGCATAAGACTAATAAAGATCCAAAATTTCATCACAAAGAAATATTAATTGGCGTGGGAAGATCGACTAAGGCATTATTTGAAATTTGTAAAAGAGGGTTAGATTTGGTTTGTTCATAAAATATCTTTCGAAGGGGTCCATAAGTTAATCCTGTAATTTTAACGATTGCAATTAAAGTAATAAGAAGATATATAATTAATTAATAAGGCGGTAATGAAACATTCAGGAAATCTATATAACTTAGATAAACTAAGCACCCATTCTGAAGATTTTATTAAACTTTCTGCTGAAAGTGTTTCTCTGTTGATTTCATAAAAATTAAAATTTTCCTTTAAGACCATAGAAATATAACTAATGGGGATAATTAATACTATAAGAAAAAAATATCTTATTCTAAAAGAAAATATTTCGTTTGAAGCAAGGGATACAATATAAATAAATAAGACAACATGTATACCACCAATAAAAATTAAAAAAAGAATGTATGAATACCAAAACGAAGGGAATAGAAACCCTAAAAATACACATACAACAGTTGTTTGAATAATGAGGGTTAACCCTATTGCGAGAGGGTGAACTATAGAATAAAATATAAAGCTAATTAAAACTATCAAAAAATAAATTATATAAAGAAGTATATCAAGATATAGTTTAACTAAAATATTAATTTTGGAACTTAATGATAAAAGAATGTTTTTATCTTGAAGAATTAAAAGCTTAGCTTATTGTCGGTATACAAGACCGATGTGTTATTTAAACTATTAAATCAATGATAACATATTATTTATGGGCTTTACCGAGCTTTATAGTAATCTTAGGAATATTTGCGTTTGTTTCTGCACGAAAACATCTTTTATGTATAATATTAAGTTTAGAGATGATTGTTTTAAGACTTTTTATTTTATTGTTTATTGTAAGAGTACTTTTTTTCAGAGAAAGATATTTTTGTGTTGTATTTTTAACCCTTAGAGTTTGCGAAGGAGCGTTAGGTCTTTCTATTTTAGTTTCTATATCCCGAACTCATGGAAATGATAATTTTTAGTCCCTAAATATTTTATAATGTTAAAAATTGTGTTTTTTATTGTTTTACTAATCCCATTGTGTTTTAGACTTTCAATGTTTTGAATGGTTCAGGTATCTTTATTTTTATTATCTTCTTATTGAATGTGCAATTTCTTTTCTTCGTCAATTTATTGCTCTATTTCTTACTCATTTGGGGTTGATGGAATTTCTTTTGGGATAATTTTATTGAGAGTTTGAATTAGATCTTTAATGGTAATGGCAAGAGAAAAGGTTTACTTAAAGAAAGATAATAATTCATTTTTTGTAATAACTATTGTACTTCTCCTTTTATTTTTAATTTTAGCTTTTTCTAGTTTGAGATTGTTTCAGTTTTATTTATTTTTTGAGAGAAGTCTAATTGTTGTTGTAAAATTGAAATCAATTAAAAATTGCACATCTGGCTACCTTTCATATGACATAGCATTTATTTGCAAAAATTCTTCCAGCTAAGCGCAAAAATTATTTTACTGTTTTTGTCATCAAAACAACAAGGGTACCCCCTTTGATTTTTTTCGCAAAATTTATTTTTTCCAAAATGTTGTTTTTATTTTTTTTTACAAAAAAGTCAAGTCTCAAAAATAATTTATGTGAAAAATTACCCCAATATCTCTTTCCAATCAAAAGTAATGGCTAAAAATCTAATTTTTCATTCCAGACTATTGATATAACTTAGTTTTAAAAATCTTTTTTTCATTCCAGACTATTAATATAACAAAATTCTCTATATAGTTTGAACGTTCCCACTTATCTCTAATAATGCGGTTGTGTGTCTAAAGTAATTACGAACATTTTGGATTATATAAAATCTTCCTTATAGTAATCTACTTATTTTTTGCCTCCCCACCCCCGCCCCCTCCCATTTCAATATCGTAACGTTATCTATGTTACTAGATATCATTACGATATTATAATAACGATAGCATCGCGATATTAACGATATCTATAATCAGTAAGTAATCGATATCACGATATTATTATTACAATAGCACTGCGATATCGCAACAATATCTAGATTAAAAAATTCTCGATATAATTTCGCTTGTACCGATATTTAGATAAAATAAACGCCACTAGTACTTACCTATGTACAAACGCTTATATAATGATGAAGAAACGCTTTATAACGAAGAAAAAAAATTTCAAAATTTTTATATGAAAAAATTCTAAGTGTTTTCACATAATTTTGTTTGGATCCGAGATCTCGTGTTCGTTTCGAGCTTATTGACGAGTCGGACTTTTTTTTTGTGAAAGTCTTTTATATTAATAAGAACTCTTTTTACATTGTTAGCTGCAAAAAATACGTAAAATTAAATAAACAAAATGTTCATAATTTTATATGAAAAAAAATTCTAGGTCTTTTCATATTATTTTCTATGTAGAAATTTATATGAAAAAATTCATACACTATTAGTGTTTTCATATTAAAGTGTTTTCATATAATTTTGTATGGATCCGAGATCTCGTATTCGTTTCGAGCTCATTTACGAGTCCAAAATCTTGTATTAGGTTTTTAATTTCTTTGTAAAAATTTTTTAAAAACAATTTTAAAAATAATTCACTAATTTTTTATTTTAAGTTCACTGTTATTGCATATTTTTAACAAAAAAAAATTTATGATCTCTAACATAAAAAAAAAATATGAAAAATAACATTTTGAACACTCGTAAAAACAATTTTGTATAAAAAAAAACCTATATTTAAAACAGCACAACAATAAAAAAATTTGTTTGTCCCGGTTGGGGTTGGAACCCACGACCGAAGGCTAGCTTTCATTCTCAATGAATGAAATTAAGCGACGATAAGTTTACAATTGCGATGGTCGAATGGATAAGCTGATGGACTTACTTACACGCACGAGGCCGTAGTTCACATCTCCGGACGGTTATTATTTGCAATATCGTTTCTATATCAAGGATTTATATGCTTTTGATATCGTTAGTGATATGTCCATTTTATCGAGAACTGCCTTTTTTCGATATCATAACGAAATCGTCTCGTGAAGCGTTAACGATAGAATTTATCACCTTTACGATATCATTTCGATATCGAAACGACATTGAAATTTTGTTATCGTTTCGATATCGCAATTAATATGTTTTCAATATCGTTTACGATATGTCAGTTTGTATCGAAAACAGGACTTTTTCGATATCATAACGATATCGTCTCGTGTATCGTTATCGATTGAAATTATCACCTTTACGATATCATCTCTACATCGAGACGATATCGTTTGGCTTGCTGGGTATAGTCTTTGTTTCTTTTATTAATAAAATAATAATATTTATTTTAAATAATAATATTTTTTTGGCATATTGGAATATGCAGAGATGCCTTAAATGAATTGTTTGTGTGAACGGATTTTAGGAACTAAAATTTCTATGCCGCTAGTTTCATCAGCTCAGTACACAAAGCGATTTCGTTTCGATATGGAGATAAAATCGTAAAGGTGATAACTTCTATCGATAATGATACATTAGATGATATCGTTATAATATCAAAAAAGTCCTGTTTTCAGAGTCGTTTCGATATCGAAATGATATCGTAAAGGTGATAACTTTAACCGTTAACTCTTCACGAGACGATATCGTTATGATATCGAAAAAAGGCAATTCTCGATAAAAATGAACATATCATTAAAGATATCGAAGACATGCCAGCAAACGAAACTTATCGTAAAGGAGATAATTGATATCGATAACGAAACACGAGACGATATCGTTATGATATCGAAAAAGTCCTGTTTTCAATACAAATTGACATCGTAAACGACATCGAACACATATTAATTGCGATATCGAAATTTCAATGTCGTTGCGATATCGAAATTTCAATGTCCATTTTTATCGAGAATTGCCTTTTTTCGATATCGTTATGATATCGAAAAAAGGCAATTCTCGATAAAAATGGACACCTCATTAACGATATCGAAAGCATATTAATCATTGATATCGTAACGATATTGTAAATAATAACCATCCGAATATTTGAACTTCCTCCGCGTGCGTGTAAGTCCATCAGCTTATCCATTCGACCATCGCAATTGTTACCTAATCGTCAAAAACAAAATTTTTTTTGTGTTGCTGTTTTAAAATATAGATATTTTAAACAATTTTTTTTACGAAAGTTCGAATTGTTATTTTTCCACAAAAAAAAATTTTTTTATTTTATAGGTCAAAAAAATTTGTTTGCTCAAAACATGTAATAATAACAGCAAACTTAAAATAAATCATTTATTGTTATCATTTAATGTTTTTAAAAAATTGTTTGCAAAGAAATCAAAAACTAAGTACGAGATATCGGACTCGTTAACGAGCTCGAAACGAACACGAGATTTCGGATCCATACAAAAATATATTTTGTGCTTAGAATTTTTTAATATAAAAATTTTGAAAATTTTCTCTGTTACTCATCATCTATATCTATACTATTATATAAAATTGAAGTGAAAATTTAAAGTTACGACTTTACTTCAAAAGTACTAGTCCGATTTTTATGAAAAAAAATTCAAAATATCATTTTTCTGCTACAGATTTAGATAGGGGTATTTTTCTTTCGAAATTTTAATATTAATTTTATTTAATTAAGGTATTAAGTTTTTTATGAAATCATCCCAGCTGCCACGCATTGCTTATTCGTTGGCTCTTGACGCGTTTGTGTTGCGAGAGTTTCAATAAACTCCATGTTGCTCTCTATTTCTCTCTTTCTCTTCGTGCTCAGCTAGCACAGCGCAACAAAAAAATATGATGAGCTTCGAACAAGGCATAAAGTGAGATACATATAAATGTAGAGTGGCGCTCCAAAATAAAACAAAACAAAAGAAAAAAAAAACAACATTTTTGTTTTCTTTGATATGTATTGTCTAAACCCAATATGACATATCGCATCACTAAGTCGGATGTCGCAAAACTAACCGTAGTCACATAAAAATTAGTCAAAACCAAAATTAGGTAAAAATTAGCACAGGTGTGAAAAAACTGTCCCGTCTTTAAGGAGTTAAGGAGATTGATAAAAAAAAGTCCGTGGCGAAGCCGCGGACAACAGTGAACAGCTAGTAATAATATAAGCTTACGTAAATAGGTAAGTCCTAGTGACGTTTATTTTATCTAAATATCGGTAACAGCGAAATAATATCGATAATTTTTTTAATCTTAATAAATTGATGATATTGAGTACGTATTTATTATAGATATCGTTACTATATCGCAGTGCTATCGTTATTATGATATCGTAATAATATCTAGTATTTTTTAATATAGATAACGTTACGATATCGAAATGCTATCGTAATTATACTATCATGATGATATCTAGAATATTGTTATATAGATACCGTTATGATATCGAAATGCTATTGCTAACTGAACTATCGGGACGATATCGCGCATTTGTGTCTTAAGATATCGTAACGATATCGTCAGACTATCATAAAATTTTTCTACCGAGATATGGTTTGCTGGGAGATGAGATATCAGATATTGCAAGATATTTCCAAAATGTTCGAGCGGCGTTTTTTAATTAAAATAACAAAAGACGATATCTCGAAAACAACATAATAGAACAATGACAAATGGGCCCATATGAATAAAAAAGTAGCATCTTCAATAATTTTTAGTAACTACCCAAAAGTAAAGTGCTACAAAAAGCTTGGATTCGGTATGAATAAAAATTTTTTTCGAAATTATAAGACTACTAACTTCGGCAGTAGCATTTACTATAAAAATGTGATATATATGTTCGTCGCAGTAAATTTTAATAGGGGTATTCACGAGTCAGTGCACTTGCCAGTGCAGTTGAGGACTAAAGCAAATGTATGCTTGTGCACATTGAAAATTTTGACAACTTTGAAAAAAGTTATAGTGGCGTGTTCCCGAAAACCCAACTGCACAACTGCAAAAGTCCTCCAGTCCTCAACTGCAGAGGCAAGTGCAGTGAATCGTGAATACCCTTAATAAAGTGAATCTTAAGAGCGCTTTAAAATTGTCCATAGCCGATTGCCATGTTTGTAATTTGCTTTCAACTGCAACAAATCTTCTTTTCGCCTGCACAAATAAATATCAAATTAAATTAATTCAATGAATTTAATATATATAAATAATTTACTACAACCTTTTAGTATGCCATTTTACTTACTACTCAAAATCAGTAGCAAACACTACTTTTATTCATACCAATCCGGCTAATTTGTAGCAAGTTCGAAACAGCTGATTCTTGTAGTGTAGTAAAGAGCACTTATTTATATAAACTAACCGCTTTTGAAGTTTTTTTATTTTGAATTGTAGTACAGTCGATTGTGATTGTCGAAATAAGCAACCAATTTTACATAGGAATTTAATAGCGGCCAAAGGCAACAAAAAATATGTGTAACTTTTCTAGATGTTCACCCAATAAATATGTACAATAAAATTTTCATTTATGAACCTGTTTTGATGAAAACAAGCTTTTAAGATAGGTATCGATCGTCCGGTCTTTCAAGTTAAAATTATGTTTTAGGTCAACAATAGATGTATAAGTGGGGAAAAATTATAACACAGTGAAAAATGTGAAAAAACTGATTTTAAGGTGATATCCAAATTCTAGCTTAAGTCGACATGGGTTGTAATCATTGTAGATTAATGTTATTTCCCGTATGTATAACGTATAACAAAACATTTTGTAACATAACATACATAAACATAGCACAAATTAATCTATTTTGACCCACTGTACTCGCTCGGGAACAACAAAAACACGATTATATTTTTAAAGTATCCGTTATTACTTTTGTGCATCAACATTTAATATATCATCAAAAATTTTCTTTTTTAAAAAGCCTTGATCCAAAATGGATTAAGAGACAAACTACTTCGCAAAAACTCAAACAATTTATAATAGCTCGAAGTTCTTAACTTTTAAGTACAACTCGTAAACTATGATAAATTATCACTTAGTCTTTTTTAAGTATGTGTCACAGTTACATTCCAAAAAAAAAACTACAATAAAAACAAGCGCTCAATATGCCAGTTTGACGCCAGACAGAACAGCAAACTTAAGACATAGTTGGTAATACAAAAGATGTTGACATTACAAATGAATAAAGATCCATATAATTACAGGAAGCATATAAAAAGACAGAAGAAACTTACAAAAATTACGCGAAAAAGCGCCGAAAAACATACCCTCATTAAAAATGAACACTTCAAGGATATGTTTGACACAAAACTTTTTACACAGTGGGTGCAAAATATATTTTGTCAACGCGTTAAGCTTATAATCGTATATCAAAAAACTGACCAGGCTGAAACATGAGTGGTTGCAAAATATTTTTTTATTTTACCCACAGAAGATGATGTCAAGTGGGTGTTGTTGGAAGTGCGTTGGTTTTCTTTGCTTCTTCTTTTTGGAGTATTGGCAATTTTTGGCTTTTATTTATTACACATTCTTGGCTATGCCGCTTTTTGATATTTCTCATTAAACTGTTTATGCTGTGGAAAATTTTTGGTCATAATAACATTTGACATTGACATTTAAGCATTCAATGTTAAGCGGCAATTTGCATAGCTCAGCAAATCTGGCAACATCCTCGCACAACATTCAAGAGTTTTCCATGTTATTATTAAGTTTTTTCTATGCTGTTGCAACGATAAAATGTTGTGGTTACCAGGTTTTTTATTTTTATTTTAAGTTAGATTAAAATGCTGTTGTTTTTCTTACAATTGCATGTTTTATTTTGTTGTACGTCGAGCTGACTTTGCTGATTTGGCACGCAATCATCGAAATTACAATCGTTCACCACATTTTAAATGCATTTCATTTTGAGTAATTGCGCTGAAATGTCAGTTGATGAATGAAAACGCAAAAGGTTGGAGAAGTATTGTATTTTATTTAAATGCTATAAGTTTTGATGTGGCAGCACAGTGACAGCAAATTAGTTTGAATTTATTTTGACGTACGACTAGCGTTCGTTGAAAAGTGATGTAATGAGAGCAGTTGAAAAATTATTGTAAAAAAACATGTTCTTGTGTTCGTGCATATCGCAAACATTCGATTTCGTAAAATATGAAACAAAAAGGACCTAGAAGTAAATCAAAAGATTTTTGAAAGAAGTTTTCGCTGTCTTGAAAAAATGTATGCAGATATCGTTTTCATGAGAGCTCATGAGCTCTTTGAATATGAGCTTATACAGTGAATCAAAAATGTTTAGGCACAAAGCTATTAAAAATGTTAGTTTGTTAGTAAAATTTTTTTCTACTTCACGAACAGAAGTAAAATAGTATGAGCATTTAAAAAATAAACTTTTTACTATATTCACAACAAAAGACATTTTAATATCAATTTTATTTCAGATTAAATGTTAGAAAAACTTAAAAATGAGATGATTTTGAAACCAAAAATGTTTAGGCACATTTGCTGTGTGTGTATCATGTTTTTGCAAATATGTATATCAAAAATATTTTAGTTTTCTTTGATCTTTTCCATTTCTCTGCACATAATTATTGCGCAGTCATCTAAATGTCAATTGATTTAAGTTATTGTTGATCTTAATTTCGTGAAATATGGAGAAATATTGAAATCATTTACGCCACACCGGGGTCGTTAGACTATGTCATTAAAAGCAGAAAGGGTTTACCAAAAACTTTGATGCTCAAAAAATTCGAAATATACTAAATGAAGTTCATATCATGGATGAGTTCCTCGGCCATTTATTTCAGCTGCAAACAAGAAAAAGAGGCTAAAGTTCGAAAAACTTCACGTCAATGAGCCAGATTTATTTTGCGATTGCGTTATATTTAGTTCTGAATTTAAATACAATTTATTTGGTTCAGATGGCGCTTAAAAAATATAGAGAAAACCGAACAAAGAGCTGCAGGAAAATAATTACAATTAACACAGAGAAACACGGTGGCGGCAATGTTATGGTTTAGTGGTGTGTGGTGGCATCTGGTGTTGGGAATCTTGTTTTTATTAATGAGAAAATGGATAATCAACTTTATTTGAATACTAGCTGAAACCCGGTGCGTTGCTGCCTCGCCCCGTTTCCAAACACCCATCAAATGTTAACATTGAACATAGCATGTTTAAATTGTGGTTAAATACTAAATCTGTGCTACCTATAATTCCAAAGCTATTCGATAAATCATAAAGTAACTTAATCATAAAAGCCATTACTTTTGATTGGAAAGAGATATTGGGGTAATTTTTTCACATAAATTATTTTTAAGACTTGATTTTTTTGTAAAAAATATAAAAACAACATTTTGGAAAAAATAAATTTCGCCAAAAAAATCAAAGGGTGTACCTTGTTGTTTTGATGACAAAAACATTAAAATAATTTTTGCGCTTAGCTGGAAGAGTTTTTGCAAATAAATGCTATGTCATATGAAAGTTAGTCAGATGTGCAAATTTTAATTGATTTCATTTTTACAACAAAAACAATTTTTGAGTCATTTTTTGAGTAAAAAGTCAATATTTTGGACCTTTTTTGACATAATTATAAAACATAGTTTCACTGACTAAAAGGTACAGTTCAACCCATTTTTGTAAAGTATATTTATTGAACTTTTGAACAAAAAAAATTTGAATCAAATATATTAAAGGACAGCGGAAATATTTGCATCCAAAGACCAAACTTTGATTTTCATGGCGTTTTTTCTCATTCTTTGGTAACGATGTTTTATGAAAAAGTCGTTGTACTGAAAATTTCTACAATTTTGAGTGTATGTGAGTGTTTTTGATGCCAAAATAACAGAAATTTTTTTAAATTAAAAACAAAAAACTCCGATAAAAAATTATTATAATAACAAAATTGCCGTTAGTTGGAAAAGTTCGGAGGGGGCGTGGCAAAAAATTAGTATGTAACATTTTAAGTTAGAATAAATATAATATGTGCACCTAGTTTGAGCAAAATCCGTTGAGCCGTTTAGATTTGTATAAAGGCCAAATAAACAAACAAACAGAAAATGATTTTTATTACTATAGATTGGCAATTGTATGAAAAAATAGATTTTTAGTCATAAATTTTGATTATTTGAGATATAGGCTTTGGCAGCAAATGTTGTAAATTTGATTGGAAAGAGATATTGGGGTAATTTTTCACATAAATTATTTTTGACTTTTTGTAAAAAATATAAAAACAACATTTTGGAACAAATAAATTTCGCGAAAAAATCAGAAAGGGTACCCTTGTTGTTTTGATGACAAAACCAGTAAAATAATTTTTGCGATTAGCTGGAAGAATTTTTGCAAATAAATGCTATGTCATATGAAAGGTACGCCGATGTGTTACTGCCAGTAACTACACAAACCAAAGTACCAAATTTAAGTCTTATACGACTAAAACCGTCTGAAATAAACCATTTTCATTTATTTGTGGGCGGTAAAAGGGGGCGTGGAAACCCATTTTTAGTACAGTTGTCGACAGTAACTCTACATACTAAATTACAAAGTTTTAGCCTTATACGACCAAAACCGACTGAAATATAACATTTTTATTGATTTGGGGGCGGTAAAAGGGGGTGTGGCAAAATTTTTTCCTCAACCATCTCGTACCTGAAACAAATCGACTGCCAAAATTTCAGGTCAATCGGTCCAGTAGTTTTGGAGGCTATAGGCATCAGACCACACATCGTTTTGCTTTTTATATATATAGATATTGATTTGTGGGCGGTAAAAGTGGGCGTGAAAACATTTATACATAGTGTTTGCCTCTTGGAGCACCTACTTAGCAATTTTAACTGTAAAAATGTGTAGAACTCCGGAATTGCCATGATTTCGAAAATGTGGGCGTATTTATATGACGACCACACCCATTTTTTTCCACTTACCGAAAGTAACCATCTGAACAAAATTACCAAATCTTAGTTTTTTACGATTGAAACCGTCTGATATATATCCTTTTTTTGTTTGTGATCGATGAAGCAAATTTGGCTTGTATGGGAGGTACCACGCCCCCTTCTCCAATCGTTACGAAACCTCACAGGAACACTCTCAAGATGTGGCTTTATTTTCCCTGAAAATTTCATAAAGATCGGTTCAGCGGTTTTGAAGTCTATACGTGATATAGCCACATACCCACCCACATACCCACATACATACATCCATTTTTATATATATAGATTTAAATGGAAAATTTGGCAGCCAGTTTTGAAAAGTTGCGGTTAACTGGGAAACAGTATTTATTTCAACAATATAACCACCCAAAACATTCGCCTTATCTTGTGCAGGAATGACTAATCTACCACTGTAAGTAGTTCAAAACACATCCGCAGTCAGCTGATATGAACTCCATTGAGAATATTTGGCAGTTACAGGAAAAAATTATTGCGAATTTCATTACATAACGTCAAAAATACGCCAAAAATAACACCTGAGGAGACATCAAATTTAGTAAGAAGCTTGCGTTGGCGCTTAGAGGCGGTAATGCAGGCCAAAGGAGGCCTAACTAAGTATTAGATGACTCAAAATATACTCACCCTGATGATAAAACAATATTTCTTTTCCCTTGTGCCTAAACTTTTTTCATTTCAAAATCATGTTTTTTTTAGATTTTCTAACATTTAACCTAAAAAAATTGGAAACTAAATTTTCTTTTGTTATAAATACATAGTAAAAAGTATATTTTTTAAGTGCTCATACTACTTTTTTCTGTAAATGAAGTGGAAAAATTTTTACTAACAAACTTACATTTTTAATAGCTTTGTGCCTAAACTTTTTTGGTTCACTGTATGAATATGAGACTATATGAATATGAGCTTATATGAATACGAGCTTATATGAATATGAGCTTATATGAATATGAGCTTATATGAATATGAGCTTATATGAATATGAGCTTATATGAATATGAGCTTATATGAATATGAGCTTATATAAATATGAGCTTACATGAATATGAACTTATATAAATATGAAGATTAGGGTGTCCCAAAACAAATGTTTTTCAAATTTCAGAGTTGCTCAATCTTTGTTTGAAAGCTTATGGGGTAAAGTATTTTTGAGATTTGTCCAAACTTTACTTAAATATACCTACATAAATCAGAAGTTTTGGCCTTTTTTTTGTTATATGGGTGTCATATATGGGCATTTCCACAGAAAAGTCTACCGTGACGAAAAAATTTAAATTTATTAAACACTTATTATTTGATGATATCGAAGAGAAACATTTTAATATTATTAATTTAAGCAATTTCTACATAAATAAATTAACCATGATGATCAAATCGTCTGCACTGTTTCACAAATGTAGTGTTACTTTTTCGTAAATGTTTATTAAATGTTTCGTAAGCTTTTTGTTTTAGTAAAAATGGAAGGCGTTGGCTAAAGATAATGAAAAAATGGTTGAGGCAAGGAAAGGACAATATATTATATTTGTTTTTTCATTTCTAATTTTCATAATTACTTAACTACCTAATTACTTAACTATCCAATTAAACTACAATGGAAATTTAAGTAACGTAACGGCAGTAACTTTTGTAATCCAAGTCAGTTCCGTTTTCTGTAATGTTACGCCAGCTCATATTTTTGCTTATATCTTTAAATCCTTAGGGTCGATTGTTGTCATTGTTTGTACTTAATATAGTAATACCAAATTACCACAAAAATATAAAAGAGCCTTTTCAAAAATAAGGCATTTTCATTCTTTTTTTTAACATTTCTTTGTACAAATCAGGGAATGAAAATAACAGTTATTTTCAGGGACCGAAAATAACTGTTATTTTACAATTTTCAGATGAAAAAGGCATAACGAAAAAATGGCCGGAGGACTTTTTTAAATATACCATTATAATCGTAATGGCAGCAGCTTCGCGAATATTAAATGCCTTTTAAATTTTTGGCTGTTACTATAAAAATTAATATTAACTGTTATTTTTTGCCTTTTATTTTTTCGGGCAAAAATAACTGTTACTTTTGACTTTTATTTTTTTAAGTCAAAAATAACAGTTATTTTGTGCCTTTTATTTTTTCAGTCAAAAATATCAGGCAATTTGTATTTTTTCAAGGGCCGAATAAAAAACTTTAAAAACTAAAAAGTTTTATAGCTTAAAATGTGCGCACTGATGAGACGATAAAAATTGCATAAAACTTTTTTTGCCGTTCAAGTGGCCTTTAAAAAAATTCAAATTGCCTGATATTTTTGACCGAAAAAATAAAAGGCACAAAATAACTGTTATTTTTGACCTAAAAAATAAAAGTCAAAAGTAACAGTTATTTTTGTCCGAAAAAATAAAAGGCATTAAATAACTAGTATTTTTGTCGGAAAAAATAAAAGTTAAATGATAACTGTTAATGTCCGACTTTTTTGATAAAAACCATAACCGGTACGGTCCCTGGTTATTTTCGAAGTTTCTATTCAAAAAGTCAGATGGAAAGATTAAGTCTATTCGATATCTGAATATAGCAATGTGATGCTTGCTAGCTAAGAAATAATAATCTTAAATGATTTCAATTTTTCTGATTTTTTTAAAAAAGTCAATAAATAATCGTTATTTTTTGGCCAATTTCATTTCGATCAAAAATAAAAGTAAAAATTTGACTATTATTTTTTTTGATCAAATATAAAATTTAAAATTTGACTTTAATTTTTCGATCAGAAGTACAAGTTATATTTTAGTTCCTTTAATAAGAAATAAATAATTCTGTCAAATTTTTTATATCTTTTTTTGATCGAAAAAATAAAAGTTAAATTTTAACTTTCATTTTAATCACAAAAATAAAAGTCAAATTTTAACTTTTATTTTAATCACAAAAATAAAAGTCAAACTTTAACTTTTATTTTTGATGGAAAAAATAAAAGTAAAATTTTAACTGTTATTTTTGATCGAAAATTCAAAGTCAAATTTTAACATTTATTTTTGATTAAAAAATAAAAAGCGGAATTTGAAGTATTGTTTGATCTATGCGAAGGCGTAATTAGCTGTACTCTATCGGGTACAGCTAATGTTACAGAATGCAATAAAAAATCTCTTCTTGCAGTTAACAAAATGTCGCGTTTTCTGTTTACAGCGCCTGTTACTGTTTCAGAAAATGAGAGAACGTTCAGCATATTAAAATTAGTTAAAAATTATTTAAGAACCACGCAAACTGACTCACGTCTTTCATCGGAAAAGGACATAGTTGATTTCATTAACTTAGATAATATTGCGCAGCAATGGGCTACCTTAAAAAAAAAGAATTAATATTTAAATGTTATACTTAAAATTTAAATTTGTATTTTTTATTTAAAACACTATTTTTTTAATTAATTTAAACAATTAAAAGAAAAAATGTAAAAGAAATTGACAGCCCTGTTTATTTTTTAACACATATAAACTATGAATTTTGAAAACAAAAACGAAAATACATTTTTAAATGCTGATTCGATAATGTTGAAATGCTTTTATTTTATTTTCTTTGATAGAAGGAACGATATGAAAACTGCCTTTAAGGGATCTTCTTCACTTGAAAAAGATCGAAGGATTGAAAAGTGTTACTATATGTGGTTTAAAAATTTCAGGATTTCTTAAAACGGTAACAAAGATTAACGAAAAAGGCCGTTTGAGCTGAAACTGTTTTGCATTATATATATTATTGCAAATTCTCTAAGATTATTACCTAAGATTATTATTATTATTATTAAAACTCGAATTTTTAGAGCGTTAGAGATGTAAAAAATAGGGTAATTTTTCAATTTTTATTTTGAGAATGGCGCCAAAAACAGTTATGAAGTTTTGTTGACTCCTTATACGTAATCTTATAGTTTCAAGTATTATCGCTTAGATGAACTAAAAAAAAATTTCAGTTATCTGTTGTAAAAGCTGAGAAATCGTTGCCACCTTTTTCGAAAAATGATGTCCAAATTGCGAAAAGCTTAAGAGAGCAGATAAAAAGCCAAACCAAAAAAATTTCAAGACATACTGAATTATATGTAAAATATTTGATGTACACAAGTTCTTTTTCATCATTAAAAAAGTTTTTAGTAAAAATAATTACAAAGTGTTTTTCTTAGCCGTTCAAATTAAAAAGACCCCTCCCTTAAAATTCATTTATATTTATCGAACGGATGAGTAACTTTATATAATTCAATTATGTTGTATTTAAAAAAAAGTCGGGGCTTAAGGAAGGGCATCCAGTCGGCCGAAATACATTGAAACCCCCCAATCAAAATGGCCTCGGTACGCCCCTGTTCCTGGACATAGGGATTTTCTAGGTAACTGCAAAGCAGATAAACTCGCTCGCACAGGTACTTACTACCAAATAATTATCTGCAGATAAGGCAAGCCTTGATATACCTCTCACCACATGTAAACTCTTTACACATGAGTTATTCTGCATTAAAACCAACAACAGATGGTCAGCAGGTAACACGTGTAATATAACGCGGCAAATCTTGCCCAAACTCACCCTCAAGCGTTCAATAGAACTAATTTCTCTTAGTAGAGACCACATCAGTACCATTAGCTGACACGCTCAGAGGTTGAGCATCCTCCACAACGACTTCTGCGGAGCTGTAGAGATGAAGAAGAGTAAGAATCTACAATACATTTCCTCTGCACTTGCCCAGCGCGGGCTCAAAACCGCTTCCTTCACTACATTTACATACGAGATTAAAACAAACAAGATTAAGAAAATCAGTTTTTGTAATCTACACTATTTACACTAGTGTCAAAGAGATTAATGTAGACATATCGTTGCTTCGTTTTGTTTTGATTTAGGTTAGGGCCATGGGAGAATAACCAGGTAGGCTCGATACGGAGAGACTTTTAAAAGTACCCCTTATATTCTGTGTTTGTTTTGATTCCTTTTCGACAAAGAAGTAAAATATAAGGAAATGGTGTTGCTTACACATACACTGTACGTGAACTGTCACACCATTCGTAAATTGTGCGAGCGAGAAAGAGTGTGTTTTTTGACATTTTTGAGAACCCTGGCATCTGATTGGAAGACTCCTCAGCAAAATAGTTAAAAATAATTTAATTTTAAGCATTTTTCACTGCTTAAAAAGCAACAAAATTAAATAAAAAAACCACTAAAACAAATGCAATATGAGTTGTGCGGTTAAGAATTGTAATAGTTCCCGAAAACTTAAAAACAATGCGCATTCGTTCCACAGGTAAATATGTCCATACGGTTTAAATTCTTTTAACAAAAGTGCTTTATTTAGTTTCTAACGATATTTTTTTAACTTATTTGTTTTAGAAATGTATATATTTCTTATTAAAAATGGTTTAAAAATGCAATTTAGACCCCGTTGATTTTCCGCCAGTTTGATCAAACCACATCTGTCAAAACACAAACACTGCTTCAGGGGCGCAGTCATTTTTCGCAGTTGATTACATGTTTGGGGCGCTCTTGTTTTCAGCATAGTGAATCAGATTTAGTACCTGTTTGTTAAATTTTTCTGTTTTTTACACAACAACTAGGCAGAAACACAAAAAAAAAATAAGGATTTAAAAAAAGTAACCTAATATAATTTGTAATTAAAGTTGAAGTTTAGAATTTATAGGCCTTCAAATATAGAAAAATTACCTAAAAATCTTGCAGTTTTTCTAGTTTTTCAACAAAACTAAGCTTTATGGGTATTAAAACAAAGGTAATGTGCGTATCTATTCAACGAGGTGTCAAATTTAGAATTCCATAAGAATTCATTAAGATATAATTTTTTATAATTAGAATTTGTCTGAAAGACAAGTGATTTCTCTTTTACGAAAGCAATACATTAAAAAGAGTATTATTAAAAAGATAACTACATTCAGAACTGCTGTAGACAGAGAAGCCTGTGTGGTACTTACTGAGGTTTGTAAACCCTAAGCAGCATCCGAAGGCCTCCTTTTGATACATTTATTTTTTTTTATTAAATCTGGAAAAAACTCGCGATTTTAAGTACAAAAAGGGTTGTATCTTAAATGCATGTATTTTTATGTTTGATATCTTGTTGAATAGATACTTGTATTATCTCTCTTTTGATACCCATAAAGTTTAGTTTTGTTGGAAAACTTAAAAAATCAGCTAAATTTTTAGTCCACTTTTTCCAATGTTGGATGCCTATAACTTCTAAGCCAAATGCGAGCGATCAAAATTTTTTTAAATAATTAGAGTTGTTGCTATTCTTGAAATGTTTCTAAAATTTTAATGCATAAGAACAAACTTTAACAGTTTGGGCCTTCTTTTACGATACAACCGAATACGGCCCTTTGTGATTGTTTCTGTATTTGTGTGAACCAACACCAATATAAAAAATACCACACTTTTCTGCTATTACACCACTTCTTTATATTTTACTTCTTTGCTTTTCGACAATACCTACAATTCTGTCAAAATCATGTCAAACGAAAAAAGTTGAGCTTACACCCATAGTTGTTAGATGCAGTACTATTGTAGTTATACTTTAGTACTTAAGTACTTAAGTATTAAAGTTAAGTAGTACTTACTACACTTCTATTTTGTATTTTAAATGTATTTGCAAAAAATCAATAGGCACGATTCCGATTACCGGGGCGCCAAGATTTGAAAATGCAGTTTTAAAGTACTCATTGAGAAAATAAGATATACGAAATGAATTATCGATATATCGATTAGCTATCGAGATATCGGTTTTTAAATTAATTTCTTTCTAAAATATCTATTCAAAAAAACATCTATACCTTTGCCAATAACCAATCGACCTTAAATTTATTTGAAAGGTAATTAAATTATATGTCCGAAAAAATACAAGCCATATATATTTCAGCAAAATATTGCATTTTTTTAGAGATTTCATATTATATTTACTTTTTATTACTAATAAACCTGTTATTTTCTCCTTAAGTCGCGTTATTAATATTCAAAAAAAAATATCTTATTCAAAAAGCCTATTATTAAATCTTTCAGTTTATATGTAAATGTATATATTTTTTTTTTACATTTCACAAGATATTTGACAAAGTATCCCAAAATTTGTGGGAGGAAATAGAGGGAGTGGCAAATTTTTTTATTATTCGAGATATTAGTCTTGACAACAAATGTTGTAAATTTGATGCCCTTAGGTGCTACCGTTTTTGAGATCTTACACGCAGAGAAAAGACATGGTTGCGACATGATTACTGCAATAATAATTTTTTTACTAAAATTATTGTATTATTTCTGCAAACACAAATTTTTGCCTTAATAAAGTCATTATTTACTAATGGTGGTACCAAAAATAACATTATAGTTGAAATCATAACATCATTGAAATCGTCAACATACTATGATTGCCTCAACTATAAGTTGCAACAAAAATGTTGTAGTTCTGTCAATCATGATAAATGTGAACATTATTATAGAGACAAACATATTAGAATTTTGAATGTTTGTCTGAACTATTCTTTGCTTGTTGGCAAACGAAGCAGA
Organism: Dichetophora obliterata; assembly: GCA_963920525.1. NCBI lineage: Eukaryota > Metazoa > Arthropoda > Insecta > Diptera > Sciomyzidae > Dichetophora > Dichetophora obliterata. Next base: position 215,485,974 of record OY986436.1, on the reverse strand, counting down.
ACAAAACCAAAAATCGAAAGAATTTATTGTGTCTGAACAGTTTGCAGGAAAAACTTTCACTTCATTCAGACACAATAAGTTTTATCGATTCCTGGCTATGTGCTGTTTCGTTTGTCAACTGTTCAATTATTGTGTTTTGTTTTAAATCGCCTTATCCTAAAAACAGCACGCAGAAAAGTGACATTTTCGACTTTAATTGTAGCAAACATGTTTCTGTTTACCGTAAACATATTTCGCAATTCTGACCATATTTTGTTTATCACAAATATGGTTATTTTTGTGACAATGCACTTAATGTACCATGTTTATGAATGGCATTAGTCAGGCGAGCGGTAGTAGCGGCTGTGGCTTACTGGTAGTGTGCGTGGCTCGTAAGCGAAAAAGCCGCGGTTCAAACCCCAGCTCGGACAAAAAATTTCATCAAAAAGGTTTTTCAATTGAATTAATATTTCTGTTCAGCCTAGTCAATGGCAAACCTTTGGAGATATCTTAATTAATAGCTGTGGAAATTGGAGTGCATGAAAATAAATAATATTCTGGATCCTACAATAAATTCATAATTAGTTGTTGCAATCATTCTATTTTTGACCCAATAAGAGAATAATGATTGTTTCAATAATATTTTGGTTACTACAAAAAAGTTCCTTTTCTAAACATGGTTGTTGTAATCATTTTATCATGATCAAAGAAAATATTATATGTTTAAGAACATGTTAGCAACAATCATAATCCGAATCATACTATGATCCTCTTAAAACATGGTTGTTGCAACTATGTTTTTTCCCTGCGTGTAACGGACACCAACACGCATGAATGATTTCATATAGTAATATAGATAAGACCCCAAGTTTTCCGGCAATTTTCAAAACTTTTTCGTAAATTTTTAAGCCCCCAACAACTTTTTTAATGAGAAATGGAAAATTATACTTTACAAAATTAATTTCTATTGCAATATTTATAAATATTAGGGGTATTCACGATTCAGTGCACTTGCCATTGCAGTTAAAGGCTTGTGCACTTTACAAAAAAAAAATACACGCACGTCCAAAATCTGCACAAATGCTTTTCTACTATTACCTTAAACTTTAGGACTTCAGCAGTTGTGAACGTTGAAAAATTTGACAGCTTTGAAAAAGTTATAGTGGTATGTTTATGATAACCTAACTGCGCAAGTCCTGAACTGCACTGGCATGTGCACTGAGTCATGAATACCCTTATTTAAATCTAAACACACAAGGTATGCTCGGCAGCCCATATTAACATATTGAACTAAGACATTAAGTAAGCAAACCAAATGCTGCACGACACCCTGATCTTGATTTTGTGAAACAGCTGATTGTGACAAGCATTTCAATTCACAATGTGAAGAAGAACAAGATTTCAAATTTTGAGAGCGTTTCTTTATATCGAGCATACCTGGTTAATATGCCTTGGGTTAGAGCAATGTTATGGTGGCTGTCAAAGGCACGTCATGAATTTTTTTTTGTTTCATTGTAAATGGGAACTTTGAGAGAGTGAGCAAGGGAATAAATTTTGACCAAATCATGGGATCAAAGCAGGTTGCGTTGTGAATTTATTCAAAACATTTGCGTTTTAGCATGCAAACACGTGACCGGGGATCATATGACCGGCACCCTTATTGACTTTATTGACTTTCAATAAGTCAGTTTTCTTTATTCCCACTGGCAGTGTTGCATTCTTAAGAAATTCTCAATATTTACAGAGTTGCAGACTTTTTTTAGAAAATAAGCAAAGAGATTTATTATTAATCTACTTCAGAATGAGGTTAACTTTTCTATGGCTTATTTAATAAAATTCAAAGAGATTTGGAGTTAATCTAGTCGAGGGCCTTAACCTTTTTTTAATTTCTATATGGAAACGTAGTATTAGGCAACTGGTTTTTGAATGATCTTGACGAAATCTCGGAATCTTCGGTATATCGAATCCTGGGCTTAGTTAACAGCTCAACTTAGTTTAAATAGAGAAAGGAAGATTAGCCCTTGGTATCACAATGGGCCTCATTGGCCTAAGTGTGTCTCAACTGAGGCAGCCACTTTAACCTAACCTTCTATAACTCCTCTCGAATGATTTTCTCGAACTGACATCACGATGACGCAATTCTCGACAGCTCTGTTTATGCAAGTGTGGTGAACTGAGAAACTGCAGTCGTCAATCGAGTTCATTACCACTTGGTTTTTGGCAAGTGAGTTTGAGCGCTGAATATAGAAATATTCTATGAGTTCTACGGATTACATTTGGTTTTAGCAACTTTTAAAGCAATGAGTGAGGTAAATAACTTTCCAGCTTTATTAAAATAAAAGTTTTCAAGTTGCTGAAACATTAGCACTCTAAAGTACGAGTTCGCTCGTTCGAGAATGGCTGACGTCACTTTTATTCGAGTACTTCTCGAATGTTGTGTAGAAACGAGCTACAGGCCAATCAGTTCAAAACTCTTTAAAAAAGTATTTTGCGACCTTTAATGCTGTCTTTGGCTGAGTGGCACCTTGCCCCTAATGCATTTAAGTTGCAGGGAAAATACGAACAATTATGAAATTCGGTAAATCCCCGCTTTTAAATGTACTTCAAAACAACGAGATTGGATATTTTATTACTGAACAGAAACTTTCGAACATACGATCAAAATTTTGTACACATCTTCTTTGTCTTTGATTAAAACAAAAATAGTTTTGTCTTTTTGTTTTGTATAGAATTCCTTGAAAAAGATAATTGTTTTTGCTTCTTTTAATATTTCAGAAATAATTTTAAGTTGTGCCTCTTGTGTTTTTTGGGTGCGATGGAGTAGTGGCCCAAAAACAACACTAATAACGGCTTTCATTATCTATATATACGAGGGGCACAATAAAAAAAACACCTGCCAGTCAAATAAACAACTTTTGCTGCGTTAAAAACACATCTGAGGAATAATGAACTGCTATGGTTTCTTAAAATGTTTTATTTTTAATTAGGTAAAGAAGCGCGTAAATATTAAATTAATAAACACATATACAACGATTTGAGTTGAACACTTGTAGAGTTAGTGGGGCAACTAATCTTTACACAATTTGCCTGTAAAAACATCTAAAGATCTAAGGCGATAAACGTTGGGTAAAAATGAGGTAAAACGCGCACCTGAATTTGTTTTTGGCTTTCTTTTATATATTTACTAAAATATAGAGCTGGAAAATTAACACCTAAAGTAGAATTGTTCAAAGAGTAGTCTGGCATAATTCTTTTTTTCATTACATACACCCTACACTTATACCCTACAGTTGAAAATGAAATTTATTTTTTATATATGAAATGGTGAGAAAATAAAGTTAAGTGCATTCTTAGCCAAAATTATATAATTACGCAGATACTATCACTGCACCTTTTGATTTTTTGAGTCTTAAATGTTTTTATGCACTCAAAAAATTAATAATTTTAAATAAAAGTAAGCAATATGCAACTTCTTAATCAAACATATGTATATTAAGATTTCTATTAAAAGTTGAGATTCTTATCCGGATTCAAAATGGTATAGTTGTTCGACACTTAGTAAAATTGTGTACACTGAAAAAATTTTGTACAACAAACAACATTTTTTTCTTGCACACGAAATATTCTTGTGCAATTTTTATTTATTTATTTGGACAATGATTAGCACAAAATATGCAATAAGATCTTATAAGAGTTTCATAGCTTTTAAAATTCCCTAATATTTATATTTTTATATATTAAATATTTTCATTTTAATTTTATAAAGAATTAATTTATTTTTAATCTTCTTGTATCATCTCTTCAACCTCTTTTGGCAATTCTTTAGAATGTATTTTCAAAATATTTCCTTAAATAGCAGTACAAAATTTACTTTAATTTCCTTTAACCCCGCTTTGATAACCTTATTAAAAGTCGCTCAAAAGTTAACCATACATCTATCAGACGTGTCATTGTTTTTGTGGCTTAAAGTTATGTTAATAGCAAATAAACAATTTTTTTACTTACATTGTGACTTATTCCCTTGTTATTCAAACACATTTCTAAAATTTATTATTTAAAAATAGGAATAAAAACTTACAGTAAAAGCATTTCACGAGAGAAAGAGAGCAAAAAGTTAACGAAGCATACGTCTCGCAGACGTAGGTTATCAAAGCAGGGTTAAGTAATAACAATTCAATTGCCATCAGTTCCCATAGCATATGCTACAGATATGAAAGAAACGTGTATTACTATGACGAAGATTCTGAGAGTAATTGACTACACAAAACATCAATGGCATATCTTGAAGTCCTTACTAGCATCCTTGCTATCTTTGTGAGTGGGACAGTTGTGCGGAAGATCTCTACAAACGCAGTGAGTGGCCACCGCGAAAATCGTTTATGAATGGAAAAAGTAATGATGTCAACATTCCACTCGTAGAAGCTGAAAAAATCAATTTGCCACCATTGCATCTAAAATTAAGATACATAAAGCAGTTCGTATAACGACTCAATAAAGAAAGTGAAGCTTTTTCATATTTAAAAACGGTGCTTCCCAGACTTAGTGATGCCAAAATCAAAGAAGGTATATGCTTTTTCCTTTCGGAAAAGAATGTTTACACGCCAAGAATATTTACAAGAATATTATATATTTTGTCGATTAACAGGTATATTCGTCGGTAAATTTCTCAGATAAATTGAATCAAGTTGAAAGAAGAGCATGGAAAAGTTTTATTTCTTTATGTGAAAATTTTTTGCGAAACAAAAGAAGTACCGATTACGACGACGTTGTAAAGGAATTTTTGAATGCCTACGGAGAATTGGAATGCAGAATAACCATCAAAATTAATTTTTTGCATTCTCATTTGAACTTTTTCCCAGAGAATCTTGGTAAGTTGAGCGATGAACAGGGTGAACGATTTCATCAAGAAATGCTATCAATTGAGAAGCGTTTTCAAGGGAAAAGTCATATAAGAATGTTAGCTGATTACTGCTGGTCACTTCAACGCGAAACTGACGATGTTTCTTACAAACAGAAGTGGTCCAGTAAACATTTCTGAGAATTTTAAAAATTTTTATTCTAAATAAAAACACGAGTATATATATGAATCTGAAAATGTTGTTCTGTATGATTTCAAATTGACATAAATTTTTTGCCTAGGACCAATTTTACAGTAATTATTTTTTCTTGTCCTTATTATTTACCCTCACATCACAAGCATCAAATCACAAAATGAAACGAGTACATTTTTATAAAAAAACAATTAACTGACACTGCATTGTTTCTTTTTGTGTGAAAACATTGAACGGCGAAAAACCGAACCCACTAACCAACGAAGGCGTAATTTCTTATTTATGAACAAATTAAATAGCTCAGTCAGTTTTCATACGATTTTCATAAATGAACATTCATTTTACTCGTAATAAATTGTACTTTTAGGAAATTATTGCGTTTTTAGTAGTTCTTAACAAAACTTTGGCAGTAAATAATAGTCAAAGTCGAACAAATGAGAAAAAAAGGTCAAAATCTTAGGTTTAGTCGATTATAACTCAAAAAATTCTTATTGCGATACTAAAAGTATATACATATTTTGAAAGCTTTATTTTTAATCCTTACAAAACCGTTTTAAAATCTAAAATCGGTTGAAAAATGGCTCCGTTTTTGATTGTTAAATGCATCAAGTAGCTAAAAATCAGTTTTTTAAGGGTAAATCGAAATTTTGGGAGTGTATGAACAATTCCAAATATGGTTTCGTGTGGTACTCGACCAGATCTACATCCTGCACTATGTCACTTCAAAAGTACATGCAATTTTTTTTTTTGTAGCACCGTGTTATCAATAAGGCTCAAGGCCAACTTTTAATATGGTTGGTTTTATTTTGAGCAATGAAGAATTTGCGCATGGACAATCATATGTTGGGTTTTCTCGAATTAGCAATGTGTAAAATAAGTATACTTTAACTTCATTAAATAAAAAAACAGCTATAAATTCTGTTTACGGAGAAATAATTTTAGTTGTGATTGTTTGGATTGTACTTATTCCACTTTCAAAAAAATATTTCTTCGAAAACATTTTACAGCAAAGTTCTTTTGGTTAATATATGTGGCAAAATCGGGATCCATTAAATTTGTGATTAAAAATATAAAAGGGGATCCTTATTTCTAACCAAAAAATTAAATTTTTATAAAAGTGGACTTATTACACTTTCAAATATAACGGCTCATATACTGTTTTAGAACCTCAATGCACGCGTTTAGACTCAATTTTCACCAACGCACGTGCGCTTTTTTCGATTTTAGGATGACATTTGCATTATCTCAGAATTTATAAAAGCTAGAACGATGAAATTTTATACAAATGAGTTTTAGCCTAAATTAGTTAACAGCACAAACAAATTAGAATTCTAGGTCAACTGCATCGCCTACCTCCCATACAAACCATATTTTTTTTTTTAATAAAAAAACCCGCATAAAATTGCTTATTTATGTTTTTAAAGAGTAAATTTCGTTTATTTAACTTCACTTAAACGTCGTGTTAAAAATATTTCAAATCGGATAAATTTTAGATATATCTCCTATAAAACAATGTTACCAAATTAGCGAAATTTTAAAAAAAAAAATTTTTAAAAAATGGTTGCTAATACAAAATAAGGTCACAACTTGTTTTAAATTATGAATTCTATTTTATTTTTCTTTAAATTTAATAGTACCTACAAAGTGTCTTGGAAATCAGTGCATTTTAGGGAAAAATTTGATTTTTAAGACTTTTTTCAAATTAAGTGGTTTTTCTTAAAAGCAGCTAGATGCAGCAGGTTTTTACAGAAACAGAAGGTAGCAGTACGATACATTATGGTAGTTATAGTTTTTGACTGTAGTAATGCTTAAATAGTTGGATATTTACTACTAAATTTTACTTAAAATTTCATGATTTGAAAAATTTACAGTCATATTTCAACGATTTTTCTATTTTTATTTATTAACATTTTTTATTGTATTTTATATTTAATTTCATGGCGATTAAGACGTTAAAAAGTTCATAAAACAAAACCTTGAAATATACTTTGTGCTCGAAGTTATTATTGTTTAAACTTGACTTTATTTTTTGGGTTTTATTAAGCTTATATTTGTTAAAAAAGTTTAAACTTTGACTAATTTTATAAAAAAAAAATCATACAAAACATCAAGTTTTTAATACCACATTCATAATACATGTTTTGTAATCTGACAAATAAAAATATTTTTTTTTATAAAATTTAACCAAAAAAAACCCATGTCATTCTAAAGTTAAAAAAAGCGCACTGTGCAACGTTCCGGTAATTAAATGTAAAGTAAATTGAATACGCATAAAAATGTTAATGCACAACATAGTTTACACAAAAAAAATTATATAAAACATGTACAATCATTATTAGAATCATTTAAATTTTTTGGATTGTTTTTGTGTATTTTTGTGTTGTAATGGGTTTTTTTTTCCTTTTCTTATTGTTACCAAATAACTTAATTTCGTTGTTCGGAATTTTTTTTTTCAAATTTTGGCAATTCAATTGAATTTAGTTTTCTATGTTTTTATTGTGAAAAGCGAAGGTGTGGAAATAGCTTTTCACTTCGTTGCCTTTCTTTTGTTTGATTGTCTATACTTAAGCTATAGAAATCTATTATTAAAGCAATCTATCTATCTAGTATTTGTTTATATTTATATAAAAAGTATGTTTACATTGTTTGCGCAAATGTTCTAGAGAACATTGACAATTCAATGAAAAGCTCTACTTGGTAAAAATTGTGGCTTTTGAAAATTTCAAAAGACTTGAATTGTGGTTTTAACGAAGTTAACAAAGTTAGGTACAAATTTGCATTGAATTCAATTATTTTATCAATATTATAACAATATTATAATATTTTACAAAATGTTATATACATGTTTACAAGCAAGATAAATACGTCAAAATACAAGGGAAAAATTTGAAATATAGAAAAAATCTATTCGAATTTGTGATAAAAGTTAAAAATATTTAAAACTGCTATTCAAAATTGATCTAATTACAATCAATTTGTTCTCAAACAATTCTATAATACTCAAGTTACAATCAATTTGATCTCATACAATTCTATAATACTCGATGTACATCTAACACTTAACTTTTATCACTCTCAGCGATCAAATACACGCATCATATTTATGATATTCGCCTAACAAAAGTTTTAAAAAAAAATGCTAATCTTTACCTAATCTTATCAAAATGTACTCACATGTTTTTGAAACTAATTAATTAAGAGATAATATTTATAGATGCAAACCTTTGGGGCTAATCACAATTTTAAACAGATAAACCTTAAATTAGGCATATATTAAAAAAATACCAATTACTTGAGTTTTAACCAAATGAATGTATATACATATACAAGTTTGTTGTCAACATTCGAAAATAGATTTTCAAAAAATATTGCAAACAAAAAATTATAATAAAAAATAAAAAAAGCAGGTAGACAGATAAAAAAAAAATAGAAATCTAATAAATAAAAGAGAAAATGTAGGAAAATTCTATTTTATCACTAAAGCAGTTGTATAAAAAAAGTGTGTGATAACAATAAAAATAAAGTAAAATAACAAAAAACAAAAACAAATACCAGCAAAAGCAAAAACCTCCAGCAACAAAACATCAACTTGCAACGATTTCAATCTAAGAAATATTAAAAATATAATCAGCTTAAACCAACACGAACTAGAAAGATTTACGGGTACACTACGTGAGCGGGCGCTAACAAAAAAAAAAAAAATTAAAAAAAAAACTGTATGCAGCAGGAGCATAAGAAATAATAAATGGTAAACAACTTTAAGTGCTAATTGTAAATCTTTATTGGCTTAAAACAGAAAACAGTTAAGAGTTCTTAGGTAAAAAGCAAACATTTTTTTTTTTGTGTAAACAGTTACTAAGGCTAACATGGAGCTTTGAGCTAATCTAAAGGCCAGACCAATTTTGAGATAGCTTATTTATTTCACTCAAAATCTTTATCTTTAGAAAACTAATAATATTTCATTTATTGTTTTTGCAGAGATGCGAATCTAGTGGATAGAATTTAAATTTACTCATTCCAATCAAATACAAATTGAGTAACTTTATTAGCTCAGCTTATCAGCTGATTAGAAGTGAATTATAATTACTTATAAAACAAATATTCCTGAGTTTTTTTTTAGTGTTTTCTCGAGTAGTATTTTGTGAACAGTTTGTACGCTCGAGAAATAAAACATTTCATGTTCAGAAATTTTATGTTCTCAAATTTAGCTTTCAGATAGAAAAAAATTCAAAGTTAATGAACTTGGTACGGGATATAAAGCAAAGGTTTTATTGTTTACACTCTATCAGATAATCCAACAGCAGGCACGAGTTAATATTTTATTACATCTTGACAAAAATTTCTTGCAGTTATTTTTAGCTCATTTTATCTAAATACTAACACGTGAATGAGCTCTATGGCTTGTATTTATCTATTTTTTTTTTTTTTTTTTTTTTTGTAAAGATGTTTATCCGCCCACAACGTCAGACTTCGACTGCAACTGAGCTGATTTTAATAACTGATTTTTTTATGGTTTTATGGCAACTAATTAACTAAATTAAACTTATCTCTTTAAACGACACAATTATTCCACAAACAACTTTAGATTTTGTTCCATGACGATCATTTGATTCATTAGTCAGTTATCTTTCTATAAAAATTCCTTCAAGTACGTTGCTTGAATGTGTAAATGTATGTGTGTATGTGTGTGTGCTTTTTGCATTTTCATAAACTAGCCTTCTACATTTTAAATTTATTAGTTCATTTTTCTTATAAAGATTAAAATAGCTTTTTCTTTTTTTTTATTTTCTAAACATTTTATTTATTTATATACTAAGTTAATAAAACTTACCTGATAAGACAAAACTTGCAATAACTGCAGTTATCAGAACGTAGCAGAACACTGATGTCAGTGTTTTATTGATGCTGTTGTTGTAGATGCTGCTGCTGTTGTTGCTGTTGGCTGCCATTTCTCTCTTATTTACAATTCTTTTATTTTAAATTTATACTTAAGGTTTTTATGTTGATGACTTTGTGAGCTCTTTTGTAGGGTGATTTTTTGTTTTAACATCAATTTTTTTTCTTTTGTTATGATATATATTTTATAGCACAAATATCTCCAGAAACTGCTTTGCTGCAAACGAAAAGAAAGCATTAAGGTTAGATTTGTATTCAATTAGGACATTAAAAACATAATATGGGCATTTGCTTCAAAAGGTCTACAGCGACTGAAAAATAAAATGTTACTTAAAATTCTTTTAAGCCACCATAATAGAAAAAAAGACACAGTTTCGATAGTATCGTAAGTATAGACGTAGAATTCCTTTTTATACAGTAATAGAAAAAAAATTCAGGTTTTTTTTATTTATATTTTTCAAAACTATTTTAAAGCGTTTCATCTTCTAAATAAAAATTCTAAGCAAAAAAAACCTGTGGTTGTTGTCCTTCTTCAAACTTACCTGATCTAAAAAGCTCACTATTAAATTCATGTAAAAATTTGTTTTGTTTTACAAAAAGTTTTCGTTTCATATTTTTGGTGATGAATTTGTTGTTCTTGTTCATTTATTTTGTTGGTTAAAACTGAATGTAATTCAAAGTTATGTTTAATTAATGGAAATAAATATGGGTAAATTTGAATTATTTTTTTTTCCTGTAGTAAAGAGCATATACACATATGTATATTTTAAAAGTAATTTAAAATTAAAATTTTAGTAAACAAAATAAATTTTTAGTATGGAAAAAATATAATGCATAATATAAATAATTTGAATTTATTATAGTATTTAAAAAATAAATGGAGTTTTTAACGCATGCGCTAACCTGCATAGTATACATACATACTGCCTCTGTAGTTACACGCATCTGTGTTCTCTATTGTATTTATCTTGCTAAAAATAAACATTAGTTTTATTCGTACTGCAACTCATGGCAGAATAACCAGGTAGGGCCGACTTGGAGAGGAATGAAGTATAAAGTAGAGAAAAGCGAGCTAGCTGTCAAAATCAGCTGTTCATGTCGAGTAAAAATTAAGAACATCTTAAAAAATTTCAGCTAATTGAACCAACTACAATTACCAAGCAAATCTTAAACAACGACGCACAGAGAAGAGCAAGATCACTGCGGTTGAGCAGCGTTAGAGGGGATGAACCGAATCGTCCACAGAAAATAAACAGAACTTTGCTTACTATGTCCCGCTTTTCACTCGTCACACACGAAAATTCTCGAATTTGCGGCGAAAGCAATTATTGCTCCGAGAGCAATAATTCTCTTGCTCTGGTAGCAAGATCTCTTTGTCCCGCTTTTCACTCGGCAATGATTGCCTTTGCCGCAAGCAGTTTGTCGATTATTCTCCCGCATGAGGAGGTTTACGAAAGTCCCCTTTAAGCCCGAGTAGTCAACAAACTACTTGTGGCGAAAGCAAATATTGCTCATAGAATTGCCGAGTGAAGAACGGCCCTTTGCAGCGCATGCAGAACCAAAACAACAATATCAGCAGCTATTAGCAACGTTGCCAGAATGTTGGAAAAATCCCATTCGTGGTAATTTTTAATTGCCCTTAGGAATTTTTGTTTTTGGGAATTCCTATTAAATTTTTCAATTCAGCGTGGTATTTTTTAATTGGCGTGGGAATTCAGTGGGGTATTTTTTGAAATTCCGTGGCAGTTTGGTAATATTCTTAAATTTTTTTTTCTTTTTTAGTAAGCAAAATTCTTTGTGGTACTTCTAAATGTTTTTAAATTATTTGTGCATATGGAACTTATTGTGGAATATTTTAATGCGAATGAGATTTTTGTGGCAATTTTAAATGCATATGGAATTTGTGGTGGTATTTTTATCGATGATCGAGGTTTTAATCGATGATTAATGATCGAGGGATTTTTTTTTATACTGTTTTATTACGTTAGAAACTTTTTGTTTTATCTTTCCCATGGTAATTTTTGTTGTATTCAATTTATGTTACTGTCAAAAAGGGAACTTTTTGTCGGAATTGTTTTAAATTTTAACTGGCCACCTTGGCTAGTAGTATTAAATTTTTTGTAGCCACATATTGGGTCTCTAGCTATATGCTTCTGTATTCTCTATTGTATTACAATCCAACAAGCTATGAATGTCACTGTTCCAGCTAAACGGTACTTAAAACGGCAGCGTCTGATTTGCTGGTATGAAAACGCCATGTGTTTGTACTTTAAAACCGTTATCTATATAAATGTTAAGTCCTTTTTTATATTTATCAAGAATCGAATTGAAATTTATGTCATATTCGCTTTATGCGTCGTTTGTTCTTGTCTTTTTCCCTCTCTTTTTCACCCGTTCTCCAAAAAACTCTGGAATATGCATTGAATCTTATATTGAAATCAAGGTAGTGCAGTTGAGTTGCCCTTTATTGTTGCAACTTAATAAAATCTATTTTAAGAAAAGGTTACAATTGTTTAACAACAAATAAAATTAATATACAATTTAAAGTTTTCTATATGACCTTGTTATTTATTATGTTTATTTTCTATGAATTAAATACAAATTCTAATTGTTTGATAGTCTAAAATCGTTTATTAAGCTTCAGGTCAGGTTAGAACAGTTAATTGCTCTAACTAGTTAATCAATCAGCTAACTAATAAATCAGCTAGTGATGTTTTCCTTTTCATATTAAAAATTTTGTTGTTTTTTCTTTGGAAAAAATTCGTTAGAGCAATTTATTGTTCTAACCTGACCTTAAACTCAATAAACGATTTTAAAGTATCAAACAACTAGAATTTGTATTTAAAATCAAATTTTAACTATCAAACATTTAGAATTTGTATTTAAATCATAGAAAATACACGTTAATATACAACTTAATAAATGGTACGCTTATATGAAACACACAATGCATAGTTTGCTGACAACGAAACGGTCCGCTTTAGTGCTTTTAGAAGTGCACACCGTTTTCAACCGAACCGATTGGTTATCTGGGAAACGAAATAAAATTTAAGCAACTGATGTGGATTTATATATCTGTGGACTTTTGACAAAACAACTTAAGTCTATCTGAAATTCATAGACAAAACCCTTTAAGTTGGTATGAAATTCATATAGTCTTAAGCTGTTTTGTCTATGAAATTCAGATCGACTTAAGTTGTTTTGTCAAAAGTCCACAGATATGTATATTTTACATACATATTAATAAAAAAACAACAACAAGAACAAAAGCAGCACAACAAGGAACGACATAATTATGAACCAAACGAACACACACAACAACAACAACCTTAAAAACAGCATAAGCAGCTACTGCAGCTAAGCAGCTTGTGCATTTCTCATACGAATATATGAATTTTTCATCTTCTTAGATTTTGCTATTTTATTAGATATTCGTTTTATTCCCACTAAAACTGATATTCTGGCATTTTTTTTTTTTCTTTATACGATGAATATTAAAGGCTGTAGGTATACCTCAAAGTGTCAAATATCACGTTGAAAAAGTTCGTGAAAATGACACCCATACAAACCGCGCTATAAGACGTAATTCTACGTCAAAAAATGTTTAAATTTATAGTGTGAGAGTACTGAGAACTGATCTAAATTTTAGTTTTAAAAAATGGCAGCAAACATGATGAATGGCAACAAAAGTTGAAAAATTTGGACAAAAGTTGAAATTTTATAAGTAAAATAAATACTCGTTTAATACAAAGTGTACTTAAATTTTTTTCACTTTTCGAGTGTAATGGTCCTGAATTACACTTTACATGTTTTTCTTGTTCAATTAAATAAATAAAACTATAAAATATTTATCTATAATAACACATAACGTATATCACGTAACGTATCATTGTTTGCATAACTATGGTTTGCATAAAAAAAAAATTAAAAAAGATTTTTCAACGAAACAATTACGAATATGTTGCAACATTATTCCAGATTATAGTTAAAAAACTTTCATTAAAAAACATACACAGTTCGCAGATTTTTTTTTTTTTATATTGATGTAGAGTGGCTCACAACGAAAGTCGCGCAGGCATTTCTTAGCACTTTCGCATTGGTTTCAGAAATGAAAATGTGAGAATAAACTTGGAGTAAATATTTTTTCAAAACGTTCTGTATTGATGAGCAAAATTAAACAGAAACATAGTTAAAAAATTAGAACATAACGGTAAAACAAAATTAAATCAAATCAAAGCTTTAAAACGAGCTCACATTGAAAGTCGAGCAGATAAGGAATTCAATGCCAAAACTAAGAATTAGATATTTTGTTGCCAATCCTTTTTCTTATATGACTTCGTGCAGCCTTTTTGAAATGGATGCAACCAAATTTTTAAAAACTTCAGCTTCAATCTGATTCCACTCTTCACTTTGGATACTTTTTTTAGGATTGGATTTTTAGTTGCCCATCTCTGATACTGCACTCAGGGTTCAAGTTCATCTCATAGATGTTCTATAATATTTTAATCTGGGCCTTGTGAGGTTGTTTTTATGACATTTGGACAAATATTAAGTACACAATTCTTAACCAAGAGCGTCGTATGTTTCAAGTCATTGTCTTGTTAAGACTAAAAATTATCTGCAATTCCTTATTAACCCGCGCTTTCTTTTACTTGCGCCATGAGAATGTCAAGAAACATATTTTTGTCCATTATACCTTCAATAAAATTAATCCTTCTAACGTCAGACGCAGCCCCAAACCGTGACTGATCCTCTACCATGCTTAATCGTATGTTTAGAATTTTTATTGCAAAATTCTTCATTCGGTTTTCGCTTTCCTTCTGAACCATATAAATTAAAAACACTCTCATTGGTTAACAAAACCTGTACTAAAAGTTTATTGTTTAAAAGTGCTAAAGATCCTTATGTTTTCTGTTTTATTAACCTTGCTCCAGAATAGAAAGTCTTTGGTCATCTGCTCATGCACGAAATTGGGGCGTTATATTACATTTTTCTTTCTAATACAGTGCTTTTTTCGTGCTACTCCTCAATTTAAAAGTTTTTTTTCTCAAAACTCTTCAAATTGTTTCTGAGTGTGCACTCTTTTTCAAATTGAGTTTTAACATGACCTCTAGTTTTGGTGCAGATAAAAATGGTTCTTTTATTATTTCTCTTAAAAAATACCTGTCATCTTTGGAGCTAAGCATATTTTTAGCTACTGTACGTTCTTTATTGCATATTCTCTTATCTTGTATATAATGCTTGATTATATCGTGCACTGTTGATTTACTTTTTAAGGCGATTTGTGAAATTTGTCGCTCGGATTTTCCTTTCAAATAATAATCTATCACGATCTGCCTTTCTGCCAGTGTTGATTGATTCACTTTTCAAAAAAATTTTATTTTTTTAAGTTTTGCGTCTGACTGAAGTTATTCCAACAGTAGTAAAAAGTTGTAAGCAGGAATAACGGTTTGAGGACCACAATTTGCTTTTTTTTCTTTACTTGCCCGACTTTAATGTGAGCTCGTTTTTATAGGTTTATTTCGATTTAAATTTTTTTCACCGGTATGTTCTAATTTTTTAATTATGTTTCTGTTTAATTTTGTTCACCAAAAAATAACGTTTTGAAAAAAATATATATTGCAATATTCTTCATACATTTTCATTTCTGAAATCAATGCGAAAGTGCTAAGAAATGCCTGCCCGACTTTCGTTGTGAGCCACTGTAGGTAAAAATCACTTCTATTTTATGTCACGTAACGTATCATTTTTGGTGGCGACTATCTCAGAGCCAAATTTTTGACAACTCTTAGCTTTTACACCTTGTATAGTGCGCTTAGTAAACTATTGAAAAATCAAAATAAGAAAACTGTAGGCTAAAATTTTCTTTGTTTTTCACTTATTAAAGTCGTACGAATGTCACGTGCGTAGCTACGGAAATGCCCATATACGAAATAATTAAAAAATTTAATAAGTTCGTTTCTTTGTAAATCTCTGACTATCTTTTTTTAATAAAAATGTCTAAAAGATTTTTTATAGCTATCGGAATGCATCTCAACAAATCTCAAAAAAACTAAATTTTAACCTTGATATTGGCATTATATTAATATATGGTTTTGTTTATTGTTTGTTTATTAAATGTGAAATTTGTCGGTTTCTTTTTGTTCGCTTTTTATATGATTTCTTTCTAGCAAGAACTAGTCTTATCTAAAATTCTAAGTTGCTCTTTTTTCAACACGTTTAAACTAGTTTTGGGGGAAATCGTTTAGTTTTTGGTTAATTAGAACTAGAATACATTAATAAATACAATACATTACAGCAACATACACAGTGGAACAAAACTCAACTGTATCACTCAAATTGTCTTTTCTAAAAATGTCAACCTATTTTAATTTACAAATTTCTAGCAACGAATTCTAGTTCGGAGAGAAGACGAAAAAGTATAAGTATGTGCTTTTGGCATAATTGTTGTGTTCACAAACCTTTGGTAAAATTTTCAGAGAAATATTTTTGTACAGTATATTAACCCTCTAGTCACTTTTGCTATGGGTCTTTTTTGACATCTTTTAAAAAAAAGCACCCTCAAACTTGGCTATAGAAGGTTGCAATATTCGATGATAATGTTTCTTGAAAAGTTTGACTATGACTCTTTTTGAACAAGATTTATCTAATTCGTTCTTTTATTAAAAATTGTCAGTTTTTAATTACTTTTATATATATTTATATTAGGGCGGGTCAAATTCTGGCTCAGCAAAATTCGTAAAATACATGTAATTTCAAGACTTTTTCTCCACTACAGCATATACAAATTCTGAAAAAAAGCTGTGCGGACTTTCGTAAATAGATTCATACACATACATTCATACATTCATATTTTATAATTGAGAACAAAATCTATTTACGAAAGTAAATAGTGGAGAAAAAGTCTTGAAATTACATGTATTTTACGAATTTCGCTGAGCCAGACCTCCAAAAAATTCGTCCATACAAATTGACCCGCCCTAATCTGTATATATTTTAAGCAATTTTTTTCATACAGAAAATAATTCGAGTTACTTCAAATTAAAATTCCGTTTAATAATCTTTCCCAACGGCAGGTAAAACTTAAAACCAGGTTAAGAAATTCGTATGCTAATAAAAAACTTTTTTGCTTAAATGTTAAAATGACCATATTTAATTAACCCATTGCGTCTCCACTCTAACTTTTATATTGTTTAAAAAGTACTTTTGCGCGCTTAAAGAAAATAAATTTAAAATTTTTCAAATGGTGTTCCTCGAACCCCTACATTGAAATCAATTACGTAACCGCATGGGATGAAACCACCAAAATTTCCCAAAATTATTTTTGGATTAAAGTCCAATTAATTAGCGGTAGTTCAAACATAACAATCTGTTTAGAAATGTTTGAGACATGAGTTTTGGTAAAAATCCATTTTCGGCGTTTTTGACGATTTTTTTTTTCAATTTTGTGCACCTCTAAAGCCGTTGAAAACGGAATTGCTGTATAGTGAAATTTTTCAAGGAACATTGTCATAGAATACTGTTACACACCTACACTTACCTACGTTTAAGGCTATTTTTTAATCTCTTTTTAAGTGTCAAAAAAATACCCTTAAAAAGGGCGCTAAAGAGTTAAAATTGTATACAAAAATATTTAAAAAAAAATTTGATCATAGGTTTGTGAACAAAAAAAAACTATGTTCAATGTATATATTTTGTAGTTTTCTTACATCTAGAGTTATGAAATATTTTTAAAAAAATTTGATCATAGGTTTGTGAACAAAAAAAGTATGTTCAATGTACATATTTAGTAGTTTTCTTACATCTAAAGTTCGCCAGTGGTCGAGATTCGCTTTCATTCTCTGCTGATATGATACAAAATTAATATTAAAAACATATATTTTTCATAAAAATGTAATTACTAAAATCCGTTGAGAAACACTGGAGAAAATTGTACCGAACTGTTTGGCCGGCGCCTATTTATGTACAGGGTGTCCCGCGATCGAGTGCAACTATTTAAGGAGTTGAAAGGTGATTTCGATTTGAGCAAAATATCGTATGGGAAGGGGGTCTATTTTCGCACCCTTGGGAGTAACAGGGTTAATTGTGGTTAATTGGTTTCATGACTTTAATGCACATTATTGTTTTTACCAGACAAACTAACTTATGGAAAACTTGTTTTAAGAATAAATTGACCTTTCTAACGATGTATCAACGAACTCTTCCGACTTATCCATTTCAGCGCTGTGCTCGTGTGAAGATGAAATCAATCCGTTGAAACGCAAAATTCAGAGAAAATTACGCTCAAACTTGAAATTTAAGTTTGAGCGTAATTTTCTCTGAATTTTGAGTTGCAAATAAAAATTTTTTTAGCATCAAATTTGTGATTTATTTCATTTTCTTTCCCATGACATTAAAATCATAAAAATACTTTAAAAAATAACAAACTTAAATATGCTTCAAAAATTTCACTTCGAACATTTCCTATAATGTTTCTTTTTCTTAACAAAATACAATTAAATATAATGTTTTCAATTTAGTGTCATTTTTTAAGTACAACCAACTTTGTTACTTTCAAAGATATGTTTAAAATTTTGATGTCGTGGAAAACAAAATTAAATAAATCACAAATTAAATGCTAAAAAAATGTTGATTAATTACGCGAAATTCTGAGAAAATTGCGCTCAAACTTTAAATTTAGTATTTTCAACGGATTGATTTCATCTTCACACGAGCACAGCTCAGGAATGGATAAGTCGGAACCCAATCAGCCAAACAAGCTTGGAATAAGCTTTAAACCAGCTTTAAGCCAGCTTAGAACCGTAAGCATCAAGCTTGGAAAAAGCTTTAGATTACTATTGGAAAATGCTTACAAGTAATTGTAGAATAAACGAAAACGATCCCTTGGAAATATACTCCTTACTATAAGCTTAATCCAATTGTTTCTTTGCAATTGGAAATTAGTATTTGAATAAGCTTAATCCAAGTGTTTCTTTACAATTGGAAATTAGTATTTGAATAAGCTTTTTCCAACCGTTTCTTTTCAATTGAAAATTAGTATTTGAATAAGCTTTTCCCAAATATTTCTTTACAATTGGAAATTACTATTTCAAACAATGCGCAGCCATCTTAAATTGAAAAATAAGAATAAAAAATGAAAATTCGCCGGTTCGAGAAGCTTGTACCGTCCTTATTTCTCACTATCAAACTCGACTTGCCTTCAAGAGAACTTGTCTTGTTGCATTTTAAGCCCTCAGTTGTGGTTCTTGTCCTTTATCCTTTAAATTCAATATTTTTTACAATTAACTCGTGGATTTCTATGTTTAGTTTCCATAATTCTTTAATGTAGTAAAGAACAAAGAAAGTGAAAAGAACCACGACCGAACCCGAACTCGAACCGGAGTCGTCTGGGTTGATAGTCTAGCGCACTCTCCACTAGACTACACAGGCCCATAGTTAACAGCAATCGCAACTTTAAACAGTTGCAAAATTATTACCTTGGCTAACATTTTGCAAGTATGATTGGAAAACACTTACTTAAAGCAAGTCTTTCCAAGTATTATTGTACAACACTCCCTTTTTGTTTTTTACGCAATAATTCTACATATCAACTTGGAAATTTATTACATACGCAAGTGTTTTACAAGCGTGCTTGGAAAAGGCTTTGTTTTTGCATTGTATGTAAGCTTAATCCAATCACTATTTCTAAACGGCTGATTGGGAAGAGTTCGTTGATACATCGTTAGAAAGGTAAATTAATTGCCTTTCAGATGCTTTCTTAAAATAAGTATTTCGTGAGTTAGTTTTTCTGGTAAAAACAATAATGTGCATCAAAGTCATGAAATACTAATTAACCCTATAACTCCTAAGGATGTGAAAATAGACCCCCTCCCTCCAGTATGATTTTTGCTTAACTCAACATCACCTTTCACCTCTTCAAATAGTTGCACTCTGTCGCGGGACACCGTGTATAGATAAATATTCAGAATTTTAAGTACAACTACTGAACAACGGCATAAAAATGCATTCAATGAATGCAAAAGTGATTTATAAATAAAATTTTGAATCCACATTCATTTTTAAAAAAAATTATTAATTATTTAATTCAATTATTAATTTACGTGGTTCAGAATTTTCGATTTTTCTTTCTTTATGCATTATTCATTTTTATTCATTATTTATTTTCTATTATTATTAATTTTTTATTCATTATTAATTTGTTATTCATTATTAATTTTTTATTCACTATTCATTTTTTATTCATTATTCACTTATCATTCATTATTCATTTTTATTCATTATTAATTTTTTATTCATTAGTCATTTTTATTCATTATTCATTTTTTATTCGTTATTCACTTCTTATTCATTATTCATTTTTATTCATTATTCATTTTTTATTCATTATTCATTTGTTATTCCTTTTGTATTTATGGCTTAGCTCTAAAAGGAATAACAAAATTAATAATGAATAACAAATGAATAATGAATAAAAATTAACAATAAATAAAAAATAAATAACGAATAAAAAATTAATAATGAATAAAAAATTTATAATAAATAAAAAATTAATAATGAAAAAATTAGTAATAAATAAAAAATTAATAATGAATAAAAAGTTAATAACAAATAAAAAATTAATAATGAATAAAAAATTAGTTATGAATAACAAATGAATAATGAATAAATGAATATAGCAATTTTTGTAGATAAATGATATGTCATTTGAAAGAGTGTGGTAAAAGAATATTACACAAAAAAATTTACAACAAAAATAACTTTTGGTCTATTTTTTATCAGCAAAAATTGAATATTTCGGAGGTTTCTTGAAAGCAATATACAAAATTGAATTGGTAAGGTAATGGTACATATTTTCATAACGATCTTTTTTTTTTGGAAAGTAATTTAATTAAATTTTCAAATAAAGAAAATTTGATGAAAATCAATTTGAAAATGGAGAAGATATTTGCTTGCAAAATCAAAACTTGAAAATTCAATCGTTGATTTCTTATTCTGACGCGATGACTATGCCTCAAAGAAATGCGTTTTACTAAAAAATCGATATTTTTGGAGAGATCGAAAACTATTTTGATGTAAAAATAACAAAAATATTTCTTCTGTAAAAAAATACTGTTCGTAAAAAAATATTAGCAAAAAGCTTTCGTATACCGTTATTTGAATTAATCAACAACTTTTCATACAAAAATACTTTGTGCTGAGAAAAGCTACAGTTTTCGAGATATCGTCATAAGTTTGATGTCAAAATAACGGGAATTTTTCAATATTTACTATTTGCAAGAAATTTAACCATTATTTAGAGTAAATTTAAATACTAATTATATAAAAAAATTACTCAGACAGAAAGTTTACAACGCTGCACAGTGCGCTTTTTTTAATTTTAAGATGACATTTAGATTTCTTTTTTGTTAAATTGTATAAAAAAATATTTTCATTCGTCAGATTATAAAACATGTATTATGAATGTGGTATTAAAACTTGATGTATTGTATGGTTTTTTTTATAAAATTCGTCAAATTGTAAACTTTTTTAACAAAAATAAGCTCAATAAAACCCAAAAACTAAAGTCAAGTTTTAACAATAATAACTTCGAGCACAAAGTATATTTCAAGGTTTTGTTTTATGGACTTTTTTATGTCTTAATCGCCATGAAATTTAATATAAAATACAATAAAAAATGTTAATAAATAAAAATAGAAAAATCGTTGATATATAATCCAAACAGTTGAAAATTTAAGTAAAATTTAGTAGAAAATATCTAGCTAATTAAGCATTGTTAAAGTCGAAGGCTATAATTATCATAAAATATCGTACTTCTACCTTCTTTTTCAGTAAAAACCTGCTGCATCTAGCTGCAATTAAGAAAAACCACTTAATTTGAAAAAGTCTTCAAAATCAAATTTTGCCCTAAAATGCACTGATTTTTAAGACACTTTGAAAGTACTCTTAAATTTAAAGAAAAATAAAATAGAACTTATAATTTAAAACAAGTTGTGACCTTATTTTGTATTAGCAACCATTTTTAAAAAAAAAATTTAATTTCGTTAATTTGGTAACATTGTTTTATAGCAGATATATCTAAAAGTTATCCGATTTGAAATATTTTTAGCATGACGTTTAAGTGAAGTTAAACAAACTAAATTTACTCCTTAAAAACATAAATAAGCGAGTTTTTTATTAAAAATAATATGGTTTGTATGGGAGGTAGGCGACGCAGTTGACTAATTTTCTAATTTTTTTGTGCTGTTACTTAATTTAGGCTAAAACTCATTTGTACAATTTCATGGCCCTAGCTTTTATGGATTCTGAGATAATGCAAATGTCATCCTAAAATCGAAAAAAGCCCACTGTGCGCTGATAGAAGTGTACTTTTTTGTCTCTTCGTCCGAAATCCGTTGGTCAAAATCTATAATTATTTTGGTTGTTGATCTGTGTTATCCATCAATCTTTCTAATCGAATTCTCGATTGTCTTTTTGTTTTTTTTTTTTAATTTTTGTGTTAAAAGAGTTCATTTTTATTGAGAACTAAGTTTTTGTAATAATTTTTTAAGCTCAAAAGGGTAAACTTTTTAAAAGAAAAATTCTTAGAAAAAGCCATTAGATACATGGGATTTTCTTCAGAAATTGTTTTACCCAATTTTGTATTTTTAGACCTTTACATTATAGAATAAAGTCTCAATATTTTTTTAGTAAAAAACAATCAAAACCAAAGAAGAGTTTAAAGAGGACTAGTAAGGAACTATCTTCGACTGGGTCAAAGTTAAAATACCCCCACAGTATATTTTAAGTATGTATGTTTTGAAAGTTTGATGACGTCACTTCGTATAAATGATAGGCGTGGTGTTTATCCAGTTTTGCTAACAACGCAAATTCAGAACAGATTATGTGTTAAATATGCTGTGAGCACATACATATTTGTCAAATTTATAAAAGTTAATTATGTCACTTTGTATGGGAGATTGGCCGAGTTATTATACGATTTTGCCAAATTTCAAACTTAAAGTGAATTTTACTGTTCTATGCATAAGTACATAATTTTAATTCATTAAATTCATTTTTGTGGAGTTAATAGTTAAAAGTGGAGTAATAGCATAAAGTTACTTTGTATGGGAGATAGGCATGATTTTATACTATTTTGACAATTTTTAAATAAATGGTGAATATTTGAAACCAAAGCTTATGTGCAAAATTTCAAGTCATTACATTGATTTTTGTGGCATTTATTGTTTTCATAAAATCACTTTGTATGGGA
This sequence comes from Dichetophora obliterata, assembly GCA_963920525.1. Classification (NCBI taxonomy): domain Eukaryota; kingdom Metazoa; phylum Arthropoda; class Insecta; order Diptera; family Sciomyzidae; genus Dichetophora; species Dichetophora obliterata. The sequence continues at coordinate 215,462,799 of OY986436.1, read as the reverse complement.
GGTAGGTGTGGTTTTCAATCGATTTTTCTCATTCTCATTTGGTCATCTTTTTTTAATATAAGCACAAAAACCAAACTATCAAAATACGAAAGCTTTAAAATTGCGGCTGTTTTCGTGTCGACAGACAGAGACACATTGCGAAATCAACTCAGGAGGTGATGCTGATCAATAATATATATATACTATTCTTTACCTGCCATGTCACCTTATCAGCGTTACAAACGGAGTGACAAAGTTTATATACCCCTTACGCAGTTTCCCCCCCCCAGTATAAAAATATTCTGCATGCTTAAGGTCTGCGAGCAGAAAATCAATTTGGGTCAAACGGTAGAGCATTGTCCCATTGTGTGTCTCACTGTCTGTAATCACGAATATAAGCATAGTTTTGAAACTAAGTGTTGTGTTATTTTAATTTGATATAAGCTTATATATAAAATATAAAGATATAATCATTCAATAACTTCATCCAATTCAACCTTGAGTTCATTCAATTCAGCCTTGACTTCAGTGTTTAGTGCTTTAACATAAAAATGGATGTGTTAAATATCTCACGCAACCTGTTTTTTCCAATATTCAAAACTAACAAAAGTTGTTTACTTCGATCGATTGGTAAAATGATACTACAAATAAACTAGATATGAATGAAAGTTGAACAGAATTCGTATCATAGAATGGTAGTCTTTTATACTTTGCTTGGATCTAATGACTTATTATTGCAAAATTAAATAAAGAATTTTCTAAACATATTAGTATTCAGGCAAACGTTTAAATTGTATAATTAAAAAATGCATTTAAAATGTTACAAAGTAAAAAAAACAAACTAATCAACAACAATTTTGTTCACAGTTTTTAAACATTTGTCAAGTTTACAGTCAATGATGCACATTCTTAATGCACAACCCTCATTTAAAGAATGCCAAGAATATCAGAGCAAACAAACGATTTATTTACAACGATGTAAAATTAAATATTATCAGTCAATATTTGCAATTTTCTGCAATTTTAAATTTACCCTTATCAATCAACTCTGAAGAAGTAAAAAATACAATAAAACTACGTGCTCACTTAAGATTAATATATTTTCTGTAACTGAAGTGATAAATAAGCGAGAGACTGTCGTTAATTATTTAATGATTTAGAGGCGACTTCAAAATCGTTAACCACAAACGTTCGTTAGCATTAAGAGCAATGTACTTAAATTAAGTGAATTAACATTAAGTCTTAAATACAGCTTATTACTGTAATTAAGCTTGAAAGTTATTCATAAGCTGTAGTAAGTGAGAGTATAAACCAGTGATGGCATTTTCGATACAATTGTACAGTACAATCAACTTGTACTAGTACAATCAACTTCTGAAAAGTACATTAGTACACTCGAGATATTTTCAGTACTTTTTGCCCAAAACCAACAAGTTGGTGTTTGATTTTTATTTCATTCCGTAAAAAATTTAACTTTTTACTAAGCTTTTTTTTAATTTTCCCCAACCCTTGAGATTTTTGCTTGCAGGAATTAAGAGCAGTACTCTATTTTTTCTTAAGTTGTTATTGATTATTTTTACATTTCATCGCTAGAAAAACAGTTATATTTTGAGCTGTCATTCGGCTATTTGTGAAAATAATATACCTCAAAAACATATTTTCGATTTTAAAAATAACGCAAAAAAGTTATATATCTATATATATACCATCTTTAATCCTTAAAAAATAAAGTATATTTCGATGATGATATACCGAATTGGTTTCCTAAATTTGCACCAGAACATGTTTTATCACAATGAAACTCCATTGTGCCTTTCATAATAAAACTTTTTCCAAAAGAGACCAAACATTTAGAAGGCATATGTCAGGAATACGATCATTGTCGGAATGTGAAGAACTTAAAATGTTTAAAATCTTAAGTATGTGCGCATTTTGGAAAAAATTTTCAAATGTAAAAATGAATTTGATGAGCCATCGTTCGGAAATATTTTTAAGATTTTTAAGCCATTTTTATCTCTTCCCCATTCTTCGGCGAGTGTTGAACAAATTTTTTCAATTTAAAATTTAGTTAACCCTTCTCTCAACGGAAAGGTCTGGCCAGACCTTTTTGTACTTTGGCAGTGGTTTTTATACGGAAACGTTTTATGCAGCCTTCTGAAATTTTCTGACTTTGTTAAACTATATTTTTTTCTATGGTATAGGTAAAGCAAAAGCAAGGAAGTATCGACTTTTCAAAGAACAGCAATGATATTATTATTTATTATGAAGAGGGGTTTTTTTCAACAAAAAGGTCTGGCCAGACCTATAGCTCAATTTTCTTTTATACCTGGAAATTTAAAATTGCGTAATATTGAATGAAGGTATTGTTCGAGTGAAATAATGTTAATCCCTTTTCATTTGAAAATATCAATTGAACATTAACTTTGCGATTCTTTGTATTCTCTCGGTCTTTTTCAAACTAATAAATTTTAGAACGATTTTTTTATGACTTTTCCTAAGCACAATACACAACCCTGAATAATTTCTATAACAATATCGGCTGGAAGATAGTTGTTTTGCACAAGAAAAAATTGTGTCTATGTATTACATTTTCAAGAAAGTCTTCAGCGAAAGTTACTTCCTTTATGTACCTGACAAACGCAAAGGGCAGAACTTCAACCTGCCTTGAAACAACAGAAGCCTTTTACGTCTAAAAAACCAGGGAAACAAGGCACACAGTAGATTTAACCTTTAAGTGGTGATGTGAACTTTTTTGCACTACCCAGCAAAATTTTTGATGCAAATATGACATGCATTCTTAGGAACACTGCTTCCAGAAGACATTCTATAGATCAAACTGTGCTTCTTCTTACCCTTATAAAGAAGTTCTTTCAAGAGCCATTCTTATAACCTACTTCTGAAAGACATTCAAATGGCATTTAAATTCAATTAAAGAAAAAAAATTATGTATAATTGTAATATATGTTTTAGATATTTTCCGTGGGATTTTTTAAACCACCAATTAAACCCTATTACTTACTACTTCCAACACCAAAATGCTTTGAAAATCGGGAAAAAGAATATTTTACGTGGAATTTTTTTTAACCCCCAACAAAACTCAAACACTTCACATTTCCAACACCAAAATTGCGAGAATGTCGGAATTAATTATATTAATTTAAGCAGTTTATACATAAATTCATTTTCCTTGAATATCAAATCGTATGTACTGTTTAACATATGTAGTTTTTCTTTTTCGTAAATGTTTAGTAAATGTTTTGTAAGCTTTTTTGTTTTAGTAAAAATTGAAGGCATTGGCTAGAGATAATGAAAAAAATAGTTGAGGCAAAAAAAGGACAATATATTAACTTTGGTTTTTAATTACTAAATTACATAATTACTTAAGTACCTAGCTACTTAATTACTCAATTAACCTACAGTGGAAATTAAAAAAACGTTACGCCAGATCAAAAAGCCTAATAAAACAACCAGACAGGATTTTTAAATTTGATTACTTGGAAAATAAACTTATAGTATTATTTCAAATCCCTCCAAAAAAATTGTATACAAAAATTTGTGAATTTTTGCATTCCAATGAGTTCTGAATAAATTTTTCAAAGTATTCTTTCTCTAGGTTAAGAACTAACGCATTACGTTATTCATTTTCCACAAACGAATATTGAGGATCTATATTTCTATAGTTCCTTTAAAAAAAAATATACTCCAATGTGCCACTCTGCGTTGGCAAACCAAGCATTATGGCAGTCCTTAACAATTTTTTGCAAATAAAAAATCATATTCGTTTTCCGATTAGTTTTGTACAGTGAAGTCTCAGCGCCAACTAAATAAGAGAACTTCGTACGTGTGATCAGTGATGTTACATCAAATATGTCTGAATACTGTACCGTACAGTATTCAGTAATAAAATAACTGTACTTTTTAAAAAAAATAAAAACGCAAGTATTCATAAAAAACTTTATTTTAACTTACAAAAACAAAAATATTTAAACAAAGTTAAAAAGTTAAGTAAAAAAAACAATAAAAAAAATTAATCAACGTATTAAAAAAAATTATAATTTAAATAGTTACATATCAGGTTTGTAACATGGTGTAAGAAATCAAGGTGCAAGTGACGTCGACGTCGTTCGCTAAAGCTGTCAAACTTGTGAATGAGTAAAAGAGACAGAGAAGTTGATTTTGTATGGTTTGAAAACTTAAGTTTTTTTTTTATTTATTTATTTATAGTACGATAAGAACTAAGTTCTTTTAAAGTACAAGTTGGAATAATATTTTTAGGATTATACAAATTAAAGATTTTCTTAAACCTAATTTCTTATAAAGTTAATCTTAATATTAAGTAGAAATAGAGAAATCAAGGTAGAGTATAAAATTAAAGTAATTAAAAAAGGAAAAAAAAAGAGTGACAAGAAGAAAGTATGGATTTAAAGAAAACTGGAAAATTTATTAATCGTTAATTAGAAGCGAAATGTTGAAGTACGGCAAGTCTAAATCTTCTTATTTCCCTTAAAGCTCTTTCATGGCTCGGTAAAAAATTCCAAAGACGAGTGGCATTAATAAAAAATAATCTTGTAGTTAAAACTCGGTGGGGTCAGCATGTAACTTCTTGTTGAATGACCAAATCGAATTTTTTCAAACAAATAAGAAGACCTTTAAAACACTATTAATTTATGTAGAATTTGAGATAGTTAACAATATCACTTCCAAGAATGGATTGTTTAAACTGAGATATATGATCGCAGCCCATAAACATATCGTGTCACCTGGTTAAATGCTAAGTTTAATTTTAATTGAGATCGGGAGTCCAAATTGCTATAAACACATTCTGCATAAGTAGTTATAGGTAGTATAAGTTGAAGAACAAGTTTATGTTTCAATTCAACTGGCGTATAATCAGCTGAACCTCTTAAATTACGCAGAATATAATATACTTTTTATACTTTTTTTATACACTGTTGATGTGGTCACTGCAGGTAAGTGTAGAATTAATATGAAAACCTAGATTTTTTTATTTTGCTGACGAGACTTAGCTTTTGGTCTTTTAAAATAAGGTCCGGTATTTCTCCAAAGAAGATATTATCTTTGTTGATGGTTAATACAAATGATTTCGAAGCATTAAGTTAAAGCCCATTGCTAACAGCCCATTGACTTATACTCTCTAGATCCTCTTTAAGCCTGAATACCAGGTCTTCTATTTTAGAGACCAGTTCTACGGGAGAGATATATCTGAATATCATCAGCATAAGCATGCATGGACGAATGCTTGCAAACGCTGAAAATATCATTTTTAAAAATGGAGAATAAAAGAGGACCTAGTACCGATCCTTGAGGAACCCCACTGCAAACAGACGAAAGACTTGAAAAATTTTCACCGACATTAACTTTCTGTACTCCATAGGAAAGATAGTTAGTTGTTCAGGAGTAACACAGCGCTGTCACTAAAACCATACTTATATTTAAGCTTATAACATAGTAAAGGGTGATTAACTGTATCAAACGCTTTTGAAAAATCGAGTAAGCATAGCAGAGTTACTGATCCATTGTCATACGAGTTTCTTATATCGTCCAAAATCTTAATCATAGCAGTAGAACAACTATGTCCAGCGCGGAAACCTTACTGCTGTGGAGATAACAGCTTATTTTGCAATAGGTAGCTTGATATTTGATAAGCCATTAGAGATTCACAAATTTTTGATAATGACGATAAAATGCTAATTGGCCTAAAATCGTTGGGCTCATTCGCCGCTGTTTTTTTTTTTTTTGGGAACAGGAAGAACAATTGCAGTTTTCCAAGAACTTGGAAAGCAAGATGTTGTGAAACAGTGGTTTATAATGTGTCAGTGTTGTATTTTTACAACAAAAATTCAAATTCGCTGTCACCTTGTTTTTTTACACAATGTGTTTGTAACATAAATAAGTCTTAAAGTCTTTTAATAGTTTTATTATTTCAATCACATGTACTTATGAACATATTCTTTAGATTTCATGTGAAATTCCACTCAAATCTCTATACAAAATATGACAGCTGCGAAACAAGCATGGAAATTTTCACATTTTCGTCAGAGCAGTACTCTGTTCCGCAGCATGAAATTATCGCAACATGTTTCTGAGCAACATTTTTTCACGACAATTTAATTGTACTGCCTATTTATTTTAAAGTGAAAAGAGAGAGATCATATGAAACCTCCCAACATATTTCTGAATCTCTCTGAGAAACGTTGCCATTGGAATTCCTCGCAACAAACTTTAAGTCAGAAATTTCATGCAAGAAATAAATAGATGTTGCCAGCGAAATTTCACGTAAACGAACAGAGTACTAGGCTTTATAAAAAAATTCAGTTTAAGGATTTTTTGGGGTTAAAATAATTTGCATTTTCTGGCGTTCTTTGATAAGATTTTTTATAAGTTGGCACTAAAACATTCAAAGTTATCGAATATATTTTGATGAAGTCTTGCTTTTTTAAGGGAATTTCGCAATGTTGCTATTTTAAAGGAATATTACTATAAAAAGTTAAGGTAGATAGATGGTAAAAATGTTTTTTAGCAAAATTTTTTTTGCGTATTTTAATAAAATTACTGTAAAAAACGTTCATTTAAGGGTACAAATACATAATTACTGTATTTTACTCACTAATTAATGTTTGCCGTACGGAGCTCAAAATTACTGTAAAATACAGTAATTACTGTAATTGTAACATCAGTGCGTGTGATCGTGTCGGTGTAATGTTCGGATTCGAACTCGAGTTCGCAAACTATGAAATGGGGACCACTGCTTTAAATCCTTAGGGTCGCTTATGGTCATTGCTTTTACTTAATATAGTACTACTTAATTACTACGCAACCATACAAAAACTTAAAAAATTCGATTTTTTTCATTAAAATTTTTTAATATTTCTTCGTACAAATCGTCCGTAACGCCAGTTTGGAAATGCTTAAATGTTTAAACATTAGTATTTACTTTTTATTTTCAAATTTTAATCAAAAATAAACATTTACGGAACCTTGTAGTCTTTATGTGTGTCTCGGAAATAGTGACTCGGGAGAGGCCTGTGAGACTCCACGTCACCACTTAAAGGCTAAGAAAATAAATTCACCTGAAGATTGGTCAACTTTTGCTCTGCGAAGTAATGAATTCGACTTTTTATTAAATTTTCTATATAAAAAATATTTGGAATTCGTCGAACCAAATATTAAACATAATCAGAAAATATTTTGGACTTTTCGCAATTCACAGCGAAAAGGCTCAGGCAGGCTCTGTCAGAGGGGGGTCAGAAGGGGCTCGAGCTCCGGGCCCCGCATCTGAAGGGGACCGTTTAATTAAGAACATCATTTAAGAAAAAATCTAAAAAAAATGTTCAGATGAAAAAATTCCTACTGTACTTTCAAATGTAGAAATGTAGTATAGGAATTCCATTCAAATTTACTTGTAACCGATCGATGAAAATTTTGTTGTGACATGGAAAAATATTATGGGGTCAACGTGTTTTTAGCAGTTATTGATTCCATTTTATATGGTCTAAGAAAGCGATTTGAAACACTTGAAATTCGTTTTCATTCCTCTGTCAATGTAATAAACAGAGCTGCGAAGACTAGCAGTCAGCAGCACAAACATTTCAGAAAACGTTCTCGAGAGAAATATTGCGTGAGAAAATTATATTTCTCAAAAGAATACACTCAGTCAACTTTAAGAAGAATTGTAAGCCAAAGAATTTATTTCAGGAAATTTATCATATTTTTAGATTACGGCACATGCTTATATTAGAGTGGTCCCTATTTGTTTTCAGAATTAATGAATAACGGAAAGGAGATTTATTTCCTTACAAAACAGAAGTTAATTGAAAATATTCATTAAAAATATTGACATAAAAACGTGCCACAAGTGAATTTAAAGTTGAAAATCTGATTTATATGGGCAAAAGTCGTTTTTTTTTTAATTTGAAGAAGATTGGTACGCATCACGTTTTTCAATTAATTTTTCTTCAAAATGAGTTATTAAACATGAAAATTTGTCAAAAAGTACTAGAGTTGTAATATATTAATCTTCGAAGAAAAATCGACAAAATCCAAATTAGACGATGTTTCAATAAAATGCAGTGGTCATATTTTTTAACTTGATTTTTTTTTAAAATACTTAAAGTGGCATTGACAAATCCTAGGAACTTGACTTCTTTCAAAAATCCTTAAAGTGGCCTTTCTGGCATGTCGAACACAAAACAAACTCATAACATAATCCCAGCAAAATTTTTGTTACAAATGTGACATTCAATTTTAGGGACACTGATTCCAGAAGACATTCTTTAGATCCAATTGTGCTTCTTCTAAGCCTTGTCAAGTAGCATTTTCATAAACCACTCTCAAAGACATTCAAATAGCATTTAATTTCAATTACTTTTTCAGGTTTCAGGTATTTTTTTTATTTTCCGTGGGATTTTTCAAACCTCCAACAAGACGCAACCACTTCCTACTTCAAACACCAAAAGGCCGTGAAAACCGGGAAAAGGGATATTTTACGTGGATTTTTTAAAAATCCCCAACAAAACACAAACACTTCCCATTTCCAACACTAAAATCGCGAGAAAATCGAGAAAAAGGGATATTTTCCGTGGGATACTAGAATCCTTTCATTTAAGGACTCAAAGAAATCTTCCAATGAAAAAATTCTGGAAGCACTTCTAGAGAAGACTAAGGAAAGCATTCCTCCCAATGACATGCATATGTTAAAAAAATGCCTTCTGGGTATGAAAGTGGAAGGGATGGAATTCAAGACTTTCCCTTCCACTTTACCTTCTTTTGGAAGCACTTTTTTTGCTGGGAATCGGAAGAAAATTAAAAAAATTTTTTAAATTTATTAATGTAATTTTAAATGAGAACTATCAGCCCTATCATGAATAATTTTTCACGCGGAATCGGAAAAGGGAGTTTTCAATTTAAAGATAAAGCTCAAGAACATTTTTGGAAATTTTAAATGCAAATTTGTTCATCAATGGTTTATCAACAAATTTGCATTAAAAATTTCCAAAATGTTCTAGAGCTTTATTTTAAAAATAAAAGCTTCCTTTTCCGATTCCGCGTGAAAAATTATTAATGATAGAGCTGTATATGTTTTTCGATATTGTATGATTTTTCTTGTGTTTACCGACTTTTCATACGGCCTTGCGGCAGCAAAAGGATCTCTTCTTTACCTTTTTTCAAAATATTTTGCTGCTAAAAATAATATATTGATATAATACTACGTTTACATTCGACCAAATGACTCATTTGAAATGAGTCATTCAAAAATGTTTACTGTTGTAGTATCGTGTAAGCGCCCTAATCATAGCATCCCTGGTTAGATAACTCAACTTTAAAGTCAAAAGGTGAGTTATCGAACCAGGGATGCTATGATTAAGGCGTTTACACGATACTACAACAGTAAACACTTTTGAATGATTCATTTCAAACGAGTCATTTGGTTCAATGTAAACGTATTATTAAAGTTAAGTCATGGCCACGACACATTTAACATGTATGGTAACACTGTTAGGGTGGCAAATTTTTTCAAAGCGCCAACCATTTGACAAAATCGTTTAAATGCCCCATCCATTCTAAACATAAATCCGGATATAGCAAGAAAATTCATTTTTTCAGTTATAAAAGATGCATTTTCACAAAAAAAAAGCTAAAAGGATAGTTCTTAAATAATGTTTTATCTTAAATTTAACTATTTTTTAACCGACTTCAAAAAAGAGGAGGTTCTCAAGTTGGTTGGTTTCTTTTTTTTTTTTTTCTTTTTTTTTAATGTATGTGCATCGATAACTCCTAAAGTACTTGCCCGATTGCCACAATTTTTGTCAACAGATAGAGATATCACATACGAAGGTGCCCGTCTGGTGGGCGGTATTCGACACAGGGGCGCGGCAATATAAGAAACACTTTGTATATCGAAGAGACTTAACACTAGAAAACTGAAATTTAGTACAAGGGTTGGCATAAATATTAAAAGTTATGTTCAAAAAAGTGGGCGTTATTCGATAAAGGGCGTGGCAATATTACAAAAATGCTGTAGCTCGAATAATATTGACACTAGGGTACTGAAATTCGGTACAGGGGTAGGCATAAATTTAGAAATTTACTGTGAAGAAAGTGGGCGTTGTTGGACAAAAGGGCGTGGCTATTTAAGAAAAATACTGTATCTCAGTTAATATTGACACTAAGTTACTAGAAATTGGTACAGGGTTAGGAACAATTATTACAAATTATGGTCAAAAAGGTGGGCGTAATTTTATAAAGGGCATGGCAATATAATAAAAAAGCTGTAACTTGAGTAATATTGACACTAGAGCACAGAAATTAGGTGCAGGGATAGGCATAATTATGAAAATGTACGGTCAAGAAAGTGGGCGTTGTTGGACAAAAGGGCGTGTCAATATAAAAAATACTGTTTCTCAGTTAATATTGATACTAGGGTACTGGAAATTGGTAAGAATGTTTGAAACAATTATTAAAAATTACTGTCAAAAAAGTGGGCGTTGTCCGACAGAGGCGTGGAAATATTAGAAAAAAGCCATAACTCGAATAACAATGACACTAGGATACTGAAACTAGGTACAGGGGTAGGCATAATTATGAAAATGTACGGTTAAGAAAGTGGGCGTTACTGGACAAAAGGGCGTAGAAATATAAGAAAAATACTGTTTTTCAGTTAATGTTGACACTAGGGTACGAAAATTCGTTACAAGAATGGAAAAATTGTTATCATAATCTCTAAAAAGAAAGAAAGAAAGAAAAACTTTTGAACAAAAAAAAAACCAACTTTAAAACCACTACAAAGTAAAAAATCATTTTAAATTACTTTTCACATTAATACTATATCAAATTTGTTAATTTATTTATATATATTATAAAATTGTAAATTTTATTACTATAAATTTTTTTAATGTTGTATTATTCTCATATATATATTCATTTATCCATGAATATAAAACCTTTAAAGTCGGCGCTTACATAATTATATGATTATAATCAGGCTTTTATAAAATTAACGCTCCGGCTTTAAAGGTTTTATATTCATGGAGAAATTAATATATTTATGATAATAATACAAAATAAAAATATTTATAGTAATAAGATTTCCAATTTAATAATATATATAAATAAATTAACAATTTTGACCAAGAATTAATGTGAGAAGTAATTTCAAATTATTTTTTGCCTTGTAGTGGTTTTGAAGCTGGTTTTTGTTTTTTGTTAAAAAGTTTTTTTTTAATAAACATGTCGTGTATACATTAAATCATTTCTTTAAAGATGTGAGGGGCCCCAAAAAAAAATCGTGCCTCGGGCTCTGAAAGGCCCTCGGCTCAGGTATACCTAAAGTGGTGGAATTCTAGGGAAATTAATCCATAATCTGCAAGACATATGTGACCTCTTTGGAAATTTCTTCGGTTCGGTGTTTAATAATCACCAAGGCTAGACTTTCGAAGACATGTCATCCTTTTTCTGCTGCTTCAAAGACATATCCTGGTTACTTAGGACGTCCATTTATTTTTCCTAAATACCAAATATGAAAAGTTTTCAGGTCATTTTTTGTAATGTTTCATCCTTTTTTATGGGTTTTTTATTTTTATGTCATTTTTACTAGATTAGGGGAGATTTTTAAGTTATTTTTCGATCATTTTTGGATATTTTTAATTTTTAGAGCATTTTAAGGTTTTTTAAGTTATATTTGTGTCATTTGAAGAGAATGTTCTTTCGTTTTTTTTTCGTACTCAAAAATGTAAAAATGAAAATTTTTAAACATTTTCCCTTAACCAATAGAGTCCCTTCAATCAAAAACAGTACCTTTCTAAAAAGGAGTAGCTTTGTTTATAAGCCTCGATGAAAAAAAAGCTCTGCGCGTGGTGAAACTAACGAAAGGGTATGCAAAAAGATGAAACAAGTGTTAGATAAAAACTCAGGGTATACTAGTTTTCATTAACTCTATTTCTATGCTCAATGGCTGAAATATTAAAGGAAAACATTTTAATACTATAAAAGAGGAAATACATCCGATGACATATCGTCTTTTAAATATGTTCCTCTTGTCAGTGCAGAAGTAGAAAGAAGTTTTTCTGGTTACAGAAACATTTTACCAGACAATTGACGTTCTTACAATATTAATAACTTAAAAATGTACACTGTACAATGAAGTTCTATTAAGTTTGGTTGCGTTTTCTTTTATCGATTTTGGTACACTGTGTTATTGTTCAAGAAAAAAAAAAGAATATTTGTTACTTAATTATTAAGTCGGCTTTTTTTGGCCGTGAGTGTACCTTGTAATATACTGTAACGCTATGAATAAAAATAATATAAAACTAGTTAACCCGTGTGGCGTTAAAACGTCAAAGCCAAACATACCTAGATTCCTAGATACAAGTAAAAAAATAACCCGAAAACTAAAACCGATAAAAAACGATAAAAAATGACCAAAAAACTTTTCATATTTGGAATTGAGGAAACATAAATGGGCGTTCTAAATAACCAGGAAATGTCTTATGCTTGGTTTTCACTATGTCATTTTCAGTGGTCAGTTATTGTCAATCAAATTGAAAATATCAACATGTTGACATTTTTTCTAACTTTGGCGATCTTGGAAAATTAAAAACGATTAAATTATTAAATTTAGCTATGCAGAAAATGTTCTAGAGTTTTATTAAGGTGATATTTCACGTGACAAACTTTTGTATTGTCATAAAAATGACATAGTGAAAACCAAGCATTAGAATGAATGTCACTTTTTTTATGCTCGGAAATAGGACTTTTTTGTCATAAAATATTTAAGCAGTTTTTTCTTCACTTCTTTCAAATTAAATCAAAATTATTTTTTTTTTTTTCAAAATGTTCAACGTTCACTTCAAAATGTTCTGTCCGAAAAACAAATTATAATCGGCTAACTTTATAGTTACGTGGGAAGATTTTTTTTATCGCTTAATTTCATCAACGAAATTAATTCTGCTTTCTTTTTAAACAACATATCGCACAATTTTTGAATAGCTCAAAAAAATATTTCAATCCTGTTAAAGCTATTTTAATTTTTATGAAATTTTGTTTATATCTTTAAAAATTGATTTTTACGTAACATATTTTTGGTAAAAAGTTTATTCACCTTTAACTAAAATAACACAATACTTTTTCACTTATAATTCAAACGCTTAAATTATAACAATTTTATAGTAAATAATAACAAACACGGTAAAGATCGTTCTGTTCACGCGTCCGGTTCAGATGAATCTGAATTTTAAAATGTTTTTCATTTCAAAAAAACAACTTTTGAAAAACACAAAAAAAACAACAACTACCGCAACACTAAAGAGCACGACAATCGTATCGAAGTGAGAAGACTTCCGTAATAGAGATTCAGATAACGAGAAGTACTCTGATGGAAAACAGCCGTGATCGTTGAATTTAATACTGTTGAACTCTCTCACTCGATTCTTTATGTTTTTTTTTTTTTGATTTCGTTAAATTTAATCAAAACATTAAAACGCAACAGTAACACGATAACGATCGAGGTTCACAACACGGCGTTGGGCGATCAACGAACGCTATGATCGCGCTGTAGTAAATGTAGTCGAGTAGTTTTAGTTAAGCGGGTGGACAGACGGCTAGACGAATGCTTAGCATTAGTTAGGAAATGGTTTATAAAACAGCTGATCATGCTATAAATACTAAATGAGAAGCTAATATTTGAATATTAATGAGCTAATGAAATAACAGCAATATAAACTAAATTTGGGAACAAACTAAGTACAAGTACATATGGCTATATACAAATATATACAAAAGTACTGTCCGAAAAGGTCAACACATTTCAGGTTGTGTGAGAACATAATGGTTGAGAGCAAGTTTACGAACTATAAAACTAAGCAGTATCTAAGAGTGTTTAGAGCTGAGGTTTATCAGAGCTCTTCTAAGACTAGAGTTGCCATCTTGCATTGTCTTTATATGGAATTTGTAATGTGTGAAGTAAACAGAAAAGTAAGGAGTTATAATGGAAAACTAACTAATAGGAGGCAGTCCAGTAGCCAAGGGAGTAGTAATTGAAGTTTCAACTTCATCCCCCCCCCCCTATCCATAGAGTCCGAAGGTCTATCAAAAAAGGTATACAAATAAGACTTTGAAGACCAAAATATGTAAAGAGTCTTTAGAAACAACTCAGCAAATTGTGAAAATATTTTGCAAAAATATCTTTAAGTACTTATTTTCAGATAAATTAAAAATATCTATAAAAATTTTTAAATAAAAATAGATATATTAAAATATATATGCTTTTAGAACCAAAATATCACGATTTCCAATACTAAATTAAAAAAAAAATCGGTTGAGCAATAAAAAATTTTTCCACTTCACTCAAATCTAATTCATGATTTATTATCTTATTCGAGAAGAAGAAAGGTGGTCTTATATTATAAATTGTAGAATGTTGTGCAAAAATTGATTTTAATACAATTTTCATTTATATAGTAGTTCAATCATCTGAAAAGCAAATTTGCGTTAAGCCTGGTTTTCATTAGGTCAGTTTTCAATCACAAATGTTGTCAATCTAATGGAAACGTATTGTCATTTACATTTGTTGTAATATATGACCACTGATGGTCATATCAAATTACAAGCAAGTGAGAACAGATAGAATTTTGCTTGTCAATGAAAATATCGTTGTATGACAAGAAAAATCGAAATGCCAACATGTTGGCATTTTGTGTCAGTTGTTGCCTACAAAAAAATTTTGTTTTAATTTTTTTTTTTTTTTTAAAAGGAAAAGTGCACTTAATCAGGGATTATCGCAGTGGCTGGTGTGGCTTCCAGGGGATTTGTTCCTTTTGTGGCTTCCAGGACGCATTTTCGGGATCCACGTTGTTGTGGTCGCTTTGCCAGGAATTTGTCATTTGCGCGAATCTTGAAGACGTATCTTGTGATAGAACGTGGCGATGGTGCCTTTTGAGCCAACACCGGCCACTGTGATAATCTTTGTTTAAGTGCACTTTTGCTATTAATCTAATAAAATTAACAGTATTTTATAGATTTCACCAAAAAGAAACATTTTCTAACAATCTCAAATATAAAACATCAGCTGTTGTTGATGAAAAAAACATAACTGAACAATTCGATGGCATTTCACAAATAACATCAAAAGTGAAAACAGTATGGCAATCAACTGACACAGAAATTCAACGTCAGTCTTTGACATTCGATTTTATGTCAGTTTTTGGGTTTAGATGGCCGAATTCAGCGCAGACAACTGTTGTGAACTGTAATAGTAGCGCTACCATAGTTCACGATGTTTTCCTCTGAATGTGTTGCTACTCTAATTCAATTGCAAAGGTTTCTCACTTAAATTTGCTGCGTTCTTTCTGCGTTTATTAATGTAACAGCGTCAGTAACAGCATCTGACAGTTAAGCAAACAGTTGTGTTCATGTAGCTTTGAATTTGTTCGCTCGATTAAAAGGCGTTCGCTACTTTATCAGTTTTAGTTAGCGCTACCAGATTTGTACCATTCAGCGAATTTTTACACAACAGTTGCCAACTGTTGTCTGCGCTGAATGCGACCAATGAAAACGCATTTGACGTCATATGGTCAAGATGCCTACTGACATCAGTGATTGTTGTCATTGAAATTGACTTAGTGAAAACCAGGCTTTAGAGTTAAAAAGTTTAATATTTTAAAATAATTGTTAATAATAATAATATTGGCAATAATATGCATTACTGGTGAACAATTGTTCTAGATCAAAGTTGGTTAGTGATAAAAAGGTGCCATTGAAAAAAACCAAAATTTTAGTATATTTTTATTTTGGATCACCCCGACCCGCCCCCACTCCCATATGTGCATTGGTCGAAGCTCCAGCTGTCGCCATTCGCGAGTATATAATATCACTATTCAGGTATTCGTGCACGGGCTATGTTGATATGAATCGCAGGAACAAAATTCCACCCGAGCAAAAAACACCTCCAATATTATGCGATCTCTTGATCACGGAAGAAAATATTGAACGATTGGCTAAATTTTAAATCACTAATCCTGAGTTCAAAGGCAAAATCAAAAATGTAGCAGGGGAAGAAATTAAATTCGACATCAAGCTAAATAACTAACCGTGCTATTTCCAAGCCGCAGAAATGATAAAGTTTTGACCAAAGCCTCAAAGCACGTTTCTGGCGAGTCAAGGTACGAGTCAAGGCGTGATACACTATAGCAAAACATCGACATCGCAATGTTATGTCATCTTTCACTACCAAAAACAATTTTATACTGAAACGTATGACAGTGCTTTTCAACGGAAACTTAAAATTTTAGATCAAATAAAAAATATAAAATTTATTCATCAAAATCGTGTTTTATTGTCATTTATTATTTATAGCTGGATCATTTTAAGTCAGAGAAAATACGTGTAATTTATAGAAAAAAGTTAGTGTAGAACATTTTAGTAACGTGTCTCGAATGGTTTTTACTCTAAAAACAGGGAAAAAATTTAATTTTGTTTTTCTGATTTTATCCTTAAAAATTGATATCTCGATAACCAGGTGTCTCAGACAATTGAACATTTCATGAAAATATTTGTATTAAAATTATCAATAGCTCTGGTAAACATTGTAATGACGTCACTTAAGGTTTACGGATGACACGGAGCAAAAAAGCTGAAATATCGGTTTTTGGTCATCACCAGGGCTAGGATTTCGATGACATCTTTTTTCTGCTGCTTCTAAGACATTTCCTGCTTATTAAAAGCATCCATTTATGTTTCCTAAATTCCAAATATGAAAAGTTTTCAGGACATTTTTTCGTCACTTTTCAGCGTTTTTAGTTTTTAGCTAATTTTTACTAGATTTAGGGCAATTTTTTGAGATTTTTAAGTTATTTAACAGTCATTTCTTGGCATTTTTAATTTTGAGAACATTTTTCGGTTTTTTAGGTTATTTTAGTGTAATTTTTTAATAATTTTTATGTTTTTTTTTTACTAAATTGTATAAAATAAATTTTCATTTAGTAATGTTTTATTTTTATGGCCAAATTTGTTGTTTATTTTTATGCAATTGTTTGCGTTTTTTAGGAAATTTTTGTCAGTTTTAAGGTCATTTTCTGCAGTTTTTAGGTAATTTTAGTTTCAAAATTACCTAAAAGGGAGTATTCATTTTTAAGATAAAGTTCAAGAATATTTTGGAAATGTTTAATGCAAATTTGTTTATCAACCGTCAATATTCATAAACGTACAAAACAAATATGTTATGTCTTACCTGCTATCTTAAAAATTTAAACACCTTTTTCCGATTCTCCGGGAGAAAAGTTTCACGATTGGGCTGATTGTGGTGGGGTCGGGCCGGGGTGGTCCAAAACAAAAACAAATTTACTCAAATTTTTTCTTCAATGGCAACTTTTTATCACTAACCAACTGATCCGGAAAAAAGTTTCAATTCGTTATTCCCTTGTGAGAAAATTACTTCCCAGAATTCCCAGAAATGAAAATTACTTCTGAAAAGTGGGAGCAGATACCTATAATTTTTATATGTGACCTTCTCCGAAAAAAGGGACCTAGTGTGTCAAAAAACTGGTTTGGACTTAAGAGTGGATTCGGGTACCTAAAAGGGTATAGAATAAGATGAAATGAGTTACGTCACCAAAGTCGGCACCCAATCATAACTAACCATACCAAATCGCATCTCCCAACTGAAGGTGTGTACACAGTGATAATGCGTTATGAAACTTTAAATGCGTTTTTCTCAAAACTTCATTTTCACACACTAGGTCCCTTTTCTCGGAGAAGGTCACATATATTTATATTAGGGCGTACATTTTTTTTTTGTCAAAATTACGGTGTGCTGAAGCGGAATTCGAAAATTCAACACAAAATAGAATTTTGAGAATTTTTTCAGATTTTTTCAAAAAGGTTTAGAGGTCGCTCAAGGTCGTTTTTTTTTTAAAAGTAGTTCTTCAAAATAATACTTATGCTTTCTACCCAGAATGAGTGCCTTACTGAAAAATATAAAGTTGCAACGATTTCATTTGTGGTTTAGGTTCTTTTCGCAGAATTTCAAAATCTTGAAAAAAAAATCTTAAAAAAAAATCTTGAAATCAAAATCTTAAAAAAAAAACTTGAAAAAAATCTATAATGTATTATTTAATTCAAATTTCGAAAATAATCAAAATAATGAATAATTGTCGAAGTCACAGAAATTGTCAAATTTTGAAATAAATGCCAAATTGTCCAATTATTTCAAAAAGTTTCAAATTTCAAAAAGTGTCGCATATCGAAAAAGTGTAAAATTTGAAATGATTTCCAAATTTCGAAAAAATTGTCAAAAATTGAATGAATGTCAAATTTTGAAATGTACAAATTTGGCAAAAAATGTCATTGAATTTTGAAAAAGTGCCAATTTTCGAAAAGTGGCAAATTTTGCTAAAAATGTTCATAAATGGACAAAAACCACCACGTCTTCGTAGTTTGTTTGGATGAAGTGTATGACCATAAATACTTAAAAATTTATAATTTTGCCAAAATTTGACATTTGTGTTTTCGCGCGCGAATTAAAGAATACATTTTATGCGTAGGTTTTTTAGGATTTTGAGTTTTAAGATTTTTTTTTCAAGATTTTCGTTTTAAAATTGTTTTTTTCAAGACTTTTTTCAAGATTTTGATTTCGAGTTTTATTTTTCAAGATTTTGAAATTCTGCGAAAAGGACCCAACCCGTCAAATTTTCAATTAATAAATCTTGAAAACCCTACACATAGAATGTATTCGCGCGCGCAACAACTACAAATCTGGCAATATTTTTAAAATAAATTTCAAATTGTTTTGAAAATTGACGTCATATTATGTTATATTTGCTGATTTTTCAAAAGCTTTCACCATAGTTCATCATAAGTTACTGTTAGATAAACTCGAATTAATTGGCTTTCACTCTAACTTTCTGGAATGGTTCGAGTCTTACTTATACAATTTGTTCGAATAAACAATACTAGTATCGCATGTGGTCGAAGTTCGATCATATCAAAAGCGATTTGTCTTTTGTTTTTTTTTTTTCAATTTTTATGGAAAAACGTTTATCATAGTTAAAAAAACATTACATTGATAATACATATTTGGCTAATACATATCCACAACTCAACTTACGTACTCTGTACTCGCTGTTATCAGAATCAAAATGTAAAACGAATTTTCATGTATCGATTGCGCTGATTATTGTTTATGTTTGCTTCTCATTTTGTTTCGATGTTCATTTTGCCGTTTCTTAAATTTTCACGGAATTCTCGCGCCACACTTATTTATTTTAAAAAATGAGCAGCGGACGTTGGTTGTTTTCTTTTTTCGTAAAATACTCATATCGCAATTTTAGTGAAGTGGACACATTTTAACAAATAAAATAATATATATTAAAATCTTGATTGATTTAAGGTCACTTCATGCAAAATAAATATTTCAGTACAAACTTTTGGTTCTTGAGAATTCTTGAAGGACATGAAAATATCAAAGTTTTGGCTTTGAATATATTTTCAGATCATATAAAGCCTATTTACTCCAAAAATCATAAAACAATTCTCAGTGGCTAAGCGTCAGGTCTGAAAGAGATAAAGGGCAAACAAACAAACAAACAACCAAACAAACAGTGTTGTCTTTTAACAGCTGTTGAAAGTAGTCATGTCAACTTTTTTAAATAGCACTGACATACCAAATTTATTACATTTTATACATTTTTGGCTAACACGACTTAAACTGTCTGAAATATGGCATTTTTCTTCATTTGTGGATGTCGCGTCATGAGTAACGGTTTCGTTAAAGTAAAAATTTTCCTCTACACAAAATTACTAAACGCGCCTGAAGAAGTTTTCAATTCAAAAAGTCAATTATTAACTCTACAGGTATAAAAGAAAAAATTGGTTACGCCATGTGTCTATTTACCACTGGGTTCATTGAATGAAATTATTTTATTCTGTTCAGGTTATCAGTTCGAGAGAGTAATTAAGAAACAGCAACAACAACAATGCCACACAGCTCTGCTGCAGTGTGACCAGAGTGGAATATTATATTCCACTTTGGCATATTTTACCTTCGGTAAGCATATTTTTTTTATAAAAATATGCAGCATAAAAAGTGGAATATTTTGCGTATTCCTATATTTTTTAATATTAACAAAAATTGCAATAAAAAATGTCTATTTGAATACTAAGTGGTTATTTTTGGCTATCGACATTTTATATTTTTTCATCTCTGAACCACCTTGTGAAATGCAATATAAGGAACTCATTTTGTGGTTAACTTCTTCATTGTCAATTTTATTGCAATTCATTTAATAACTTCACGCAGCTTAAAAAGTGAAGTAAATTTGCTTATATGTTTGTTTGGTTGGATTTTTTATAAATTATGTTACAGCAGTAAGTAATATACTTAAGACAACATAAGGGGTATTCACGATGTGTTGTATTTCCCCTTGTATTGTATATTTTTGATAAATTTGATATTTGTAGTAAATTTTGTAATATAACAAAAACAAAATGCACAGTTTTCAAAATTCAACCCTTCAATTCAATTCAAAAATGCAACGATGGAACACTATTGTATTCTGTGTAAATTTCGTTGCGTATTAGATCAGATGATTGTACAAGCATTTCTACTCAGCATATAGCAAGCTACTGGCTACGCTGTGAGTTTATTTAATAAAAATTAATATAATTTATTCTTTCATTTCAATTTTTGTATGATTTCGTTTAGTTTAATGATGATTTAAATTAATTTTTCCAAACAGAAGTTCTTACCAAAATCAGCTGATTTTAAAAATACAATATCTACTTTACTGAAGGTTCATTCACAAAGTTGTAAGTATTGTAAATTTTGAAAAAATTTATCACAAATGCACCACATCGTGAATATCCCTATTATTGCAAACAATATTTATTTCTTTTAACTATTTTTAAAAGTGGATTCAAAGCAACAAAGCAGAAAAAATTTATTGATCAAAGTTTGGAATCTGAAGAAGATTTATCAAAATTTGTGCTTTCCTCGCATAGTTTACCATTTAGCAATGCTGAGGTTGAGAAAATTTTTAGTTATATGAGTCTTATTATAACGAAAATTCGAAATAGAATGCAAGAAAAACTCTTAAATAATTTGTTGAATGTAAAAACATGGCAACATGTTTAAAAAAAGTGTTGTAAAACCTATTAAATACCAGATAGCTTAATAAAAAAATTTAGAAATGCGAACTGCTATGATAATAATACAAGCAATAATTTAATTATTGATCTGGAAGATGTGCCTGAATTTTAATTTTGTATATTGTATATCGTTACTTAATATTCAAAAAACTATAACAACGTTCATAATTTTTTATAGGAGAAGCCAAAAACGTTTTAAAGTAGCACATATAGTAGATTGTAAAGTGATAATTTCTTCGTAATTTCATTTATTAAGTAGTTATTTTTAGGTATTTGTACAAAAAACGGCTTTTAAATCTAAAATATGTCCCATTTAAAAACGTTTTTGGCTTCTCCTACAAAACATGAAAAATGTTGTTGGGGTTTTTATATTTTAGGTGACAATATGTAATACACCTATATGTTTCTGACTTAAAAATAAAGTTTTCTCTGTGAGAAAAGTATTTGACTATTTTTAAGAGAATATAATTCTTGAAAAGACTTTTATAAATTACAAATCAACTGATATATGCTTATATTAATATATAATTAATATATGATATATGCTCTTATTAATATAACTTATTTAATATAAACTTATGTTTTATAAATTTAAGTGTGATAGTAATCAAATAAATGTTTTTAAGCTTGTTTCTGTGTTTCTTTTATATGCATATTTAGTCTTATTAAGATATATATTGGGGGTTGGAATTAATATCTTAATATCTTAATATGGAATTAATATCTTTGAAATTGAAAGTGGAATATTTAGCATATTTTTTTTTTAACAAAAAGCATATTTTTTTAAAAATCTTCTGGTCACACTGCTCTGCTGAAGTGTTCTGAGTCACTCTCTTCTCTCTCGTGTATGCTGTTCAACAGCAGAGTTGCCAGTTTTTCCGTACTCCTGGCCGCCATTTGTCGACCGTCAAATCTAACATGATTCGGCACATCTATGGTGCAGTACCTTTCGAATGATATACGTTTCATTGCCCTTATTCAAAAATAAATTTCAAAAAGGTGTACGACAACATTTGATGTTTGTCTATTAATATACAGTGTGAATCAAAGTAACTGTCGCACCTATATTAATACCAATTACACAAAAAGAAGCAACACTGGAAAACATATGTTGTTTTTTACGACTCTGGCATTAATTGTACACTAATTGCATGAACCGTTTCAAAACTTTTGTCAATAATAATAATAATAATATTGCGAAAGGAAATAAGTGCAGAGATCCTTCGCCGGCACGCAGGTTGCAGTATCATATTTTCCGACGAAAAACTCTTCGTTTTGCAAGCAAGCCACAACTCGCAAAATTATGGAGTGTACGCAGCTTGCATGGCAGATATTTCTAAAGAAAAAAAAACCATTGAAAGATTTCAAATTGTTTCGTCAATGTTTGGGGCGTTTTCTCCGAAAAAGGCAAATTTCCCCTTCTTCTTATCGAAAAAAGCGTTAAAATAATTCGGAATATTACTTAGAACATGTTTTAGAGAACTATCTTATACGGCATGCCAAGCAAATTTACAGAAAGGATCACTTTTATTTTCAGCAATGTTCTTTTCCAGCACAAAAGGCAAAAATCGTTCAAAGCTGGTGCAGAGAAAATTTGCCATGTTTTATTTCTGTTAAAGGAATGCCCTCCGTCATCCCCTGACCTAAGCCCCCTGGACTTTTCTATTTGGGGTATAGTGCTGAGCAAATTAACGAGCATAACACATGACGGTAGGAACATTTAGGCGACAATTAATGAAAATATGAGATGATATACCTGAAAACCAGATGCGTGCCGCATGCTCGTCTTTCACAAATTGTTTAAAATTTTTTAAAAGAATTAATAGTGAAAGATTCGAATTTAATGATGAAAAGTTATAAAAAATGCTTAAAATAAAAAATCAAACTTTTTGTTTCACAAAGTTTACACAGTGCTTTTGATTTATGGCATAAAACAAGTGACAGTTATTTTGATTCACGCTGTATAAGATTTACTTTGAAGAAACCGCTAATTATTTAAAAGAATTATATTATTAGTTTTTTTCCTTTAAAGCTTATATGTTTTATTTTTTATTATTTAGATTAATTAGTTCTTTATTGAACCATATAGGTTTTGATAAATTTTTAAATGAAACTTTAGGAATGTAAAGGTTTATAGTTTCTTTAAGCTTGTTTGAAAAGAGATTGTAGTTTGTTTGCAGATTGTCATTTTTTAATACTGACAACCAATCAGCATTGTTCAATTAATTTTGATGTGTGTGGCATTACATTAAAAGTTCTCTGCTTGCAATTACTTTAGCCTTATACTACGTTTACATTGGACCAAATGACTCATTTGAAATGATATATAGAAGACAAAGTACTGTGGTATCAAATTTACTGTGGACCAAATGACTCATTTGAAATGAGTCATTCAAAAGTGTTTACTGCAGTAGTATTGTGTATAACCTCAACTTTTGACTTTGAGTTATCGAACCAGAGATGCTATGATTAGGGCGTTTACACGATACTACAACAGTAAACACTGTTGAATGACTCACTTAAAATGAGTCATTTGGTCCACTCATTTGACTCATTTGAAATGAGTCATTCAAAAGTGTTTACTGCAGTAGTATTGTGTAAAACCCTAATCATAGCATCCCTGGTTATAACTCAAAGTCAAAAGTTGAGTTATCGAACCAGGGATGCTATGTTTACTATAACAGTAAACGTAGTAGTGCTTTCGATTTATGCAGTTTCTTCACAGTAATATTAAAAAATATAATTACAATAACATTTTGATTTTTTTCTTCGGACATTTAACCAATTCGGCTTATTGCCAAAAGGACTCCTAAAACGAGTAAAAATAGCGAGTTATTGTCTTCTATATATACGTATATATTGAAAAAATTTATGCAGTGGAATTTTTGTGGTTATGGAATTGAATTTATTTTAATTTGGCCTTATAACTAAACAAAACAAATAAACCCAAAAAGAGAACATTAAAGTAGCTAGTTGGCAATCATAGCATCTAGTCTTGATTTTGAGCCACCGGCTGCTAGCGTGATTTAAGCTATTTACTCATAAACCGCAAGAGAGATTTGAGAATGGTTGTTGGTTGGTTGCTATAACCAATATTTTCCGGGTATATTTGGTTTAAACCAGTCTATGAAAATGTATTATTTGTTGCATTGTTGTTTTTATCGCAGCTTAAATGCATTCGCATTGATTTTTAACTTGAACGTTTAGTATTTTTTAAACAAAGTAAAACAAATAGTGCCTTAGTATTTCAGAACATGATATAAAAATTTGTTTATTTTTTGTTTTAATAGATTTTCAAATATTTAGTGAAGAGAGGAGACATATTTGTATTAAGGTAGCATCTGCTTTGTAAGCACGTAGCTTTGTTTACTTTGTTTTAACGTGCCGTGATTTTATGTTTTCACTTTATATCTTAGTAAATATAATTTTTAAGTTGTTTTATCTTCATAATTTTTAAGAAAATAAAACTTATTTTGTTGCGTGTTATCATAATTATTATGTTTCTTTTACATCTCGAATCTTAAAGAAATGCCTCGTTTGGTGTCACTTTTCACAGATTTACGTGTTTTACAAGACTTTACATATCAATTCAAGCATAATAAACATTATTTGGTTTTTATAAAAAAGCAGCCATTGTTGAAATTTTGTCTGGAAATGCAGAGCTGTGAATCGTAAATCCTAAAAGTGTTACATTTTTTTAATATTGACTCAGAGATATAAAAAACTCAGACAACCGCTAATTTCGAATCTTTTATTGATATGTCGTATTAGCGTTGCATCGTTAAAAGTTCATAAGTAATACTATATTTGATTGAATTTTAGATGCATCCGAATGGATCACGTTTTCAATAAATGGTTTGCTCAAAAGTTTTTTCTTTTTCAAATAGAATGTAGGTAAGTGTATAATGCCCTTGATTTCATAAAGGTTGCGACCCCTTCTTTAAATTATTTTATCCAGCAGCAGAACCGCCCCACAGTGGGCTTTTTTTCGAGTTTAGGATTACATTTTCAAAATATTGAAATAGGTTT
Source organism: Dichetophora obliterata (assembly GCA_963920525.1). Taxonomy (NCBI): domain Eukaryota; kingdom Metazoa; phylum Arthropoda; class Insecta; order Diptera; family Sciomyzidae; genus Dichetophora; species Dichetophora obliterata. The sequence continues at coordinate 215,437,635 of OY986436.1, read as the reverse complement.
TCTTAGAATAACGTGGTTTTAATAAAAAAAATATTTATAACTAAGCAACATTGCCAATTAGGTCGCAACTTATTTTTGTTTAAAAATTTTATTTAATACTTCTTTTCATTTAAAAGCACAAATTTTCTTGTAAATCAGTCCATTTTTGGACTAAATATGATTTTTAAGGTTTTTTTAAAAAATTAAGTATTTTTTCTTATGGGTAATAATACTATATTTTGTATGTAGATATATACTAAGGGTTCTCATCTAAGCATGTATTTGACCCGTAAACATTGTGAACTTACATGCGCGTAAACTATCTGTCAAAATTTGTATGGGCGTGAGTTTACATCATTTCCGAGCCTATTTTGTAGTGTAAACTAGCATGTAAATCTACGTGTGAATGAGGGTTGTCTTTGGCGCTAATCATTACATATTTAAAGTATTTGAAGTAAATATGAACACGTTTTATTTATTTTTCTATGTTAATGAAGGTTTTTTAAAAGGTTTAAAATTTAAAAAAGTCATAATCTTGTCGCAGTTGCAGCCGCCATTTTGTCGACATTTACGATATTTACACTTTATCGCTCATCAAAAGTTTAAATGCTATACATGTTTACATGCTAAGATGAGAACCCTTACTATATATTTTTTACTAAATGTTAGCTGCATTAAAATTCCTCAAAGAATTGAGAGATATATTTTACGATTTTTCTATTTTTTTTTTTAATTTACTCCTTTAAGCTTAGTATGCTGTAGGAACGAAAATTTTTAGGCATTTAATTCTACACGCGAAATTTTTGTGTAGACTCAACACTAACACATACTTACTATAACGTGCTTGTTGAATGTGTTAGTTGAACATTATTGTTGAATGTCAAATTTCCACGCCAATTAAATGTACGAACATATAAAAGACAGTGAAATTTTGATATTTTAACTCTCCAATCGTGTTTGTGAACGTGGCTGCATTGAAGAAATTTTTCGTTTCAACAGCATACTAACCAACGAAAAAAAATTTCGCTACCTTTTCGCTGTCAAAAACGCAATGCATTTCTTACCGAAGATTTCTTTTCGCTTCTACAGCATACCTAGCTTTAAAATCGATTTCATATTTCGTCATTTTAACCCATTAACCTCGGTTGGGTATTTTTTAACCATGAAAATGCTTCTGCAGAATTGATCATATCTCAGGATTGGTACCAGCTAAGTGGTTAAATATTTTGTTTGTTGCTTTAAGAAAACATTGAGCTATTGTTTTTAAGTGTGTCAAGACATTTTTATGTTTACTACTAAATTTTCAACGTCAAAAGTGATTAAGTTTTAAAATCAGAAAATTTGTGTTATTACACACTGTGTGACCGATTTGATCTTTAAAAAAGTTTCAGAAAAAATTCTTAGAAATTCCGAGAGAGGAGCATCTTGTGATTATATCGCGACTAGTCCATCACAATTTTTTTTTTAAACATTTTAAAGTTAAGAAGTAGGAATTCTGGTATTCCGACTTTTAACAATTTTTTTACATGTGCTTAGGTTCTGAGAATTTACAAACAAAATGCACTTTTGTTCAATGAAATTAAACGTACAATGTTACTGCACCAAAAGATTTTTGAAAAACAAAATACAAAGTGAGTTTGTCACAGTGGGAATTCAATTTTTAATAAATTTAGCTCAAATGTTAGTGTTTCTTTATTTTTTTTAAAAATAGTAAGCAACGAAAATTCTTGATAGCTTTTTTAGAATTTATTAACACTATAAAATGTCTTTCTAAAAAGTGTAAGGCAACTTAAATCAGTTGAAAATTGGAAATATGGCAGCAGTTTTAAAGTGTTTTTTAAATTGACAGCCACCGATTTTTCTTATATGCGTTCGCAGCATACAAACTGCTGCAGTTTGTGTTCAAGGAAACACCTACAAAAATAAAAATCCCAAAAATGTCCGAACGTGCTTTAAATCCCAATAATCGCCAGTTCTGTGAGTGCAAGTGAAGTGCTTAAATATTAAACTTTGACCTCAGTGTTTTCTTAAATTTCAATTTACATTAAATGTCTCATTTCAAAGTTTTGTGTTGTAATCTTTTTAAGGAGAAAGATCACAAATTTCAAAGGCGCAATTTACGCTCGGTTTCTCAATGGGTGGTAGAAAAAATTCCCTTCATAACACTTGAACATAATATATGTGACAAATGTAGAAAAAAATTTCAAAAATTGAGCTTTTTCAATTTTATTTGTTATTAGATGAGTTTATTTCGAAGAATTTTATCAACTCTGCTTAGCTTAGACCGAAGCACCGATGTCGCAATGTACACATACACACACATATGGCCTTCTTTAGTGTGTTCAGTTCTTGTTGCTTTCTCACAAGTTGATGTGTTAAGCACAAATTTTAAGGTAAGTTTACTTTGAAATTTATTTAAGGCTGAAATTTTGAGGGAACTTAGATAAACTATCATTAATTAATATATATTTTTTCCAAAGTTTTCAAAATTGACTTTCATCAAAATATTTTTTTTTTAACTTTTATGCAAAAAAAAATAACGTTAATATTTGAGACATTTTAAAGTTATATTATGCAAATTAAGCCTTTTGAAAATATCTTTTATATGAAACTAAAATCGTTGCTCTATCTTAAACTTAACCGAAGTTATGATCAAACAAAAAACAGTCCTCAAGAAAAAAACCCGTTTTTTAGTACCCGTAACTCAGAAACCACACGAAAAAAAATAAAAATTACAAATTGATTTTCTAATTGACTACGTGTATAGAAAGTTTAAACCAAATCGGAGAGGGTCAGGTTGAGAGTATTGTTGAAAAGCAATGTAATCACACTATAATACTTTACAAAATTAAAATTAAGCTCATAAAATAAAAACAAAAACTATTTCAAACAATGCAAATTACTTCTTCCTTCAAAAGTCGCGAAAATTTTTCCATCAAACGTTCCTTCCTGTTCTCACAAGCGCGCCACTTTATTAGTATTTTGCTAGAAAAACTTGTGAGTTTGTTTTTAATGTATCTTAAAGACTCCTTATCAGCATCGACAAGATATACTTAATTTTGATTTAACGAACTTAAATAGATTTTCGTTTCTTTCGTTCTTCGAAAATTTGCACATTTTATACAATTCCCATTTAGTGATGGAGAATGTGTACTCTAAAAAAAGAGAAATTAAATAGAAGCAAGCGTGTGCGAATCCCAAAATCAGTTTTAAAGTAATGAACAAACATATGTTCAACATATACTGAAAAATCAGCACGGTGTCAAGCGGTGGCAAATATGTCCCACCTTCTGGAAGCGCAGAAATAGCGATCCTGACAGTTTTGATAATTTCCAAAATCAAATCAAATTAACAGCAGGACAAAGAACAAAATAGATAAAAAAGGCAAATCAAATTTAATCTACAAGATTGGGTGCAAAGGGGATGGTTTAAATACATGCAAAAAGATATATATTGGGACTACGAAATCAAAACTAAAAACAAGATTATCAGCACACAAATAAGACCAAAAAGCAAAACACAGACCAAAAAAACAGCGCTAGCAGCTCACTGTACAAGAACTGGACATGTAGCGAACTTAGACGAAGTGGAGATACTCCAGCATGAGAGTCATTACCACCGACGACTGACTTTAGAAATGCTACACATCATTAACGTTTCAGTGGAAAAGAGATTAAATTACAAAGTTGACACGGAAAAATGCGCACAAACATATCGGCATCTGATAAAGAAATATGGACAAAAGAGAATAGACATAAAACATCAACAGCCAAAAATCAGTCAACATCAAACAAGCAAAGACAACAGCAACGAAATATGTGAAAATTCTAAGTAAATGTGAAAAATATAAAATGTAAATTTAATTTATTCCAATGTTTAATTTTTCTTTTTCCAAAATTCTAAATTCAATTTATGTTCTTAAACAATTTTTTGTTTTGTGATATTAATGTAAGTTTTTTCTTGTTTAATTTTTGTCTTATAGTCTCCTGAAGATGGAAATATTGAGAAAAATAACAACAAAATATAATAATTAAAAAATCCAAAGATATACAACAAAGATATACAACAACGAAATACTTAAAGGTCAACTAATAAAATTCATAAAACAACAATTTCCAAAATATGTATTTCTTTTCACACTTGTTAGATTATAAAAATTATACCTTTCACTTAAAATCGCAAAATTTCAAAAAAATATATTGTTGAAAAAAGCACTTGCGTCTTAAAAATTGCACTAATTTCAACTGGTAATAAAAATAAAATTATTAAAACTAAATACCTATTTAACACTGCTTATTACTAAATTCTATCTTCCAGTGACAAAAAAATTCTTAATACCACCTCTTTTAGATCATTACTCATCAACTTGTACAGTTATTTTTTCAAAAAGAGAAAATCAATTTTGTCCAGCTAGCATGTTCTACACGATTAATATTAAATTTTTTTTAATGAAAAAATAAAAAAACATACTCTTGAATGTGTATATTTTTAGGTAAAAAAATATCCCTTAGGTTCCCTTAAAAAAATTCACAAACATGACCTTTGTTTTCGGTTTCTGCGTGTATATTCCCCCTTAACTGGAGTTCTTTTTTTTTAGTGTATCATTTGCTCCTAGATGAGTAAAGTAATTAGAAAATGTTTGTTTAATATTTATGCAAAATATGTAACTACAAAATTTTCTTTTATATAAAGATTCACAAAGGCTCATATTTGTGAAACTGTTTTTTTTTTTTTGCTCTACTGAAAAGTAATTTCAAAAGAAGATGCTTTGTCAAAAGTCCACCGATATTAAACTTTAAGCTTTATCATTCACACGCTTTACCAACATATCGTTTATCACCATTTTTTCCTATTTTTGTGAAAAGGCAAACACCGTGCAAATTTGTTTTCCCGTGTCTCTCATAAAAACAAAAAAAAATAATTCACGCTTAAACTCCGCTTTGAACTTTCAATTAGTTCAACGTTTAACACATCAAAACAAGAGGCAGAATAGTAGCACAATTAAAAATATTCACATACATACATAGGTATATGAATTTAAACATTATTTTCACCGGATTCATCCAGTTTACACCTGAAACAACTGACGAGCAATAGAAACCATCAAAAGTTGTCACAAACAAGAAACTTAAGCTTCTCACGTACTACACACATACTTTTTTTATTTATGTACCTACAGCTACATTCACAGGTGAGTGTGACTCACAGTCGCTGGTGTAAGCGTGATAAAATAAAATGTTTATTGTTACGTCATAAAAAGGAAAACCTAATCTAAACCAACCGGTTTATGCGACAATTTTATGTAAATACAGTAGGTTATTTTGAAAATGCATTTAAGTATGTTACCGAAGCTTTAGCTTAGCTTAACTGCATGTTTATGTAAAACGAAACGTAGGCTGAACGTCGTGTAAGAAACGAGCAACAATACTTTTTTATATGGAAAAATGTATTGCTTACCGTGTCTCTCACCACGTTCAGCCTTCGTTTCGTTTTACATAAACATGCAGTAATCTAAACTAGCTGCTTGTATTGATAGCTAACTCGAGATGGGGTCACTGAACGTCTGGGTAGAGGTATATATAAAAACGAATTCGAGTTTTATTCACTTCGATTTGTCAAATTTTTTTTAAGAAATTATTACTTGAACACCTTTGTACATTTCAATGCAATATTTCTTTTAAATAATGTGAATTGCCGAAATTTTTTTTATCATACCAGACATGAAAAATATACAAAAAAATAAGAAATTAAGATATTCTCGGAATTGAACTCTATTTGCATAACTTGTTTTGACAGTAGGCTTATCGGAGTAAAAATTCATCAATGCAATTGTTACATCTTCCGTCAAATAATTAATTCTAACATTGAACTAATTAGATATTCCAAATGCGTTAGCACAACGTTAACTGCATTTTAAGCAAATATGTATACCTGATATAAACTAAACGCTTAGTTTAGTTAGCCCTTGAGCTCAAGGTTTAAACAATGTTTACTCCATTTATATCTAACTTTGTTTTAGCTTAAGCTCAAGTAAATTTTAATCTATGAGACTAAATTGAGTTTGCTGTATTTATCAGATAAACTTCGATGATAACTTTCCATAACTTTTTTAGAAACTTCATACTTAATTCTCCTCTTTTATTGTACTTAGAAAACAAAATAGTTTTTGTTGCACTCCGAAAGAAATTATTAACATAACGTTGCTCAACACTTTATTTACAGCTTTTTCCAAGCACCGCATGCAAATGTGTTTCGACTTAAAAAGCTTTCTAATACAAGTATTGCTATCATGCGTTAGACGGCGCTTTTAAAATTAAGCTCACTCTTAACAGGGTGAGATGACACTACGTTAAATTTTTAGCTTTTTTATCTGTACATAAAAATGTGTTATCAGTTTATTGGTTTAATTTAGGTGTGGGCAAAGTCGCGATAGGAGTATTTCGCCCGTATGAGTTTTCTGCTTGCCTGCGTTTGGCTTTGTGAGCGACAGTATATGGGCCAAACTGGTAAACAAACTGGTGTTACGTTCAGGCGCGTACACAGAAAAAAATTTCGGGGGTTTAATTCTTTTTTTTAACTTATTGCAATTTTTTTTTTATATAACTAGCTGATATACCCGGTGTTACTCGAGAGGCATTTATATAAACATTTTAACATACACTTCTCGATTAAATGTTTTTTTAAATCTGGAATAATGAAAAACATGTTGTATTTTATTTGTAAGCTACCGTTAGAAAGGTTATTGAACGAATATTAATCCAAAAAAGTTTTGGAAAATTTTTGTTGTTGGTGGTTCCATCTCTTGCGGTGAGCTAATTGAATTCAAAGAACGGGTACGAAAAACATATTTTACAAATTAAAAATAATTTTTATATTTACTTAATCTTAAAACAAGCACAATTACCTTTTCAACAAAATAAAAATTATGGTGGGACTCAATGCGTCCTTGAGATATGGACATTTTAACGTCTAAACAAAGATTTATATTAAAAAACATATTGAACTTTTTAACAAAAAACATTTTAATGAAATATATTAAAAACAGCGGAGTTTTTGGCATGAAAAGTAAAAATTTTGTTTTTCATATAATTTTTTTCTCATTATTAGCTATCAATTTTTTATGAAAATTCGTTGTTCTAAAAATGTTTGTACCTACTAAAATTTCTATTGGCTGCGTTTTTTCATTGGAGATCAGAATCATATCATATCAGAAACAACAAAAAGTCAAGCAAATAAGCTGGACATTTAAATTGATCCAATTCTATGTTTTTAAGTGTTGATGAAGCTAGATAACGCTGCGACTGAAAAAACTGGCAGTACTGCATTTATTTTACTTTTTAAAAGTTTGGTAGCAATAGCATTTGCGCAAAATATTTCGCAAAACTTATCTGCTAGCTGCATAAGAACATCAGATATTCTTCTGTAAGCAGAAAATAGCGCCACCTGTCTGTAATCCCAAACGTGTGGTGTAAATTTAAAGAAACTTTTGAAAAAACATTATTCAGCTATTCACCGCAAGGTGTATAGTTTGTACCCACAGTTCTTACAAATGTAGCGTCATCTATCTGTGAATTTAACGCACAGATCAAAACTAATGAAATAATTGTACTGACCAGATGCGCATATGTTTTATTATATCGCCATATAGCTGAAACTGATTACATGAAAATATTAACTTTTACAGCATTCTTATTCACAGTCATCTTTTCGATAAAATTGTGATATATGTATAAACAACATTTAAAGTACCATTGATAAAAAACTAACAGCCCTATTCTGGTTGTTAGTTTAACAAGAAATAGTTAAGGAGCTCTTGTTAAGCTGTTTGTTATGTTATGTAAATGTTGGTATTCTTTAAAATCATTAACAACATAAAAGCTTAAAAAGCTTTTAAAGTTCACCATGCATGGTGAAAATCGATATGCCTATTGAAAGAAGAGATGCGCTATATAAACAGATGCTTCGAGTGCAGCTTGTGACTTTGCAAGCGCTTGAAAAATTTGCCACGGCTACTGAAAGATTTCATTATCAACACTTAAAATAAGTAAAAAATTCTTCCATTTTTCAGTTTAATGTATTTAAACTCAATATTATATTATAATTTGTATTTTTTTATTATTTTCACAACAATTTTCTATCTAAGCACATACATTTCATTCGTTGTTAAGACTCTTTTTGTTATTAACAAAATTGTAAGGAAAAGAGCTTTTAAATTTGCAGCAGAATACGAAACCTTAACAAATTGTTAATATTAACTATTTTGTTAATGTGGTGAGCTTAGTTAAGCTGCCAGAATAGGGCTGTAAGTGACAACGGTGACACAATAGTGAGAAAAAATAGAGCCATCCCAACAAAACAAATTTGACAGGAGGGGGCGGGGGGTGGGGAGGCAAAAAACTAAGTAGATTACTTAAGGAAGATATATAATCCAAAATGTTCGCACTCTAGACGCACAAATGCATTCTTTGAGATAAATGGGGACGTTCAAACTACATAGAGAATTTTAACACAAAACTAAGTTTTATTAATAGTCTGGTATGAAAAAATAGATTTTTAGCCATAACTTTTGATTGGAAAGAGATATTGGGGTAATTTTTTCACATAAATTATTTTTGAGATTTGACTTTTTTGTAAAAAATATAAAAACAACATTTTGGAAAAAATAAATTTCGCGAAAAAATCAAAGGGGGTACCCTTGTTGCTTTGATGACAAAAACAGTCAAATAATTTTTGCGCTTAGCTGGAAGAATTTTTGCAAATAAATGCTGTGTCATATAAAAAGTAGCCAGATGTACAATTTTTAATTGATTTCATTTTTACAACAACAACAATTTTTGAGTCATTTTTCGAGTAAAAAGTCAATATTTTGGACCTTTTTTGACATAATCATAAAACATATATACACTGACTTAACGGTACAGTTCAACCAGTTTTTGTGAAGTGATTTTATTGAACTTTTGAACAAAAAAAATTTGAATTAAATTTATTATTGGACAGCGGAGATATTTGCATCGAAAGACCAAACTTTGATTTTCATGTCGTTTTTTTCTCATTCTTAGGTAACGATGTTTTATGAAAAAGTCGTTGTACTGAAAATTTCTCCAATTTTGAAGATATGTCAGTGTTTTTGATGTAAAAATAACAAAAAGTTTTTAAAATTAAATACACAAAAATCTCCGATACTAAAAAGTTTTATAATAACTAAATTACCGTTAGTTGACAAATTTTAGAGGGGGCGTGGCAAAAACTAAGTATGTAAAATTTTAAGTTGGGATGCACTTAATATGTATGCCTAGTTTGAGCGAAATCCGTTGAGCCGTTTAGATTTGTATAAAGGCAAACAAACAAACAAACAGAAAATTAGTTTTATTACTATAGATAATAGTACACTGAGGAAACAAAAAATCAAAAACGAACATTTTAAAAACGTTTAGTAAAATTTATATTTTTAAAAACATTTTACGCCATACAAAAATGAAAACGCACATTTTAAAATAGAAAAGTAAAACGAAACGTTTTAAAAAAAAACTGCGAATGTTTTACTATAATATAGTAGGTTAAAATTAATATTTGTAAAAACATTTTACGCAATACAAAAATGAAAACGCACATTTTTAAAAAGAAAAGTGAAACGAAACGTTTTTGAAACAACTACGAACGTTTTACTATGACATAGTAAAATTAATATATAAATATATAAATACAATTCAAGTGGTGATGTTGCCTTCACATACTTTGCTTCAAAACACTTGTTAATAATAAATCGTTTATTTTATATTGACTTTGACTTATGTATGTTTCATTGACTTATGTATATGATATTTGTTCAGAAAATAAAATATTTTTCATTCATTCATCACTCAAACTGCATGCAAGAAAATAATGAAATAGTTTGAGTTAGGGGTGTCCACTTAGAAAATACATCGATGTTTTTTTCGATGTAATGCATCGGGACAGTGCATCGATACTTTCCGATATATCGTTGAGAAACATCGATGTTTTCTAAAAATCGAGCACTTTTTCTAGCATTGCATCACAATACTAAAGTCAGCCCCTTCCTTAACTATTTTTAATTTAACTATGACTATTTTAATTTATTAAAAGCTCCTATAAAGCCACTGTCCCTGTTTGCACGCTTTTTATCAGTAAAAGTGCCTCTACACTATATGTTTCATACATATGACACGTCAAAAATTACAAATAGTTTGGAACATATGAAAATGTCGTTTTGAAATGTCGTTTGTATTTGCGTCTGTAAATTTTTGAATTAGAACAATCTCTACTTTCTTATGTTTTTCCATTTGTACAAAATGTCAGTTTGGTAAATTTTTTATGTGAAAATAGAAGAAAAGGCAAATTTTAAGATATTTATTCAATAAATTGATTTTTAAGGAAATTATTCTTAGTTTGAATGACCAAAAGTGGACACTTTAGAGCTTTACGGCTTACAAAAATTTCAAAAGCTGTGTTTGATTTTAAAATGACGTGTCAGATAGTGTGGAGACAAAAGAAAAAACTGAATGACAAAAACTAAATTTTGACACACAAATGAAATTCGGTATGTAATTTTTTTGACATGTCATCCGTATGAAACATATAGTCTAGGGGCACCTTAACTAAGAAAAAGAAAAACAAAAATTTTTTACAATCATTCTCTGATTCAGTTGTTGTTTATTAAAAAAAAAATAAACGAAATAAACAAAAGAATATTGGTTATTCTAAAAAACAAAGTCAATATATAAGAATGTTGGTCATAATTATTACAAATATTAAAAATAAAAAAAGCCTCCACAATCATTGAAATTCCAGTATTAATGTCTTATTTTCAGTGTTTTCCTTGTTAACTACTTTTCTTTATATATTTTTTATATAATAATTCAAGCGCGTCGTAAGCGAATTTCATCTGGGGGGCAGTACAAATGGGGGGGCAAAAAAAGTTCACCAAAATTTCTTCAAAGAAACATGAATGTGAATACACAAATTTTTTATTTTAGTTTCAAAATAAAAAAACATAAAATTAAATAAAAAATATTAAAATTCCATTATTTTTAAAAGTTTTTCCAGTTTCGATATTAGAGATCATTTTTAAAGGATCTTTCATACGTTAATATGAAAATATAAGAAATAATTGCTGCTTTTATAAAGCAAGACTAGGTATATCTTTTCATGGTTTAAATGCAATAAGCTACAAAAAGTTATATCAATTTAAATTCTTCCAATATCTTTCTTTCTGTCCTTGCGAGAAACAAACTCTTTCACCACCTCCATCGAATTCAATTCTTCTAAGTTTTTCAACTTAGTTTAATAGTTTTTTTTAAAGTATCCGAATTTTTTGTAAATATGGATACAATACCACTACAATTTGAAGGTGTTTGGCCAGGCAATTGCTTCAGCAATTTAAGTTGCACGTGGAGGTCGCTCACATCAAAGTCATCTGCATAAAGATCTAGTTTTGTTTTTAGATTTTGTTCAGAAGGCACTTTTCCGTGGAAGGCTTCGATTACAATATTACAGTATTAAGCTACATACTTCAGGGTGCTTTTAAACTGAAGTGGTGGGTTTGCAGTAGAAACTCTACATTTTGTTCTATCTTTTTGCAAACACAGAGAAAGAAAATGGTTATCCGCAAGCATGCTTATGAAGAAGAGAGAAAGAAGATGAAAATATCTAATACAAAAATATTATCGTTGTAAAAAAAACTGACATTTTGAATAACTTTTGAAGTTTTCTTTTTAAATTGTTTATCTAGCTAAAAAAGTGGGGGGCAACTGCCCCCCTTTCCCCCGCTTCCGACGCCAATGTAATAATTTCTTTAAGTAGTTAAAATTCATTCGATGTTATATGAAAATACATCGATCCATCGAGTATATCAAAAGCTTTTCAAAACATCGGATTAATTCGATGTATCGAATTATAAACATCGAGTAAATCCGATGCATCGATGAATATCGAATATCCCTAGTTTGAGTTGGAGCATTTGCTGCCACAACTAAAAGGTAAGTATTTAAAATAAAATGAATAGTATCTGACAAAATTATATTGTTTTTATAGACGCTGGGATACAGTATCATCATCTAAAAAATTTTAACGTGATGGACATAGCTTATGATAAAATATCTGAAATAAAACTGTTATTTTGAAAACCAATAAAACGTTTTTTTAATTAATAAAGGAAATGGAGATTTCTGTGAATTTTTTGAACTAATGGGAAATAATGAAAATGTTCGTTTTAAAATATAAATAATTGTTGCACCATTGCATTTTAAAATGTTTATTGTTACAAATCGAACGAAAATTTTAGAAACTATTTTTAAAATTTTTGTTTTTAAAATAAAAATAAACGTTTCACTATTGCATTTGAGAAGACTTATTGTTAAAAATCAAACGAATATTTTAGAATCTCATTTTAGAATTTTCGCTTTTAAAATGAAAATAAACGTTTTACTATTTCATTTAAAAATGTTCGTTTTTAAAATTAAAATAAACGTTAGAAGTGCAAAATCTGGGTTAAACGTTTTTAAATATATTTCTGGAATACATTTAGAAAATGAATGGAGTCCAAAATCCATCCACCAAAATCCAAAATAAGTCAGGGCTCTCATCACATAACTTTTAAAACGACTATCGTTTGAACGATGCTATCCGACGATATCGTTCTTAGTTTGCTTCATATAAGGCCATCGCTATCGTCTCTTCTATCGTTGTGTTTTCTACAGTTTGAAAGGCTCTGCAAAACATATATTCAGTGCCAAAAGTGATATTTACTTTTGTGTAGAATTTGTTTTTGGATTTGTTTGCTTCAAAAGTGAAAATTTAAGGTAAAATGTAAGAATATTTAATAAGTTTTTTTGATAATAATGTTTTGAAAATATATTCTTCGGCAGCGACACCTAAGTAAATGGAAATATTGCTACACCTTATTGATGAACATCCGCAGCTGGGCCACAATTACGTTACAAGCATAGTGCAGGAACGACATTCCATCTATTTGTTAAGGACCACTTTAACAAACAAGCGCCCAAAACATTTAAAAATTATTTTTATTATTTCCAACCAGAAAAATAGCCAAACGATACCAAATTAGCTATCGCGCCAAGCAATCGTTTCGACGATACTATTTGACAGTTGTTTGTCATACATGAAGCAAGCAAAACGATATCGTTTAGACGATGCATAAAATTAAAGGTTACGTGATGTTAAAGTATCGTTGAAACGATATCGTCAAACGATTCTCGTCATACGGGATGAGAGCCCAGTTGATGTCCATGCGGGGAACATTTCAAGAATAGCGACAACTCTAATTCTTAAGTTTTGCGGATTATATGGATTTTTACCTCCTAAATCTAAAGCTGATAAATTTCAGGCCGCTCGCGATTTGTTTATGAGTTATAGGCCTCCAAAACTGTAAAAAATGGTCTGAAAATTTTGCTGGTTTTATTCTTCTTTTTTAAAAAAAAATTTTGGGAAATTTTTGTATTCTTATTTGAAAAGAGGAAAACTTTGGGGCCAAATCGTAATTAAATTGATTTTATTTAAGGATAAAGGAGATATCACATTATTTAATTTACTCAATTACTAAGAAAATTTGTTGAAAAATTTTTTTGAAATTAAATGAAAAAAAGAATTCGTGTACAAGCGTGTGTCAAACGGCGTATCATGATAACAAAACTAGTACCAAAAATCTCAGAAAATAGAATTATATAGGTTACATTTTCTGTATGTGTATTATAGACTCCTTTATGCCTTTGTCCCCCTCTAGAACAAATCCTGCGGACGCCTTTGCCAATGAATACTGAAATAAATAAGAAGCAACTAGAACAGATGGCAACCTTGGTAGAGTTGATGGTCGTGATCTATAAATAGCTTACTGCTTTAAGTGTCATTTGATTAAGTGGCCGATTTAAACGTAAAGTTCTGCAGAATGTATTCAAACATGTGTGATATCATATGCGACTTTAAGACTGAGTTTATCACAGCTTAATCACTCGAAGACTACTGAAGAGGAAATGTAGCGATTTCCGAAACAGACTGTCTAGTCAGTTAAGTGATTGACTCTATACAGTGTTGCTGTTGTTGTGTCTTAAAAAATCTTGATCTAAAGCTCACAATTAAATTCATGTAATAATTTAAATAATAGATCACAATTAAAATTAACTTAGTTACTCCGGCGCACCGGGTTTGGGGCACTGTAGAAGCTGTATTCTAAGAGGGATTGATTGAATCAATTAAAAAAAATTCAATTTTCAAAAAATTGTTTGCCCAAAACCTCCCCTAAAGCTTATCACAAACAGTTTATGAATTTAATGGAATATGTGTGTTAATATACTTTGGACAAAATAACCTCTTTTTCGCTCTCCATTTACCGCTAAGTCATATGCTTCGAACTATTTTTGAAAAAACAACTTCTTTCGTAAGAAGTAACTTTGTCAAATGCATTTCAACAAAAAAAAAATCAACTTGTCTCGACATAAGCTACTAAGATTTATTGCTATTGCCTGAGAGCATGGCTTTGAAAAACTCAAAACTAAAAATATTCAGTTCTATTTATTTCTCAGCAACTCGGACAAAGCCCTGAAATTTTTTTATTTTTGGAACTTCAATGTCATATTACTTATCTCGCCACACTTATCTTATTCTCTATGAGAATGTCTGCTCATAATCCGTCATCATAATCTATTAATTAAAAGTAATAAAATATTTCCTGATCAAAAAAAAAACTGAGGTATGATACGAGTACTCAGCTTTCTGTACTCAGTGAAAAATATTAAGAGTTCAAGCTCGTGCTTCTACACCACATATATGTTCAAGCTAAAATTACTGTTGCTCTCTGTGTACAGAATGAAATACAAGTGATGCCAACTTTTATGCACAAAGTCTTCAGACCTCCTTTAATTTTTCAATTAATTTCAATGCTATTTGCAGATACTAATAAAAGATCGCTACACGAGATTGAGTGTGTACAAAAAAGGAAAATTTTTGTTGAACAAAGTGTAATTGAATTAATCAGCACCAAGACAGAGATGTTTTATATTCAGTTTAAGTGTCTCAATCTTGGTGCGCATTGAGATCAGTTGTTTGACGTGTGAGGCTTTTGTACTGTTATACAAGATTTGACAGTTTTAGAAATTTAATTGCTCTTTTTTTATCGAGTTAGTTGATTTACTTTTCTGCGCTCTGTATTCGCTTTTTTATAGCAGTTAACTAGTGATTTTCTTTTATGTTAATTGGTTTCAGTCCCGATCAAATTTAAATAAATTGGTTCATTTGTGTTTTTATTAAATATGTATGTGACACTTTGGGATTCAATTTTGATTTTATTGTTGTGATTCAAATAAGTATTTTCTTTGTCACTATGACGCTTTACAGTTATAAGAGTTTGTGTGTCATTGGCCGCATTCTAGCCGAAAAAGTGCTCAAGTAGCGAAGTAGCATAAAATATTTTCGCTATATAAATTGTGACATCTCAAGGAACATGTTCTGTGAGAGCATACCATTCAGCCCGAAAGTTGTGGAACAGTTGTTGAGCACTTTTTCGGCTAGAATGCGGCCATTGATTGGTGTTTACCCATTTATTGATATAGTTCATGATGCTGTTAGGTGGGCGTGGCCTAATAAATAATTAAAATTTGTGTTTATAAGACCTTCAGGCATGCTCTTGTTAGGTGTAGTAAGAAGAAATGCATTATTTACCCATTTAATGTCTCTGCTAATCTTACTAATCTTACGATTTTTGCCAAAAGTATTGTTTATTCTTCCACATAGTCCTCTTTCCGCTCGATACACTGATTCCAAAGACTTTCTAACATTGCGATAACTTTCGAATAGTAAGATTTCTCTAGATCTCTGAAAAATGCTTTAGTTTCCAATTCGACCTGTTCATTCATTGCAAATCTCATTCCCTGGAGTCACCTTTTTAAGTTTGGGAGGCGATAATAGTCGCTGGGGGTCAAATCTGGAGATGGGGAAGCAGGTCAGCATTGTCTTGCAAAAATGTGATTTTTTTCTTCGATGAATGGAGCCGTTTGTTTGCGATTTCGTTCTTCAATTGGTCCAATAATTTGCAGTAATACTTACTTAATTACTTACTTGGCGCTACAACTGTATGTCGGTCTTGGCCTCATCTAAGAATTTGCGCCAGCCATTTCTGTCTTTCGCTTGCTGGCGCCAGTTGGAAATTCCAAGCTTCGTCAGGTTGTCCTCTACTTGGTCTTTCCAACGAAGATGCGGTCGTCCTCTTCTGCGTTGACCGCCGCTGGGTACCGAATCGAATGTTTTCTTCACTGGAGCATCGTCTTTCATGCGCTGAACATGACCAAGCTAGCGAAGCCGCTCGATTTTAATGCGCTTGACTATGTCGATGTCAGCGTACAGCTCATACAGTTCATCACTCCATCGTATTCGCCATTGACGCAGATTGGTCCGTAGATCTTACGAAGAATTTTTCTCTCGAATGCTCCTAAAGTCTTTTCATCTAAACTGCTCAACGTCCAGATTTGTGATGCATAAAGTAGGACGGGCATGATGAGCGATTTATAGAGCGTGATTCTCGTTCGTCGAGAGAGGCCTACTGAGCCCAAAGAAACACCTATTGGCAAGAGTTATTCTTCGTTTGATCTCAATGCTGATGTCGTTGGTTGAGTTAGTGCTGGATCCCAGATAAACGAAGTTCTTCACAACCTCGAAGGAGGTATTGTCAACGGTGGGTTCCAAGACGCTGGGATTGGTTGTTTGTTGACACCAAGTATTTCGTCTTATCTGCATTCACTGCCAGACCCATTCGACTTGACTCTCTTTCTAATCTGGAAAATGCTGCACTGAGTTCGCGCGTATTATGGCCAATGATATCGATGTCATCAGCATACGCAAGCAGCATAACACTCTTGTAGAATATTGTGCCACTACGTCTCAGATCAGCAGCTCGGATGATCTTTTCCATCATTCGGTTGAAAAAGTCGCACGATAAGGAATCACCTTGTCTGAAACCTCGTTTGGTAATAAATGGTGGGGAGAGGTCCTTCCCGATTTTAGCTGCGCTACTGGTGTTGCTCAGTGTCATCCTGCAAAGTCGTATTAGTTTTGCAGGAATACCAAATTCAGACATGGTGGAGTACAGGTGCTTCCTTATTGGGCTGTCGAAGGCGGCTTTTTAGTCAACAAAAAGATGGTGGGTGTCGACTTGTTTTTCTTGAGTCTTCTCCAAGATTTGTCGTAGCGTGAAAATCTGGTCGATGGTGGAATTTCCAGGTCTAAAGCCACACTGATAAGGTCCGATCAGTTCGTTTACAATGGGCTTCAATCTTTCACATAAAACGCTCGACAGGACCTTATATGCGATATTAAGAAGGCTTATCAAACGGTAATTGGCACAGATAGTGGGATCGCCTTTCTTGTGGATTGGGCAGAGCACACTGAGATTCCAATCGTTTGGAATGTATTCTTCCGACCATATTCTGCATAGAACCTCGTGAATGCATTTAAGTAGAGCTTCGCCTCCGTTCTTAAACAGCTCAGCAGGTAAGCCATCAGCTCCCGCGGCTTTGTTATTTTTAAGCCGAGCTATAGCTGTCAGAACTTCATCATAGTCGGGCAGCGGAACCTCGACGCTGTCATCCGAAATTGGGGTTTCCGGAATATCATCTCTATTGGAGGAATTGTTGTCAGCGTCGCCATTTAGAAGCTTAGAGAAGTGTTCCCTCCATTACGTCAGTGTACTCTGGACATCTGTCACTAGATTCCCGTTTTCATCCTTGCAGGAAGAGGCCCCGGTTTTAAAACCATCGGCAAGGCGTCTTATTTTTTCAAAAAATTTTCGGGCCTCATTCCTGTCACCAAACATCTCAATCTTCTCTTGCTCGCGCTTTTCTGCCTCTTTTTTTTTGCCTGAAAATATGTCTCTCTTCCCTCCTCTTTTCTTTGTATCGCTCCTTAGCAGCGCGCGTTACAACCGACTGCAAGGTGGCTTTGTAGGCGGCGTCTTTCTCTGCAGTGGCGTCGCGACACTCCTGGTCGTACCACTGGTCTCGGCGAGGGCGTTGGTAGCCAATCACCTCTTCAGCAGCCGCACGCATGGAGTTGGAAATGTGTGTCCACTGCGCGCATATATCATCGATTGGAGAAGTGCTTTGAAGCAGGAGTGAGAGTCGAGTGGCGAAAGCATCGGCTGTCTGTTTCGATTGCAGCTTGTCGACCATGTTGCACCACGGATCGTGCGTACATCCAATACACTGGAAGAGTGCCTTCCGTCGATCAAAACGTGATCAATTTGATTCTTGGTTTTTTGATCAGGGGACATCCAGGTGGCTTTATGAATATTGAGATGCTTGAATCTAGTGCTACTTACGACCATGTTTCGTGCTGCGGCGAAGTCAATCAGCCTCATTCCGTTATCGGAGATGTTGTCGTGGAGGCTGAACTTTCCGACTGTTGGACCAAAAATATTTTCCTTGCCCACCTTAGCGTTGAAGTCACCAAGCACGATTTTTACGCCTTGACGGGGGCAGCGCTCGTAAGCATTTTCAAGGCACTCGTAGAAAATTTCCTTGATCTCATCGTCCTTGTCTTCTGTCGGAGCGTGCGCACATATTAGGCTTATATTAAAAAATTTAACATTGATGCGGATTATGGCAAGTCGTTCGTTCACAGGTGTGAATCGCAGGACGTGGGGCCGTAGTCTCTTGCCAACTACAAATCCGCATCCAAACTCGTGCTTCTTCGCATGGCCGCTGTAGTAGATATCACAGGGTGCATGCCGAATGCAACCCTGTCCCTTCCATCGCATTTCTTGGATAGCAGTGATATCAGCTTTGTATCTTTCCAAGACATCAGTCAGTTGGATAGAGGCATCTTCCCAATTAAGGGTTCGGACATTCCAGGTGCATATCCGTAAATCATTATCAGTTTTTCGTTTGCGGAAGTCGTCATCAGATTTGGGGATCGGTTTTCTTCTATTCTTTTAAGTTTTCATTGAAATTTGTTTTTACGGGTAGGCTTCAAACCCGACGCACAATCTATTTTAAGCCTAGGGAGGCCCGCCGCTCAGATTAGCCGCCAAACTAACGGTTGTCAGTTTTGACGTTGCCCAGGAAACACCACGTGGAGGTTTGAGTCGACTTGAGGCGATTTCACAAAGATTATGCAAAAAAAAACAGACCCAACACCTTTCTGGCCGTTTGTTGAGTCTTCGCTCGCTTTAGTGCACTTCCACTGGGACCTACCCACTCTTCTGCTGATTCCTTACATTCTGGTGTATAGTTCTGGATCCCTGTTTCATCTGTGGTCACTATTTTACACAAAAAATCAGACGGATTTTGTTTAAACATGTCCAAACATTGTTGGGAAGTGCGAACAAGTTCATGTTTTTGATTCATTGTAAACGAATGCGGCACCCGTCTTGCAGTCAGCTTTCTCATACCGAAATGAAAACTTTCACTTTCGGATACGACGAAATCGTGTATTTTTCCAATACATTCTGGAGTGCTCACTGTTTTTAGTGCTCCCCCGGCGTGTTCATCTTTTGTTCTGATTCGACCTCTTTTGAACTCTGCAATCCAATATTTTACTAATTTTGTATAAGTTGTATAAGTGCGATTGGGTTACACTAGATGGCGTTAGAAAAAAAGAATTTCGTACTAAAAAACTTTAAAACCGATTTTGTGCTTGCTTGATTCAGTTTTGTTTGAGCGCGCGTCAAAGATGGACACCAGCAAAGAAAAACTACGCCATATTTTACAGTTTTTCTTCAATAAAAGCGAAAACCCAAGCCAGGCCGCAGAAATTGTGAATAGTGTTTATGGTCCTGATTTTGTAAGAGCCAATCACGCGCAATTTGGGCTTCGTCGATTTCATTCCAGTAATTTTGATATCAAAGATACACCACGCATCAAGAAGGCCAATTGTCGAGAATACCTATGAAATCATGGAAATCGTCGTCATAAAGTCATATAACTACTTTAATAAGGATGGATAAAAAATAAGCTCGATGTATGGGTGCCACAGGAGTTAAGGCAGAAAATCCTCATGGACCGAATTTCCATCTGCGAATCGCTGCGGAATCGCAACAAAATCTACCCTTTTTTGAAGTGAATGGTGACGGGTGATGAAAAGTGGGTCACTTACGACAACGTCAAGAGAAAACGGTCTGGGTTGAATCGGGGTGAGCAGGCGAAAACAGTGGCCAAGCCAGGATTGAGGGTCAGAAAGACTTTTGCTGTGTGTTTGGTAGGATTGCTACGGAATCATCTACTATAAGCTGCTCCCCTACTGCCAAACTCTTAATTCGGACCTGTGCTGTCAATAATTGGACCGAAGCAATCGCACAGAAGTGGCCAGTTTTGACCATTAGAAGAGCAATTTTTTTCCATCAGGTCGCACACATCGATAGTGACTCGCCAAAAACTCTGGGAGCTTGGTTGGGCAGTTCTTATGCATCCATCTTATTCTTGCATCCGGACCTGGCACCAATTGATTGCTACCGGTTCCTGTCTATGGCGAACGATTTTGCTGTAAAACATTTTGAAAATCGACTGTTCCAATTATTTTCTAATATGGACAAAAGTTTCTAAGCGAGAGGCATAATGAAATTACTTTAAAAATGACAACAAGTTATCGAACAAATCGGTGCATTTCTTAACTTAATTGGCCCATTCTAACAACGCTTAATAAAGTCTTAAATTTCTTGCAAAATAACGACTTTTTTTACTACACCTAAAATATAAAGAATTATCAAATAACATGCTCGGACAAAGGATTGAGGAGAGAAAGGGTTAATGATGTCCAGGGATGCCAACTGGTGGAGAATTCTCCGATTTGCGGTGAATTTCAAGTCGTTTGGGTAATCAGGGAATTTAATTAAATATGCGGGAAATTTCAAATTTCGTATAATTTTTAAGGATTTGCGAGGAATTTAATATTTTATCTAATATTTTATCTGATAAATGTTTTGTTTACATTAATATTTGCTTAAAACTACCATAAAAATCCTTGTTGCCAAATTAATTTATTAATAACACATTTTTTCAGAATTTTTACAACATTTTCGTTTAAAATTTTGAAAGGTACTTCACAAATGAAAAAAAATGTCATAAATGGCATTTAAATGCCAAATTAAAAAAAAACAGTAAAAAATTTGAGGGTAAATTTTATCTTTCTTATAACATTTGTGTGGTATAAACTTTTTTTATTCCAAATAATTTATAAATTTTATACCACTCAATATTATAAAAATAATAAAACTTTTATGAAAAAAATAGTAAATCAAAATATATTCTGGTCCGAAAGTAAAAAATTCACCGAAATCGGGAAGTTTAAAAATATAGTAGTTTCGATTGGTCTGACGAGAAAAATGGTCTGGAAAAATTTATAAGATTTGATGGTATAACTTTTAGAACATTTTTTGTTTGTATTTTTATGTATACCAAATAATATAAAATTTATCCTCATATTTTTTACTGTGCGGTGATGTTCTTGATTTTTTTTTTTCATAAAAGGAAGTAAATGAACACCTTGAGTTTTCTGACTGTTATTTATTGATTCTTAAAGTTTAAGAAAATTTTTTTTTGTGTAGACATTTGAATTTTAAGTAGCGTTTTTTTGCATGTTGCGCTCTTTAAAGTTCTTAAAAAAACCGGCCAATATTTTCTAAATTTAGGTTTGGGATCCAATAAATTTTATGTACTTTAGAATAACAAAAAATTCAAATCAATCCATAAAGTAGTTCTTGAGATATCGTGGAGACCAATTTGCAAAACATGATTTTTCAAAAAATGCATTTTAAAATTTGGTTAACGATTGTTTTTTTTTTAAAGATCAAAGAACCAAGGCATGCACCTTATACAAACAACGTTTGGTCTTTGACCTGAAAGGAAAGGGATAGATTATTAGAGGAAGAATTGATTGGAACCATACGTGAATTATCGATTGGGCGGAACAAACATAAAAGACAATTTGAATTGCTTATAACCGAGGCTAGTGTTATGCCTTAACCTCGGCAAGCATTTTTGGCCCTCAGTTGTTCATGTCCTATAATTCCACAATTTCCACAATTTAGTTGTGGGTTTTTTGTTTCAATAATTGAAGCGTTCTCGCGAATAACGTTGTAAGCGACAAAATTGTAATTGTTCATTTTTATTCATTTTACAAACACTTTTATTCAGTTTTATTATTTTTTTTTTTGGGTATGCGATAAAAATACCCCAAACTGCTCAACTCCTTACTCAGTTCTGTTTGTATATAATATAAGAGAGTGATTCTAACAGGCATTCGTAAAAAAAACACTAAAAAAAATTTCGTTTGCAACGTTATTCGCGATTATACTTCAATTCTTAAATGTAGTTAAGAACAAAAAAAGCGAAAAGGATCATGCCCGAACCCGGATTTGAACCAGGGACCTCTGAGTTGATAGTCTAGCGCACTCTTCACTAGACTACAAAGGCCGACAAACGACAGGCGTTTCGAGTGTGTTAATGAAAATATGGGTTCCTTTAGTATGCGCTAACTTTTTATGCAAATGCTTGCGGCCAAAAACGTTTTGGGAACATATGCTACACATCATAAGCTATCGAAAATAAAAAAATAAAATTGATTTTTTCGGTCGAGTTTCATGATAACCTGCCTTGAAAAATGAAAACTCCCTTTTGCGATTCCCCGGAAAAAATTATTCAGAATCGGGATGTATTTATTTGTATGTCAAATTAAAAAAATCTCTAAATAAATTCATTAACATCTTTTTTTTTTTCTTTCAGGGAAATTTGATAAAAAATCGGGGAATTTTGAAAACCACTTCAGGGAAAATCTAAAAATCAGTTGGCCACCCTTTAAAAAAATTTAAAAGGGTAACCCCTAAGAAACCTTTTCAGGGCCTTATCTTAATAAGCTCCCAAAAGAGGTTTTATTAGATATGAAATATCAACTATTAAACACTAACTACTAAAAACTAAATACTTCTTACTAAATACTTAACATTAAATACTAATTACTAAATACCAAATATTAAACACTAAATACAAAATACTATATACTTAATACAAAATACTAAAAACAAAATACTTAATGCTGAATACTGAATACCCATCACTTAACACTAAATACTGAATACTAAGTACTAAAAACTAAATACTTAATACTAAGTACAAAATACCAAATACTGACTACCCAATACTTAACACTAAATTCTAAATACTGAATTATAAGTACTAAAAACTAAATACTATATACTAAATACTTAATACTAAATACAAAATACTATATACTCTATACTTTATAGTAAATACTAAATAAAAATACTAAACACTAAATACTAAATACTTAATACAAAATACTAAACACTAAATACTGAATACCAAATACTTAACACAAAATACTAAATACAAAATACTAAGTACTGAAAACTAAACACTATATACTTAATACAAAATACTAAATAATGAATACCAAATACTTAACACTAAATACTGAATAATAAGTACTGAAAATTAAATACTAAATACTGAATAAAAAACACTAAAAACTGAAAACTAAATACAAAATACTAAATACTTAATACAAAATACTGAATACCAAATACTTAACGCTAAATACTGAATACTAAGTACTAAAAACTACATAATAAATACTAAATATCTTATACTTAATACTATATACTAAATACTAAATATAACTAATAAATACTAAACACTAAATACTAAATGCTACATACTACATACTAAATACTTAATGCAAAATAAAAAATACTCATTACCAAATACTTAACACTTATAACTAAATACTGAATACAAAGTACTTAAAATTAAATACTAAATATTTTATACTAAATATAACTAATGAATACTAAACACTAAATGCTAAATACTGAATACTAAATACTTAATACTAATTGCTATATAATAAATAATAAATACTAAATACTATATACTAAATATTAAACACTAAACCCTAAATACAAAATACTATATACTTAATACAAAATACTAAAAACAAAATACATAATACCAAATACTGAATACAAGTATTAAACACTAAAAACGAAATACTAAATACAAAATACCAAATACCGACTACCCAATACTTAACACTAAATTCTAAATACTGAATTCTAAGTACTAAAAACTAAATATTATATACCAAATACTTAGTACTAAATACTAAATACAAAATAATATACTATAAACTATATACTGTATACTAAATACTACACATAAATACTCAACACTAAAAACAAAATACTTAATACAAAATACTAACTACTAAATACAAAATACTAAAAACTGAAAACTAAACATTAGATACAAAATACTAAATACTAAATACTAAATTCTAAATACTAAATACAAAATACTGAATACCAAATACTTAACGCTAAATACTGAATACTAAGTACTAAATACTAATATCTAATGCTTAATACTATATACTAAATACTAAATACTAAATATAACTAATAAATACTAAATACTAAATGCTACATACTAAATACTAAATACAAAATACTGATTACCAAATAGTTAACACTTATATCTAAATACTGAATACTAAGTACTAAAAATTAAGTAAATATCTTATACTAAATACTATATACTAATTATAACCAATAAATACTAAACACTAAATACTAAATGCTAAATTCTAAATACTGAATACTAAATACTAAATGCTTAATACTAAATACTATATACTAAATATTAAACACTAAACACTACAAACAAAATACTATATACTAAACACTTAATACTAAATACTTAATGCTAAATAATAAATACTAAATACCAAATACGTGATACTAAATAATAAATACTTAATACTAAGCACTAAAAACTAAATACCTTATACAAAATACATAATACAGAATACTAAATACTGAATACCAAATACTTTACACTAAATACTAAATACTGAATAATAAGTACTAAATACTAAATACTTAATATAAAATTCTAAATACAAAATGCTAAATACTGAAAACCAAATACTTAACACTAAATGCTGAATACAAAATACTAAATCTGACTACCAAATACTAAACACTAAATACAAAATACTTAATACTAAATACTAAATACTAAGCACTAAATACAAAATACAAAAACTATATACTAAACTTAATACAAAATAAAATACTAAATACGAAATACGAAATACTAAATACTGAATACCAAATACTTTACACTAAATACTAAATACTGAATACTAAGTACTAAAAACTAAATACTTAATATAAAATACTAAATACAAAATGCTAAATACTGAATACCAAATACTAAACACTAAATACAAAATACTTAATACTAAACACTAAATACAAAATGCAAAAAACTATATACTAAACTTAATACAAAATAAAATACTAAATACTAAATACTGAATACCAAATACTTTACACTAAATACTAAATACTGAACACTAAGTACTAAAAACCTAATACAAAATACTAAATACTGAATACAAAATACTTAACACTAAATTCTAAATACCGAATCGAATACTAAGTACTAAAAACTAAATACTTAATACAAAATCCTATATACTAAATACTGAATACTAAATATAAATACTAAGGCTGTGTGCGAATTGATCTAAATGCGACCTAAACTAAATTGGGTCGATAAGGCAGTGCTTCCTAAATTATTTAGGAAATTCTCGATCTACCTAAATGCTTCCTAAATTAGGAAGCACTGCCTTATCGACACTATTAAGTAAAGGTCGCATTTAGATCAATTCGCAGACAGCCTAAATACGAAATACTAAAATCTAAATACTTAATACAAAATACTAAATACTTAATACAAAATACTAAATACTGAATACCAAATACTTAACACTAAAAACTTAATATTAAGTAATAAAAATTAAATACTTAATACAAAATACTGAATACCAAATACTTAACACTGAATACTGAAAACTAAGTACTAAATACTGAATACAAAATATTAAATATAGAAAACCAAATTCTAAATCCTTAAAATTAAATCCTAAATACTAAATACTTAATACTAAGTGCTAAAAACTAAATACTAAATATCTTATACTAAATACTAAATATAACTATTAAATAATAAACTCTCAATACTAAATACTGAATGCTAAATACTAAATACTGAATACTAAATACTTAATACTAAATGCAAAATGCTAAATACAATTACTTTATAATAAATACTAAATACGAAATACTAAATACTGAATACCAAATACTTTACACTTAATACTAAATACTGAACACTATGTACTAAAAACCAAATACCTAATACAGAATACTAAATACTAAATACCAAGTACTAATAACTAAATACTTAATACTTTATACTAAAAACTAAATACAAAATACTTAATACAAAATACTAAATACTGAATACCAAATACTAAACACTAAATACTAAATACTGATTTCTAAGTACTAAAAACTACATGTTTAAAAATTAATACTAAAAACTAAGTATTAATATTCAATACTAAATACTAAGCACTAAATTCTTTATATGAAACACCATATACAAAACACTAAATACTTTTTAAGCACCCTGTGTTATGACATGAAATCTCTTCATGAGACTTGATGTAATAGTAAAAATCACACAAACAAACAATTCTACCCAGTGCAATAAATGAAGACACAACCAAACTACACTACCAACAGCTTAACGACTTAACCAACGACTCTGTTGAAGGGCACAATCCACCAAATGCTCCACTAACCGTCTGAACCAATGACTCATATCTTGTGTGGCATTTGAACATTTCATTGCAATAAGAAAATAGTTGAAGTTATCAATAAACTTTCTGGAATATGAAAAAAAAAATAGCTCTGAGACAATCTCTAATGCCTCTTGCACTCTCAGACTCTCGTTAATTGTACTCTTGCTCGAGCACTAAAGCTTTATTCATTTCAAACCAATGCAAAAGTGTTAGGCCTCACCACCTCACGCCTTAAAGCTTCGATTTTAGCTTGCCTACTCGTAATCTGATGCTTTCATGCTCTCAATAGAGGTTTTGCTCCACATTATTTGCTCCAAACAATGTCAGGTTAACGTAGTCGCCCGCCCGCGTGCTCTAAAGTTTTTAAAGTTTTCAAATATTAGCACATAAAATCTGAGAAATGGCAAAGTTTAAGCATAGTGACTTCAAAAGCATCACCCCACCGTTAAAGCTTCAATGTGTAGTCTCTGAGTTTTTTGGGAGGGTGGCCACTCGAACTTCGCGCTTTAATACTCGCTGCTCAGCTTGTGATAGCTACCACCACGACTTAGAGTCGTAAGCATTGTTTTTTCCACACAGGGTAGCTTCGTTGCAAACGTATTCAGCACACCCGTTCATTTAGTATCGAGGCAAAGCTGTTGTTGGTCGCGTTCTAACGTTGTTGTGGGTCGGTATAACGTTCAAGCAATCAAGAAGAGTCATAAAAAAATAGATGAAAAAAAAAAACGAACAATAATATAGTTATTTCCGTAAATTTATGCAGAAAATTATAAAATCGTGCTAACGCCTAAAAAAAAGAAACTAGATTTGTGAGAGAGCAAATTCATCTTTAAAATTAATAAATAAAAAAGGAAATATTAAAAATTTCCTTTATTAATATACAAGCACTAGACTCAGGCTTTATTAGAGGATAACCAAAGCCAAATCTATAGAAAAATGCAGTCATTTATTGTAGCAAGCGCTTTACTATTAGTCCTGGCGGTACAACAAGGTAAGTTTTCGATAGTTAGCAGCCAATGGTTTTTTCCCCCAAGCTACTGGTGTTACATAATGTGCCAAGGTGCTTGACTGGCACTTGACTCTTTGGCCTAGCTTCATAGTCTAGAGTTTCTTTTTATTTTTTCAAAATTATTGTAAAATTTCATACGGTTGCTTCCTTAGTTTTATAAACTATTTTAAAATGCTCATGTAAATATATACATATTTCTAAATTTCATTACCAGAAGTCCTTTAAATTTAATTTCTTTATCAATTTCTTAAATTTTCTGCTTCCCCTGTCGCTGTGAGTTTTCTTTATTCAGCTCTTTTGCATTATTTCCTGCTGAATTTCCTTTTCGTTTTTACTGTTTTTAAGTTTCTTTGCTCTATTAAAGGAAAATTGTGTACATCGTGTTTCGTTTTTTTGCCTGTTTCTGTATTCACTTTTATTGTCGGTTTTCCTTACTCGGTTTTCCGTTTGTTTTTCTTATTTTACTAGTTGTATGTGTGTGTGTGTATGTGTATGTTTGTGTTCTTTCGCCAAGAGTCCTCGTGGCCTACTCGCATCCACTTAATATCCTTTCAACTTTTGCGAGTATGCGTTCTCATTTGGCGTTGGTGTGAGCATGTTTGCCTTCAAAAAGAACTCAAAATGCAAAACATATGATTGTATCTCATACCTGAGTATAGCTTGGCTGCTCTTTGTTCTTCGCTCTCGTGCTTCTGCCAAAAATTCTTTTATTTCTTTTGTCCTACTGTTACTATTATTTTGTGCGATTTATTGATACCGTCATCACAGCCTTGGGTTTCTTAACATTCATGCGAAAAAAGATTTTCTTTTATTCAATATTAGTTTTCACTTCATTAATATAACGCGTTACGGTGCTTATTTTGACGATTTCTTAAGGGAAAGTCAAGAATGTTGTCTTATAAGAGTACTTTTTTATTGTTTTAAAATCGATGATTCTTTAATTGTAAATATGCAAATTTATAAATTAATACCTTTTGTTTGATTTTAAAAAAAAGATCTAGCTAGGGCGGGTCAATTTGTATGGTTAAGCAAAAAATAAAAAATCGTAGGCGCAGAAAATGTACTACGGAAAATTCTGAGTAGCTTTGCCCAAGAAACACTTTGTCTAAAATCGATTTCGAGCCTCCGGTTTTTCCAGAGAGGGTTTGAATTAGTGTTTTGCTGCAATATGTGAAAATCATTGGCAGAAACAGCTACAAAGCCTCTACTAGGTTAAAAACTTTTTATGTTTTTTTTATATTATTATTATTATTTATTTATATTAGTACATTAAGAACTAGGTTCTTTTATAGTACAGAGCTCAAAGACATAATTTGAATTCAACTTATTATAAAACATTTAAACTTAAATCTAAGGTAATTTAAATTTATTGTTATACAATTAAAAGTGTTATCAAAAAATTTTTATGTTAAACAAATGTAAATTCATAAGACAGATAAAACTTAAATTAAGGAAGAGCAAACAAGAGAGAGAGAGAGAGAGAAAGTCATATAGAGCTAAAGAACTGATATTTTGTTAAGTATTATGTGATGAAAAGTGCTTCAAAATAGCATGTTTGAAGGATGTTATTGACGCTATGGATTTTAAGCTACTAGGCAATGAATTCCATAATCTAGCGGCATTAATAAAGAATAGTCTTGTGGAGTTTAGAAAGTTAAAACTAGGTATAATTAGCACTTGGCTTCTAATTGACCGACTAAATTGCAGTTTTTCAAATAAGTAGAAAGGAGTTTTGTGGTGTATGAGTTTGTGTAAAAATATGCAATTCCTGGCATTAGAGTAGCTTATGATATCGCATCCAAGTATAGTTTTTTAATTGAGGTAAATGATCAAATTTACGCAAGCCGTAGACATAGCGTGTGGCATGATTAAACGCGATCTGCAATTTAAGTTGAGACCGTGAATCTAACTTGCTGTATACAAGTTCAGAATATGTTATGACGGGGACAACGAGCTGAATTACAAGTTTACGTCTTAGATCAATAGGTGTATACTCAGACGACACTCTAAGGTTACGCAAGATGTAATAGATTTTGCGGACTACACTGTTGATATGATCTGTGCAAGTAAGGGAAGCATTGATATTAAATCCAAGACTTACAACACTATTAACTATTTTATGATTTTATCACCCAATATAACGTCTGGAATGGAGTCAGGGCTTATTTTTTCTTCAAAGACAGGCAACACATACAACTTAAGTACATTAAGGTGAAGACTATTTTTCATAGCCCATTGGTTTATACTGTCAAGATCTTCATTCAGTTTACATACTAAATCTTCCATGAGGTTTGTTCTACCAGACAAGTAAATCTGAACGTCATCAGCATAAGCATGCATGGACGAATGTTTTCGGAAGGAAATCTTCATCTAATTTCCTTATTCGAATAACTACTGAATAAGAAACTATAGACTCTCTGAGCAAACGTTTTCACCAAGTATAAAAAAATGGTAAAAAGTTTTCACTATGGTTATTATTTTTAAGCACAAAATTAGTTTAAAAAAAATAAATTACTTCTATGAGTTTTGGTACATAAATTTTTATTAAAAAAAAGTAAAAACGAACATAAAGTTATTCATACATAAAAGGAAATTAAACTCAAAATTAAGTCAAAATAATTGAAAAGGTTATTATAGGAGATGATGTTTGATTTCAAGATGTGGTATTTTTCTTCGACTCTTTGCTGTCACAGCCATAACTGCCTCGCTATTTTTTCCAAAAAGTTTTCCAGAGACACTTGTCAAAAGTTATTTTCAGATATCTTTCAGTTCCTTAAATATGACATGCAGTTTTTAGATCGTAAAGTGGTGGACTTCAAACACCTAAGAACTCCTTTAACTCCTTTCAAAGTACTCCTCTAGCAAACATTTTTAATATTTCCTTGCATAGTGGTTATTTTCCTATTATATGGAAGGATTCTTATATTATACCCCTTCATAAATCTGGCTCCAAGATAGATGTTTCTAACTATCGAGGAATTGCAAAATTAAGTGCAATCCCTAAGTTATTTGAGAAAATCATAACTGATCAATTAACCCACTCCGTGTCTTCCACCATTTCTGTCTTTCAACATGGTTTTCTGAAGGGTAAGTCCACTACAACAAACCTTTTAGATTTTACTACGCGTGTTATAAATGGTTTTACTTTGGGACTGCAGACTGATGTTATTTATACGGACTTTAGCAAAGCTTTCGACAGTGTTAATCATAATCTTCTTTTGAAAAAACTCCACCTTATTGGGTTTCCTGTCACATTATTAAATTGGATAAATTCGTATTTATCTAGACGTACTCAAAAGGTTTTATATAAGAATTCTCTTTCAAAAAGTATTTCGGTCACTTCTGGCGTTCCTCAGGGCAGTCATCTTGGACCGGTTTTGTTTTTACTATTCATTAATGATCTTCCTTCGGTAATAAAACACTGTAACGCCTTAATGTACGCTGACGACGTGAAACTTTTTCTTTGTTACAAATCACCCGAAGAACGACATCTTTTACAATCTGATCTAAATAGACTTGTGGACTGGTGTAGCTTAAATATATTAAATCTCAACTTAAAAAAATGTAAGCAAATGACATTCTCGCGAAGATCTGCTAGTAACATAAATTACACTATAAATAACACTAACTTAGAAATAGTTTCCAGTTTTCTCGATCTTGGTGTTATTATGGATTCACAACTTCGCTTCAATCTCCACGTTAATATGGTGATAAATAAGGCAAGAGGAGTCCTTGGTTTCATTAAAAGATGGGCTAAAGAATTAGGTGATCCCTTTACTACTAAATTATTATATACCTCTCTCGTAAGGCCAATTCTTGAATATGCATCAGTTGTATGGAACCCACAATATAATGTCTACATTGACACCATAGAATCCGTTCAAAAACAGTTCTTACTTTTTGCTTTACGTCATAGTCGTTGGAAACCCAATATTATGCTTCCATCGTATGAAATACGCCTTAAAATTATTTTACTACCTTCCCTAAGAAGCAGAAGAATGATGCTTAATGTCATGTTTCTGTATAAATTACTTCGTGGCGAGATTAATTCGGAATATCTCATCTCAGCTCTAAATTTTAACATCCCAAGGAGAGGAACTAGACATTTTCTGTTTTTCAAGTTGAGTCAGTGCAGTTCTAATTACGCTCTTCATGAACCTTTACGATGTATGTGCAGTGATTTCAATGATAACTTCAATATGATTAATTTTTCTGATTCGGTAGATGTCTTAAAACGGAAAATTATATTACATTTAAATAATTAAATCAATTTAACTTCATCCTATTATACCTAACGCAGTTTTATAACAATATAATATTGGTAATTGAGATTGTTCTGTTTCTCTTTTTTGTCTCGATATTATGTTTTATAAAGTAAGCACCATCAAATATGAATTGTTTTTAAAACTTACTTTTTAATTATTCAATAATTTAATTTTTAATCGAATCGGGATTTACGTGCTCACGTGTTTTCCTGATGTGAAATTAGACTGAACTCACACTATCACCTGGATTGGAGTGCCAGAGTATATCTCTTTTCCATACAAGTTTATGCCTGCGTTGGCCCAAATGCATATCCAACTAATTGGGATTTTGATTTGGCGGATATGAGATTTATCTCATTTCCACGTAGGTCCTTGGGTTGGACAATGGCCGCAAGCCAATTAAAATGAGTTTAGTGTTTTTGATTGTTTTTCAGGTACCTTAAATTGATAATTACTATTATTTAAATCGATGTTGCTTATTTATATAGAATCAAGTATACTTAAATACGCGTTTATATATATTCAATTTTCAAATTCCGCTGAAAAGCCAATTAATGTGCTTAGTGGAAAATCCTAATTGCCAATAGGGGGTATGTTATAGTACGTAGGTGCATTCTGTCTGTCCCGGCTGATTCGGGCAGATTTTAGAATGTGAATCGTGCATGCGTATAGGTCGGGTATACGTATCTTGGGAAGATTTCATACCTCCGGGCGAATCCAAAACAAAAAAAGTGCTCACATGGAATGTTTTATGTGAACGATGCACATTGGTTCCAAATCGAAAAAAGACAGCCAAAACCTCAAGGAGTTGCCTAATCGGCATAAAAATCTGTGTTCACAAGCAATACTCGCTTAAGTCGATTTAAGACAGAACTGAGTCCTAACTGAATCTATCTTTATAAACACACAAAATCTGGACCTGCTAGCATTACCGTAACCAAAGTTATGACAAAAACAAAAGACCCTTTCATATAACTCTTATTAATTTTTAATTTTTTTCTTAACAAACTCTTTTGGGACCCCCAAATATCGATATTTCGTCATTTTCGAAAAGGTTTTCTTTTAGACGTCTATAAAATATGTATTTTTCTTGGTATTCACATGAATTTTAACTTATTGGAAAGGTATTGAACTCTTCTTATCATTGATATATCGCATAGTGTGGTTTTTAAAAAATTTTCGTTGCTATTTTTGAAGCAATTTTTTGTGTGTTTCAAATTCCAGAGGCACTATGAAATATCACCCAAAATTTTTTCATACAAAATTGGGTTATTTTTCATATTTTCATTTTTTGGGCGATTTTTCATTTAACTTTTGGGTAATTTTTTTTTTTTGGCAATTTTTCATTTTTATATTTGTTACTTTTTGTCGTTATTGTATAGAGAAAATAATTATAATTATATCCAGAAGTACTGTAGAAAGCGAAGCCGGTGTTAGACTTACTGAGGGTTGTAATCCCTCAGCAGCGGCCGAAGGCTGCCTATTAAAAAGAGAAAACTAAATATATTTAATTAGTTTTTATGATCTATTGAATAATTACATGAATTAAGATTGTGAGCTTTAGATCAAGTAAGTTTTCAAGAAGGCAACAACAACAACAACAACTCTGCATAGAGTCAGTCAATCACTTAGCTGATTAGACACAGTCTGTTTCGGAAATCGCTACATATTCCTCTTCAGTAGTCTTTGAGTGATTAAGCTGTGATCAACTCACTGTTTAAACTAGCATATGAATGTGCAGATTCTGGAATTCATTCTTATGAATTGTATGGCTGCTAATCATATGACATTTCAAAGCAGTAGGCTATTTATAGATCACCGCCATCAACTCTATCAAGGGTTGCCATCTGTTCTAGTTGCTTCTTCATTTATTTCAATATTCATTGGTGTTCGTCGAAATGCACCATAGAAATGAAACGAGTTTTTGTCTAACTGAAAGGTGGCTATTTTCACAACCAAATGTTCAATTACACATGACTTTGACCGAAAAATCGATCAATTATTAGATTATTTAATTAATTTGACATTAATTAAACTTATTTGGCCGTGCTCTGCCATAGTTAAGTTAATTAGTTTTTATGATCTATTGAATAATTACATGAATTAAGAACACTAGCTTCTGGCGAAGCAAAAACTCGTTTCATTTCTTGGTGCATTTCGACAAACAATCGAACACCAATGAATATTGAAATAAATGAAGAAGCAACTAGAACAGATGGCAACCCTTGATAGAGTTGATGGCGGTGATCTATAAATAGCCTACTGCTTTGAAATGTCATATGATTAGCAGCCATACAATTCATAAGAATGAATTCCAGAATCTGCACATTCATATGCTAGTTTAAACAGTGAGTTGATCACAGCTTAATCACTCAAAGACTACTGAAGAGGAATATGTAGCGATTTCCGAAACAGACTGTCTAGTCAGCTAAGTGATTGACTCTATACAGAGTTGTCATTGTTGTTGTTGCCTTCTTGAAAACTTACTTGATCTAAAGCTCACAATCTTAATAAATACATTTAGTTTAAGTTTTAAGGCTGTATGCAAATTGATCTAAATGCTACATTAACTAAATTGTGTTGATAAAGCAGTGCTCCCTAATTTAGGAAATTAATAATCATACTAACTTTTGTTAGATTATTTTTGTAAATAATTAAACATTTAAACATTATTTTAAAATTGGGTAATTTTTCATGTTTTTTGGGTGATTATTTATTTAATTTCTTTGAGACACTTCGCTGTCGACAGTACTTCTGGAAATTCTCTTTTAAATAGGAGGCCTTCGGCCGCTGCTAACGGATTACAACCCTCAATAAGTCCAACACCGGCATCGCTGTCTACAGTACTTCTGGATATAATTATCTTTTTATTAGGCGATTTTTTTATTTTGAAACATTATTTTAAAATTGGGTCATTTTTCATTTTTTTGGGTCATATTTCATTTGGGTGATTTTTCATTTTCTTTAAAAAAGTTTTGGGTGATTTTTCATTTTTTTTTTTTTGCAATTTTTCATTTTATTTTTTGGGCCATTTTTCATTTCATTTTGGGCCATTTTTCATTTGGGCGATTTTTCTTTTTTTTTTTTTTTTTTTTGGGCGATTTTTCATAGTGCCAATTCCAAAAGGCGTCTTAGAACAAGAGTTTTCGTTAATACTGCATTTTGTACTGGAGTGCCCTCTATTGGGCACATTACTGAAAAACGGTTGCCAGAATTTAATTTTGCGTACCCAAAACCTCATAAAAGTATACCAAGATTTGCCACAATCTTACAGTAATTGTGGCAATTAAATAATAATTAAGCTGAATATCGATATCTCATTTTTTATATATTTGTGGCACTCAGTATTGGTTAAGCCACACTATACGAAATATCAATGGAAAGTTATTTAGCTCCAATAATCTAAAATTCATTTGAACATCATGACCAGGGCTAGGATTTCGATGACATTTCATCTTTTTTCTACTGCTTCTAAGGCATTGCCTGCTTATTTGGAACGCCCATTTATGTATTCTAAATTCTAAAAATGAAAAGTTTTGAGATAATTTTTTCGCCATTTTTCATTGCTTTTTATCGGTATTAGTGTTCAGTAGCTCGTTTCTGTAACAAAATCGGCAAGTTACCGATTTGTGTGACGTCAACCGTTATCGATCCCTAGTTAACGATTTTGTGACAATTAATGTTTCCGTACGTTCAAATCGGTAAAAATTTGGACCGTGATGAAAAAGAGCATAAATCAAGAAGAAACGTTGCGAAATTGAGTCAAATGACGAGCAGCTGTTTACTCGAATATATTATTTTAAATGCGTTAAAACTTGAAAATAGATACTCTTGTTATTAAAAAGTGAATATTTGCAGTTTAAGAAAATTAATTAGGGGTATTCTCTATGTCTAGGATATGCCCGTTGCACGGTGCAAGAATAGGAAATATACAATCCGTGCACCGCCGCAACAACAAAATACAAGTAAAAATAACCGTGCAATATTTCCTATTTATGCTACACTGAAACCCATGCATACGGCGATGCTATGAAGAATAGTTTATGAAATACAACCCTATGATTGTAATGAGAGAGAAGAGCATGAAAGAGCAGCCAAACAGAAGGTGAAATGAGCGTGAATGCAGCTCATTATAGAGGTCTTTGAGCTGTTGATTTTACTATTCTCCGCTTTACAATAGGGTGTTCTCGATCCATTGGATATTTTAGTATAGGATTGTTACAATCTGTGCTCTCATGCAATTATGCTAGACATAGAGAATACCCCTATTATGTAATAATGGTGTGTAGAAATGTTTGCGAAAATAATCAATAATTATAAAAGTAAATAATATGACACTTAGTGCTGTGCAACGAAAACTTACAAATATATGACACCGGTTACTTTTTCATAGCTCAAACATTTATTGTTTTGATAAAATTTTTTACTGTTATGTAAAAAGGCATTATTTCTAAATTGCATTAACTTGAAAATTGAAATGTTTTGTAATAAGAACGAAATATTTCAATCAGTAAAAAATTTAATTTAAATGAAAGTAACCATTTTTAAAGGTATACTTAGAGTACCTATAAATGGATAATACACAAAATAGCTGTGGCAAAGGTTCCATTGAAGTGAAATCGAAACATGTGACAGATTATCGATTTGAAACGAACGAATTGAACAGAAATCGATTCAGATTCTTACAGAAACATTGCAGGTGAGAGTGACGTCAGGGTGACGTCAAATCGGTAATATGAGTCGATAATATGAGTCGGTAACTACGATCGCTACGAGTTACAGGAACGAGCTACAGGTCATTTTTACTTGATTTAGGGCATTTTATGGCAATTTGTAGCGATTTTTAAGTTATTTTATTGTCATTTGTTGACATTTTGAATTTTTGGAGCATTTTTCGGTTTTTTAAGTTATTTTTGTGTAATTTTAAGATAATTTTTTTTTCGTTTTTTTCGTTCTAAAAAATGTAAAAATGAAAATTTTTAAACTTATTAATTTAACAATAGATTTTCTTTAATCAAAAACATTACATCTCGAAAAAGGAGTAGCTTTGTTTATAGACCTTGTTGAAAAAAAAGGTCTGCGCGTGGTGAAACTGACAAAAGGGTATGTAGAGAGATGAAACAAGTGTTAGGTAAAAACTTAG
The DNA here is from genome assembly GCA_963920525.1 of Dichetophora obliterata. Taxonomy (NCBI): domain Eukaryota; kingdom Metazoa; phylum Arthropoda; class Insecta; order Diptera; family Sciomyzidae; genus Dichetophora; species Dichetophora obliterata. The sequence goes on along the minus strand of OY986436.1, from coordinate 215,400,551 downwards.
GATGTACTAGTTTTTTTAACTCTATTTTTATGCTCTATTGCTGAACCATAATTGGGGGGTAAAGTTTTATTTACAAGGGGTGAAAGAAGTTTTTCTGTTTACAAAAACGTTTTGCTAGACAATCGACGTTCTTTCAATTTTAATAACTTAAAAATGTACCTTGTTATACTGTAAAGCTATGTATAAAAATTATATTAAATAAATTTTAAGTTTAGTAATGTTTAATTCCTAAACCTTTATTTTTTTATGTAATTGTTTGCTGTTTTTAGGTAATTATTGTAATTTTTTTAGGTATTTTTTTGCAGTTTTTTAGGTCATCTAAATCCGAGCCCTGATTATGACAAATACATTTTTTATAGGTGTTTAAAAAAACATCTTTCCGAACGTGACGAAGTATCGATTTTTTGGGGTCTCAAGGGTTTGTCTCAACTGGTATTTCAATTACCTTGACGAGTTCTCGGAATCTTTGGTATACCAAATCCTAGACTTAGTAAATAGCTCAAATTGGGTTCAATAGAGCAAGGGAATTAACCCTTGGTATCAGATTGGGCCTCATTGACCTAAGCGTGTCTCAATTGAAGTAGCCACATTAACCTTACATAACCTAACCTAGCCTAACCTGCATCTGCCAATAAAAAATCCTTGGTTGAATTTCCGAATGGTTCTTAAGTACTTTTCTTTTTTTATCTCTCAATTATTTTAAGTATTTCAAGAATTTTAAATATGTTTTACAGTGTATAATTTTACCAAAAACAAAAAAAGGTTTTGGACATAAAAAAACGCAGTGTTAGTCACTTATATGTGAATTACTAACCAGCAAAGTTTAAAAAAAAATCAGAAACACCAAGGTCAGATTTTGAACAGTATATATGAAGGGCTTATTGCAATAACATGATCTAAAAAATCAATTTTTTAGGCAGAATACACGACTTGATGCATTGCCAACAGCCACTGAAGAAATTTTGGCTATTTCTTTTTAATTTTCTAATCTATTTGTAAAAATTTACGTGTTCAATTCCCATTCTTCATACAAAAATACAATTATTCAAAACTTTAGAGCCGATTATTTCAAAATATTTTTTATGTGGCATATCATGTTTCTTCAATAAGCCCTTCATATGTACTATTTTTTGTATCTTATAATTTTAATCAAATTCTGGCTGAAACCCGGCGCGTTGCTGACGCGCTCCCTTGTATGTGTAAATTGGGGTCGAATACTGAATTTCGATGCTGTGCGACCTATAAATCGAAAGCTGCTAGATATCCCAAATTTGGGTTGTATGGGAGGTGCAACGCCCCCTTGAACAACGCCCATTATATGTGATCAATTAAACTGAATGTGTAAATTAAGGTCGAATACGGAATTTCGACGCTGTGCGACCTATAACTCCAAAGCAATTCGATATCGCAAATTTGGGTCAAATAAGAGGTCCCTTGGCAAACGTCAATAAAATTTAATCAATGAAATGGCATGTGTATATTTAGGTCGAATACTGAGTTCCGACGCTGTGCGACAAATAACTCAGAAGCTATTCGATATCGCAAATTTGGGTTTTATGGGAGGTGTCACTCTCCCTTGTCCAACGCCCATAAAATTTAATCAATGAAATGGCAAGTGTACATTTAGGTCGAACACTGAAGTCCGACGCTGTGCGACCTATAATTCCAAAGCTATTCGGTAGCACAAATCTGGGTTGTATGAAAGATGCCAGTCCCCCTTTTCCTACGTCCATAAAATGTTATTAATGAAACTGCATGTATGAATTGAGGTCGAATACTGAATTCTGACGCTGTGTTACCCATAACTTTAAAGTTATTCGATTTTGCATGTTTGGGTTGTAGTTGTCCAACGCGATAAAAAGTTTTCAGTAACACTCCATGTGTAAATTTAGGTCGATTACTGAATTTCGATGCTGTGCGACCTATAACTTCAAAGCTATTCGATAGCACAAATTTTGGTTGTAGGGGGAGAGGTGAAACTCCACCGTTTGCAACGCCCACAAAATGTTATTTATGAAACTGCATGCATAAATTGATGTCGAATACTGAATTCCGATGCTGTGTGACCTGTAACTCCAAAACTATTCGATATCGCTAGTTTTGGTTGTATCGGAGGTTCCACTCCCCTTTGTTTAACTCCCATAAAATGTCATCAGTGGAACGACATGTGTAAATTGTGGTTGAATATCGAATTTCGAGGCTGTGCGACCCATAACTCCAAAGCAATTTGATATCGCGAATTTTTTATATATTTGTGGGTGGTAAAAGGGGTGTGGCAATTTTTTTTTAAACTATCTCGTACTCAAAACCAATCCACTGCCAAAATTTTAGCTCGATCGGAACAGTAATTTCGAAGTCTTTTTATCTTTTCTTAAAAGTAGGCGTAGCTATAGTGGGACCACGCCCATTTTAATTATAGTTACCGATAGTTATCATACGAATTTAATTAGCAAATTTTAGTTTAATACGACAAAAACTGTCTTAAATATAGCATTTTTATTGATTTGTGGGCGGTAAAAGGGGATGTGGCAAATTTTAAATATGCCTATATTGTTCGCGTAAGTTCAAACAATAAGATGACAGTTTTATCGCAAACGGATGAACGGTATTGCAGCGCATAGCGAACGAATAAAACAACAAACAAACATTCATTTTTATATATTAGTTAGATGAAAATATTTTTAAATTTATGTTAAATAAGATAATTTGATGAAGATTTCCTTCCGAAAAACTGACCATATTAACCGTAGTTCAGGTTTTGTGGCTGTTTTTGCCTATATTATCACAAACTTCTTTTGAAAACCCGGAGGCTTGGCATCGATTTTAGACTAGACTAAGAATTTCTTGAGTAACGTTGCTTAGAATTTTCCGTAGAATATTAGCGTAGATCTAAAAGCATTTAAGAGTTTAAAGCTTTTCATGGTTTACGTATAATTTTCGTTAGTCCTCTCAATCAATGTTGCGAACTCTAAATCAACTATATTAACTATGATGGCCTATATTGCAAAGCACACCTTGGTTTAGTCTTTTTTTCTTTTCTTTGGCCCTAAAAAATATGCGAAACTAAAGAGTGGCCAAAGGGATTATCCTATATAAAGAAAATTATTTAGATATTATGATAAAACTTTAGAAAGCCAAGTTCCCAAGTATTTCATACTCTTAAGCATTTCATCATGAACACATTTTTTATCACAAACTCACCTTTTTTCATTCTTGGATTTTAATGTTTTAATTTTTTTTTAACTATACTAGCTCGGCATATTTTCGGGTTTATTTTTAGTCTCCTACCACACGTTAATTGTTTATACTAGATTTACCATAAATTTTCATGTGTCATTTTTTATAGAAATATAGTGTATAACAAATATGTGGCGGCCGTAGCCTACTGGTAGAGTGCGTGGCCCGTAAGCTAAAGAACCCCGGTTCAAACCCCAGCTCAGACAGAATATTTTTTAATTGAATTAATATTTCGGTTCGGTCGCCACCTCTCTGCAGAGAATGGCATACCTCAGAGAGTAAAAATTGCCATGTAAAGTTTCTTGAGAACATAAGCCGTTCGGAGTCGGCATAAAACACGCAGGTCCAGTTCTCCATCATTTGTGTTCAAACATTTAATAACACGCAAAACAGTTTATTTTTTTAATTTTTTTACCTTTTTAAAAGATTACCTTTTCTAAAGGAAAATCGAAAATACGAATTGCCAAATTTAGCCCTATGAAGGACTTTGACATAGCAAATTAGGGAATATTCTATGCTTATTTATATAAGCACTTAATAAACACGTGATAATAAAATTGGATGGCTAAGCTTATTGAACGGCAAACAACCAATTAAGAATAAATTTAATTTTTGTTATGAGAAAATACCGAAATTTTAACTAAACAGCTCCCATTAAAAGATAGATGATATGAAACGCATTATTGAAAAAGATAATTTTTTATTTTTATTAAAACTTCATAGCATTCGCGCCAAATAATGAAAAAAATTACATAGAGACAATAAAATAGCATAATAAACTTATGGGTTTTCTTTTGGAACGGACATAAATTCCAAAACAAAGCGGGCAGAGGGTCTATTGACATTATGTCCGTATTAAGCGGACTTACAGCGACATTTTGGAAGAGACTTATTGTCCTTTTCCTTGGAAATACATTTACAAAACAGACAAACTATTAAAACACTAGAGTATGCGACATTTAACATAAACTAAATTAAGTAGAGCTGGGGAAACCGAATTGTAACACCATTTCGTACAAAGGCAAATAATTTTATTACAAAAAAACACCAAAATTGTAATTAGATTAGTTTATTTTAGAATTCGTAAGCATTATATCCAAGCAAAACGAACATACTGTCTATCTCAATGCACACATAAGGTCCATGAACATTATGTCCGTTTCAAAGAGTCATTACGTCCGTGAACCTTATGTCATCCCACCAAAAATTCAATATGTATAAAGAGCTTTTGAAACTTTTCTCAAAACTGTATTTGAAACTGTATGTAAAATGTCTCGAAAACAGCTCAACCGATCAGTATCAATTTTTGACAGAAGCTTAATTGATATATTTTTTAAGTAATTGAAAATCATTATTTAAAAAAGTGGTGCGGTCGGGGAAAGAAGTCCCCTACGCTTTTTCTTCAACTTCGAATGTAATAAAATTGCATATTTTTATTTTTTTTTTTATTTTATACAATTTTTTAAATCATATTATTATGATTTTTTTTTTCTATTTTGTATTATTATCATAAATATATTAATTTCTCCATCAATAAAAAACCTTTAAAGCCGGAGCGTTAATTTTATAAAAGTCTGATTATATTAGCGTCAACTTTAAGGTTTTATTATACTGGAGCAAAACTGATACCAGAAATTAAATCCTTGTATACGATTCAACCTAAAAGCGGTCTCATATTTATACATACATTTTTATACAAAAATTTATCGTACAAATTCCTAAAGAAAAAAATTCTCAAAATTCAAGGTATAGTCTTAACGTTGGCGCGTATGTATTTTTGAACATCACGGCTGAACCACTAAAGTTATCCACCTTATATTCACAACATGTGTTCGTGAGGTCACAAAAATTTACAATAAATGTGAGACCGGTTTTAGTTTGAATCGGGTACGAGGATTTCATTTGTAATATCGGTTGTGTTCTAGCTGTGCATATTTATATACAAAACTTTTTTTAAAAAAATTCCTAAAGAAGAAATTCACAAAAATGAAGATGTGATAGGGTAAAGTGCACCCCTGTATTTCTTATACTCTTTGTATATGTGCTAGTAGTATAAGGAGTAGGGTTGGTCGATTTGCAAACCTATGTTGCGTGGGCGATTTTCGGATCGGGCATGAAAAGTTATTATTAAATACCTTTTTTTTATTTAATAATAACTTTCAAAAATCGCCCACGCAACATAGGTTTGCAAATCGACCAACCCTACTCCTTATACTACTAGCACATATACAAAGAGTATAAGAAATACACATATTGAGGGCTCACCCTAGTTTAAAAAAATTTATGAAATTTAACATAAAATTTGAAATCAGCGATCAACGCATCTACAAAAAATATAAAACCAAAAACACATATTTAGGGTCCACATGTTAGGGTCCAGAGGCAAAAAACCATTTTTGAAATTCTAACATCAGATTCGAATTCAGGGACCCAAAGAGTACAAAACATAAAAACACATTTTTAAGGTAAGCCCTAGTGTCAAAAACCTTTTTGAAATTCTAGCATCAGATTACACTGTATTACAAACATTAACTGCAGTTTCCATCTCTTAAAACTTAATTGCAATAAAGATTCTCACGTATGATTTAAAACAAGCACAGAAATAAGCATAACAAATGCTTTTTAACGAAATTTCTATGTGTCGGAAACAAAGACACACTGAAAAAAAGAGAGAGAAAGAGAGAGTTGCGCACTTGCCTACTCATTTGTTAGTCTGCTCGAATCTCAGTACTCGCAGTCTGCTCGATACTCGCATGCATATACACACAGCAATCTCACTGTTACGTGACGGTTTCTGCCAAATCACACCACTCGCAAGCCACGTAAAGCAACTTCGTTTAAAAACTCTTGTCAGTGTTCGGACTTTACTGCAATTGCAGTAGATCTACTGCGCTTTTTAGCAAAATTTAATGTTCTACTGCGTCACTGCGGTTTTCCCAAATCTACTGCGATTTATTCGCAACAAACATTCTTATGGTTTTTTTTTTGTGATATTTTTGGAATATGTAAACATTGATGTTGATTATAAAAAATGTAGTTTCAGGGGTCCATTCCATCTGTACACTGTGCGTTAAAAAAAAAAGAAAAAAATCTGTCAGATGCAGCTGTTATTGCAAAAAAATATATATTTTAAAGTTTTCTATGTGACCTTGTTATTTATTATGTTAATTTTCTTTGATTTAAATACAAATTCTAACTATTTGATAGATTAAAATCGTTTATTGAGTTTTAGGTCAGGTTAGAACAATTAATTGCTCTATCGAATTTTTCCAAAGAAACAACACTAGCTGATTTTATTGCAATTTCGGCCCTGCTACAGGCTTCATCAGAAAGCTTTGTGATGCCAGCGGGAATCGAACCCAGGCCGTGCTTGCCTCGTGCAAGTGCATCTAAGCGCAACACACCAACAGAGGCGATGAGATTTCAGTGTCAAGTTCTCAGTTTTTCTCTCTTTTCTTGTTGTTGTTTTTTATTTTGCTTTACTTTAGTTGTTTTTAGATTTGCTGACTAGATTAGCTTAGATTTTAAAGTTTTACGTAAGTTTTTGCGACCAAATTAAAAATTGATTTGCTTTTAAAGAACGATTATGTATATACAGTGCTGCGCAAAACAATAGCAACAAAAAAGTGCGATGCAACAAAATCGTGTATCTTTTTTAATATTGGGGACACACAAAAATGATTATAGGAATCAAAGCTTATATTTATACATCATATTTTAAACAAATCAAATTCAAATTTGGTTTTGTTTTTTTAATTAAATTTCAAATTAATGTGGCTACATTCAATTTTTCTAAGAGCAAAACAAAAGCAACAAAACTTGAAAAATGTAAAAAGAGAACAGAAGTTCCAAGAATTACCGGTAAAAGTTCCGTTATTGTAAAGTACGTGTTGTTTGTAAGTCATAAACATTTTAGATTAGTTTTGCTTTTGTGCTAGTTGTGACATTGACTGTTCCATTTATAATGGCACGTTTTAAATACTATGAAGCTCTTAAATTGCTTAATATTTCCGAATATAAAAACGGAAATTAAAAAATATCTAACGTGAAACAGTTTGACATTAATCAGTCAATAGTTTGCAGATTAATAAAGACATATACCATCACAAAAGACGTAACAACGGTTTTTTTAAGAGGGCGGCCGCAAAAGACATCGCTGCGTGATGACAGGAACATTTGTGGCGTGTTTAAACGAAATGCATTTGCCACATCCAAAGAGGTTGTTCGGACACTTGATTTAGATATCCATCACAGCACTGTTCGATGACGAGCCGTTGAGAACGATTAAAGAAGTTACAAACCGGCAGAGAAACCTTTGCTTACAGCTAAGCATAAAAAACAAGGTGAGGTTTTACAATTTAAACAATTCTGTCTGATATTGTGACAACAAGTTGCAATTTATTGTTTTTTAGACTCAGTCTTGCAAAAGAGCACCTAAATTGGATCGTTAAAAAAATCGAAAACCATTTTTTAGCGATAAATCAAAGTTCAACTTGATTGATTCAGATGGAATGTGCACGGTACGGCGCCACCCAGGTGCACAACTTGAAGCCCGAAACTGCAAAATAAATTTTAAGCACGGAGGCGGTGGCATTATGGTCTGCACTTGTTTTTCCCATAGTGAAATTGAACCATTTCAAAAAATCGATGGAATTATGGATCGATTTGTATATAATGACATTTAAGAAAGCAAGATGCAACCACATTCAGAGTGAAATATGTCGCTTCAGTGAACGTTTCAGCCCGACAACGACCCAAAACACACTTCAAAGCTCATAAAAGATTACATTAGAGGCAATGGGATTCAAGTCCTTGATTGGCCGGCACAGTCACAATGACTTGAATCCTATTGAAAATCTTTTTGGGATTTTGAAGGTAAAAGTTTCTAGTCAAAGGTTTTCCAATAAGACTGCACTGTATGAAGCCCTGAAAGTTAGTTGGGAACATATACCTAATACCAACATATCTAATTTAATAGAGTCGATGTCGCTCAGATGTGCAGCGGCTATCAAGAATAATGAATCTTACACCAAATATTAATTATGTTGCTTTTGTTTTGCTCTCAGACAAACTGAATGAAATCACATTAATTTTAAATTTAATAAAGAAAACAAAACCAAATTTGAATATGATATGTTTTTAATATGATGTATGAATATATGCTTTGGTTCCTATAATCATTTTTGTGTGTACCTAATATTTAAAAAGATACACGATTTTGTAGCAGTTTACTGGTTTTGTTGCTATTGTTTTGCGCAACACTGTATTTGTGTGTATATTATATTACTAGTATAAAGTATACATACATAAGTAGTAAATGTACGTACATGATTATAAATAAAAATATAAATAAAAAAAACGAAAAAACTACTGCGAAAAAATTCGTTTTACTGCGTTTTTTTTTCAAAATTTACTGCGATTTACGAATTTTTAAGTCCGAACCCTGACTCTCGTTCTCCTTACTGCATATAATCCCTTAAAACTTAGTTATAAAGTTAATAAGGTTTGTTGCATATTTTTTAAAGTGTAAAATTTTTAAAGCATAAAAAATATGCCAGTGATTTGAAAAATACTTTGACTCTGTTCTTTTGTCGAATTGCTAATTTTAAAATATAGCTATATCTAATCTATAAATCATACAATAAATAATGAACCCACCACGGAATAAAATAATTTATCGTCAATTTATCTAAAAATTGTATATGTATAAAAAAAGTAAAAAATAAAACTTAAAAAAAAAATTATTTTATTCTTTATTGTATAAAGGAATATTCAAATTGTATTGCGTTCGAAAACATTTTTTTTAAAACATTGATTTGTGACGTAAAAAGGTATTAAATCAGAAAATAAGAACTCATTTTTAATCTTTGTAACCTCAGTTTTGTAATAATTTTGTATCATGCCAGCAAATTTCTCCAGAGAAATATCGCTTTAAAAATGTGTCATAAAAATAGACGATGTTTGAAATTACATATAATTTAAAATTCAAAGAATTTGTCTCTACTTTAGTGACAATAAAATACATATCTGTATATTAATTGTTTGATTTCTTTTTGCTTATGTTTGTTTATGATATCATGTTTTGTGTGTTAAACAAGTTTTTAATACCCTCAACTTGACACCAAGTCTTCAAAGCCACTTTTATCCACTATTCGAGTATTTTTTCTGACAAACGATAGAATGTATAAAGATATTCTTATATTGTATAATGTTTCAATATCTACAAGTGGAAATTGAACCGAACATAATCATTATTACCTATGAGAAAGGAGCATGTGTGTATTACTTATTTGTTGTGACATTAATTTTTTATTGTAAGAAAAACTTTAAAATTTTTTTAGTCTGTGAAAATAACTTTTCACGATTTTATTAATCTGTTCTGTAGCTTCTTAACAAAGTTTTTAGCGAATATGTGAACACATTTAAGCATTTGTTGAACCACGTGCCTAAAGTTGATGGCCCCAATAAATTTTATACAACAACAAAGTAATATCAGAGTGGACATGAAATTATTTTTATGCTTATATTTCGTATACACTATAGTATATAAAATCTAAAGAGTAAAAAACAAAAAGTATCACGCATTCTCACATAGTTTTCGCTCTACATATATATGACGATATGCAATAATAGCTTAAGTCAACTTAAGACAGAGCTGAGTTATTAATGTAGCTGTGTTTCACGCATAAAGCACCATATACACACAAAATCTGAAGCTTCTAGCATGACCTTAGCCAAAGTTATGACACGAAAACAAAAAACCCTTTCATATAACTTATATGACAATTGCAAGCTTTGAAGCAAGATTTCTCGAAACTTTGAAATCAGACTTAAGCTGTTATTGCTTATCGACACAGATATAGTATATCGCCATCACACTCATTCAATTAGTTTTCACATAATAAAGTTGATGACAGATATACTCGACATTTTTAAATTTTTTTCAATTGCTATTCATGAACTTTATTAAATGATGTACCTACTGCTTCCATTCGTTCGCTAGATCGTTATCGTTCTTTTGGATTTTTTTGTTATGACTGCCACAACAACGTCATTATTTCATATTTTATTCTGCAGTAAGTTAGTTTAAAAATAAGCATGTAACCGCTAAATAATCAACAAATAGAGCGAAAAACAAAACATCCCAAAAAAACCAAAAATAAAACAACAATAAAAATAATATGTGGCATATTTTTAGAAGCTTCCTATTTCAATTCGCATTAAGAGTAGGTACTACTCTATAAAGTAGTAACATACTTTTATTTAAAGAACATGTAATAGAAGAATGAGAACAACAATAAAAAGGCAAACCTAGAAAATTAAAAGAAATGTCTGCAACTGAGTGCATTTATGCGACAGCCATTAGTTGTCATCTTGAAAGAAGCAACTCGCCGTAGAAGTGAAAGAAGTAGCTGGAGCTCATGCTTTCAGCGGCTTGTTTTGTCTATTTTAGCCCAGATATTGTCCTTAAATGAGTGTTTTGTTGTTCAACTTTTTTTTTGTTTTTTTTTTAATTGTATATTTTAACTAGTAGAGAAAATTAATTGGACTTATTAGTGGAAAAAATGTAGCTTTATTAAGCTCCCAGCATTCTTCCTACAACTTACATTTCTTATGGTTTCTAAAACCGCTCCGAAGGAAAACTTTTAATAACACAGTTCGACAACCAAACTAATTACAGAATTCGATGAACGTTTTCTCGTGAAGGAGATAAGAAAAATTTCACGTGTATTAGCGATTTAAATGTGTATGTCTGATTTATTTTTGAAAGAGGTCAGGCGCGTACGCAGGGGGGTTTTGGGGGTTAAATTCTCCCCCCACCCAAATATTGAAATATTTTAAGTATTAACATAATTAATTAGTTTTTATTTCATTTAGTGTTCATTATTAGTATAACCAGTTGTGATCTATTATTTAAATTATAACATTAATTTTAATTGCGAGCTTTAGATCAAGTAAGTTTTTAAGAAGGCAACAACAACAACAACTCTGTATAGAGTCAATCACTCGAGTACTAGAAACAATTTTCAAAACATTAAAGCCGAAGGAGAACGTCCTGAACGAAACTGATTCGGATATTAACGAAGAAGATATATAATTACAATTAGGGTATTCACAAGGTGTGCTATCATGTCATATTGTTCTAAAATTGTACAACTAAAATTTACAAGATAAATAAACGCAAATAAGAAACATCTGTTTGATTACGACACTTCAATTAACATAGCTTTCAGAGTTGTAATATATTAGTACTTTTTAATATGGAAGGCAACAATAAAATATTTAAACTAGTGCAAAATCTTAGGACAATATGACATTATGACATGATAGCACACCTTGTGAATATCCTAATTAAGTTTCTCTGCACTAAAACTGCTAAATGTAATTTTGTATTGTTCGCTATGTTACTTCTATATTTTAAAGTAAAATTTCATGTTTCAGTTAAACTTAACTAAATGTTTCTTGTTATTAAAAATTAATAATATTTTTCATTATTATTTGGCTATTTCGAGTCTTTTGGCTATTTGAGTCTTTTGAGACAGACAGTCTGTGATAGATATACGGACATCAAGACAAACAAAGAGCAACTAAGACATATTTTAATCTATTTTTTTTTTGTATTTTCTAAGTTTTAAAACCGTAACTAAGCATTAAAAAAAATAAAATAAACGAAGGTAGTAATTATAATGTTATATTTTAAATAAATTAAATGCAACTTTTTAATAAATCTTAAATGTTTTTTGCCAAACTAACTTCTTTCGAACATTTTTCTACATTTTAATTTAACAAAACGACTTATCTTCGTATAAGTCACTTAGATCTTTTTCTTTTTTAATAAGAATAGTTTTAATAAAACGACTTGTGTGGTAAAAGCTATTTCTTGTGTTAAGAATCCATTTGACAAATTATCTTATCTTTTTCATTTTCAGTTTCAAAAAAAACTATAGCTCTTAGAGGAAAAAAAACTATAGCTCTTAGGGCCATTTTGTTCACAAAGAGGATAAATATGATTTCATTCGGGGATAACTATCTCTAGGTTAATTTTATTCCAAGCGTATAAATCGGGAGATAAAAAAGTGGTTTTGTTCACATTTTATCCCGGCTTTATGCTTAGAGCATAAATTCACTCTCAGTTTATATCGATTTGCATTGGAATGTTAGAGTGTTGCTCATTAATTAAAAAATGTGTGGCGATTTTTGGTTTATTTTTGCGAATTTGGGGGCTGGAGTGAACACTAGGTACAAATGGATCGCTGATTTTGCATCTGATGTCAGAAAAAAAAACACAAGGGCTGCCAACTAAACATTTTTTAAGAATTTTAAACATAAAGAAACAGTATTGGGGGTTACTTTTTTCGAATCTGGTGTCAGCATTTTAAAATTCAATAGTTCAACGCTGGGAGAAACACTTGGTAAAATTGGGTCGCTGATTCTGAATCTGTGGTCAGAATTTCAAAATTATAAAATATAAATAATAGCGTTGCTCTTACTTTTGAAAATACATATTTTTAGGTGGCAGCCCTATTATTATAAAATTGTATCATTTTAAAATTCTGACCACGGATTCGGATTCAGCGACCCATTTTTACCCTTTAGTTCGCAACAGCCCCGAATTCGTAAAAATAAAATAATTAAGGTGGCAGCCCTACACACCATTTTGAATTTTAAAATTCTGACTTCAGATTCGAAATCAGTGACTCCCTAACACTGTTAAATGATTCACTGTTAAAATAATTCTTAAAAATACATATTATTAGGTTGCAGCCCTATTATTTCAAAACTTTATAGTTTTGAAATTCTGGCCACGGATTCGGATTCAGCGACCCATTTTTGGTGTACCATTTTTTTTTGGCAGCCCCGAATTCGTAAAAATTTAAAAAATTAAGGTGGCAACACTATCCACCATCTTGAATTTAAATATTTTGAGTTCAGATTCGAAATCAGTAACCCACCAATACTGTTTCCTCATGTTTAAAATTCTTAAAATAAAACATTTTTAGGTGGCAACTCTGTGTAGAAAAATTTTCGAATTTTTAAATTCTGACAACGGATTCGGATTCAGCGACCCATTTTTACCCTTTAGTTCGCTCCAGCCCCGAATTCGTAAAAATAAAAAATTAAGGTGGCAACCTTATCCAACATCTTGAATTTTAAAATTCTGACACCAGATTCGAAATCAGTAACACCCAATACTGTTTCCCCATGTTTAAAATTCTGAAAATAAAACATTATTAGGTGGCAACCCTATGTGTAGAAATTTTTTTACCGTGTATGTCGCAGAGATGGTTCAATTAATTGCAGCACGCGTGCGACCGCGTATCGAAAACGATAGACGAAGTCATTCTCGTTCCACTAGTCCAATCCAATGCGTTCCTGCATTTTATATTGCCTGCGTTCGGCCCGCAAAGTCACTTTCACTTCGTCATCATCGTCGCTCCAGTACTCCCAAAAGTGCACCAAAAAATCCATTTTGTCATACTTAATCTTTTTTTATTTTTTTAAAACTTTTTGTCAAACCACTTCTTTCAGAATTTAATTAAAAATTAAAAGAGCTGTGTCTGTTTACATATTTTGACACCAATTAAATAAAAAATATTAAAATGAGGAGTGATGAAGCGAATTAAAAATCTTAACTCACCAATTTTCACGAGTTAAATATTTCTGGGGTTAAGCTATCTCGCCACCATTTTAATCTCCAGCTTGAAGAGTTAAATGCTTAACTCACTGTGAACAAATGAAAAACTGGAAAAATCATGGAATTAACTCGGGGATAAATTGATCTCTCTGTGAACAAAATGGCCCTTAGAGGAAAAAAAACTATAGCTCTTAGAGGAAAAAAAAATATCACAAAATGTTTCCTTTATATTTGTGTATAATGTGTAAGTATAAGATTCCTTTCGATTACTATACAAAAAATTTTGTAAGGTATTTTAACGGTTTTTTCGCTCTCCTGAAAATTCGATGATTTAGAGAGAAGCTGTTTTGTCAAATGTTCACAGATATGTGAATGAAGATATGAAAAAAACGATCGTACTTGGCATTATATAGGTGAATATAAAGAATTTCTCAACATTTTAACTTTGACCTGAAAGGTGCATGAACTTAGAGTTATCCGATTTGGCTCAAATTTGCTGCAAGTGAGCTTTATAGCAAGTGACACAATAATCCGCTCAGGGTTGCTATAAAATCTTAAGTTGATTTTTATTTGCCACACTAAAAATTAGTTACTATTACATTTTGTCTCACAAAATAAAAACCAAAGCTGTTATAGTAGTGATATTACTTAAAAAATACACGCGGTAATTATTTGGAGATTAAGACTGCATCAGAAAAAAAAACAAAATTATAACTTTTTTTTCGTAAAACGAGCTTAAAGCGAAAAAATTAAAATAAAAAACATAATTTTTTATAAATTGCTATAAATTATTTCATGGTTGAAAATACCAAAAACTTTAAGGTACAGTGTGTAAAAAATCAAAAATCAATTTTTATTTTTCATTAGAATATGGTTCAGTTAGGTCTTAAGAATACGTATTCGAAATTTTAGAAAAAATATCAAATAGAAAAAAGTTATAGCATATATTATATTTGTATGTCGCATGATGTTCAAGAACCTTTAAATCTTTAATCGCGTTTTTCTCGAAACAAGGTTTTTCGAATCGGTTTCTAAGTTATCTGGAGTTCTACGTGATCGATTTCGATGAATCTTGATTCATTGTGATCCTTATAGACTCTGTTAAGCACTAGACCTATAAAAAGCCAAAAAACTTATATTTTTTTTTTGTATGGCTGAAAGTTTCGGCAAAAAAGGGGGTTTTTGCACATTTTTTTTTCAACGCATGCCATTTTTTTATTTTTATGAGTGCTCAACTACAATCCTTAACTCAAGAATTCACTTTGATTTTTTACTCTCAGACGCTTTTTAAAAGCAGGAGATGAAAAGTCAATTGCAACAATTTTTTTAAATACTCTAACTTCAACGCCCTGTAGAAAATTAACAACAACTACAAAGACAAAAAAAAATTTTTATTTCCTCATGAATAATTCTTTATTATGTAAAAAATTTGAATCATTAAAATTAATAACACTAGGTAAAAACAATAAACAAAAAATGTGTTTTTTTTATAGCTTCACACTGTAATAGTACCTTAACAGAAATTTGTTGACTAATTAAAAAGCTTTAAAAAACCCTTTTCAAATAGGTTCCTATCTGTAATACTTTTTAAAATATTGCATTAAAACTGATGACACCTATGAATGCCATTTTTTGATATACTTCCGCTTATAGCTTGAAATTGAAACAGGGGGGATATGGACCCCCTTTCCATACAATTTTTTTCTTGTTTTGGCCCAATTAATCAACCAGGGTCAGATTGAAACGTTGATGTGGGACAGGGTGTATAGATAAGATATAATAGAAATATGTAATAAAGATTTTAAATTTATTTAGATGTTAACTTTTAAAACACCGATACTCGTGTATATTTTTTTTTTGTGTAGTCTACCAAAACTGGTTGTAGACGATTGAAGTCTGTAATTTTGCAAAAGATTGAAAATTGTCATACAGTGTAAACTATGTTTGTTGTTTTATTTTTCATAACTACTTCAGTTAAGTAGATCAAATAACCTCAGCAAAATAATTAAATTCATTGTCTGTTATTGAGTAGGTTAAACTTTTAATATTCCTTTGTTAGTTTTCACAGATTTGTCTTAATTTTTTTTTTTTTTTTTTTCTTTTTGACCGCATGATGAAAATTAAGAGTGGCATATTGCATAAAACATTGTAGCTTGCTAATTGTAATGGAATAGATGTAAGTAGTAGCTGTACTCACTATTATTTTCATACCTTGTATCTGAGATGGAGTGCAATCAAAGTACAGCTCAAACACATGCTCAATGACGTTTTAGGTTAAATAACTAAATAAGTATTAGTAATATATATTTTTGAAATACTCAAAAATAATTAAGTGTTTTTTTAATCAAGATGATAATATTTTTTTTTTGTATTTTCACGCATAAGGGACACATTTGTCCCCACATAATTTTCACAATTTACAGTAATACTGGCTAAGTAAAACCTCTTTTCGATTATATTTTTAAATTTTACACTACCTCTTTAGCTTACGCAATGGCAACACTAAAATAAAACTATTATCTGTCAAAAATGTATTATATTTTTAATATTTTTCCATTTGTTTTTTTTATTTTTATATTAACTAGACCTAAATAAAAAGACATAAGCTGCGTTCCATTCGCTTCAAAATAATCCAGATTATTTTTTTTACATGCAAAGCAAAAACAAAAAAAATAATCCTATAACAAATAGGATTATTTTTGCTATCCATATAAAATTGTGATATAGCCTTTAAAAAATTTGAAACACAGGTGCCGCACGTGTATATTTTTATGAGCTGTCATTTCATTTTTTGAATTATTTGTTTGTTTGATACAATGACTATTAGGCAGCCATAACAGCTACCTATTTTCTCACGAGCTGCGACCATCGAAAGTTAAACAAAAGAAAACAAAATAAACCGCGTGTGTCACACACATTGGACGCATTCAGCGGTGCCAACAATTGCACTTAAATTATATATATAATTGCATAGTATTAACAATTAAATGAAATAATTTACAATTTTTCTGACGTTTAGAGTAAAACACATTCAGAGAAAAACATCGTTCACTAAGGTATCGCTACCATAACAGTTCACAACAGTTTTGAAAGACACACGTTCTCATTACACCTAATAGTTATTGTATCATGATTGCTTATTTAAATTTAATTTTGACTGCAATGGTAGTGCCCTCTACGAGTCGTTTTTCTTGCCGTTCCTTTGAGAAGATTTGTTATCGCAATTATATTAAGGCGAAACGAACCCAGCTATAAATACACAAAATCATTTTTACTCTCTTGGATTAGTTATAAACGTGAACTCTTTCGCAAAACTACAGATTACAAACGAATTCTGGTAGAGGAGATAAAAATATTTTACCTTTAACGATTTTTTGAAAGTTAACGTTCAAGTATTTTTAAAAATATTCTACAAAAGTATTTGTTATAAAACAAATTTGTTATAAACAAAACAGATTTACTACAAATCTGTGAACAAAACACGGTTGGTTGTTGAACTTTGCTATCAATTATTATTACAAATTATTACTACTTTTCGATTTTTCGACTATGAGTCGTTTATTTTGAAAAAAAACTGGACTTGACCCACTTTCAAAATAATACTTTTATTTAACGATTACGATAATTCATTAATCTTGAAAGTGAGGCAAGGCCATTGAGGTATAATAAAACCTTAATTTTTTTATAGCCAACATTATAAATAATATTGCATAATAAACTTACATTATCTAACACCACAAAAAACAAAAAATATGTGTTTTGTACTAGAGCTTACCAGTATTTTTAAATTTATTAAAATAGTGATTTCTCCCCAAATATCGGGTGTGTTGCATATCTGTTTTAGCGATCAAATCGTTAGTATGAGAACAGATTTGATTAAAAACCTTTCGATGTTCTTATTTTAAGAGTCTAGAACGTTGTTTCTGTTCAGCAATTTAATTTAGGCCACTTTTCATAACTTATTATAAAATGTACTTAATATTGCAATTTGACAGTTATAACACTTTAACCCATTGTTCAGCCGAGCTACAGAATGGTAACTGACCGAAAAAAATAAGATGCCAAGAAGCAACTGACTGCATGGCTAATTCTACTTGTGATCAATATAAGTCATTTCCCATTCGTGAAGATAAAAAGACACGATTTCGATTTCTGGGTCGCCGAGAATTAAAAGTGTTTTCTGGGGCACCACGAAATAGACCCCAATTAAAATCAGCTCCAATCTAATAACGCCCAATGAAATAAGTCTCAACGAAAATTAAATAAACACCAAACGTAAAAAATGACAGAATGCCCAAATGCAATGAAATAACACCCAAATGGAAAATTAAATAAGTTCCAAAATTTGGGGTTTATTTTATAATGATATAACACCCAACGAAAAAAATTAGATAAGCCCCATTGAAATATCCCCA
Organism: Dichetophora obliterata; assembly: GCA_963920525.1. Lineage (NCBI taxonomy): Eukaryota > Metazoa > Arthropoda > Insecta > Diptera > Sciomyzidae > Dichetophora > Dichetophora obliterata. The sequence continues at coordinate 215,382,263 of OY986436.1, read as the reverse complement.
TAAAAATTAAATAAGCCAAATATAAAAAGGATTCAACTTAAAATTAAATTATTTCCAAAATTAATGGAATAACCCCCAATGAATGGTCACTTCTGTAATTGGTGACATAGCCCTAAGTGACATAATCCGAAATTTAAAATATGATTTGAGGTTATAGCCAGTTGCAAAAAGGTCATAAGACCAAAAAATTCCCGGTCGTAAGCCGTTATCGGCTTTGTTAAACAGAACAACTACGGTAAAAATGCCTGGAATAACAACTTTCCGTTCAAGGACAAATCATTTTATCGTAAAAAACACCATAAAAAACTTGATTTTCCCTTATACGGAACGGTGATAATAACATTTCGTACAAGGGCAAACCATTTTATAATAATCACCTTTTACAGAAAAACAAAATAATGCCAAAAATGATCAAATATACAAAATTGCGAAAAAAAGCTTTTGTTAAAGTTTTAAAACAAATCCACTTTACCCACTTCTGCCGTATAGTTGGAATAAGGAATAATTTGTAAAAGACGCAGTTACACGAAAAAAATAATACGAAAATTGATCAAAAATAACAAAATGTGAAAAAAATTACACTGGATTTTATCGTAAGCAACTCTTCGATAACCTTAATTAAGCAAAATTTAATAACCCCCAAGCAATTTTTGCGGATAAGTGATATGTCATATAAAAGAGTGGGGGAAATGGAAATTTTCGAAACAAACACATTTCCCCAGACAAAATTTTTGGCCGGAAAATGAACTTAAAACGGCAGACAGGTAGTCTGTTTATTGGAATAGAATTGAAATTATTTTGGCCCAAATTTGGCAGAGCAGGGCGAGAATTGTACCAAAACCAGCCAGTTGACTGACACTGTAAAGAAGAGCAGACTGGCTTACAGAGGCTCAAAAATGTATAAGAGAGCATGCAAGCGGCTTTCAGTGGAAGCCAGTTGGCAGGGAATATACAGAGCAGAATACAATAGCATGGGTGGGTAGCAGAATACAATGCTGTGGGTATTGCCACCAACAATGCCAGAGACTACGTGTGGGAACAGTTTTATTGAAACGAATGGTGAGTTTTAAAATTATTGGTCTATAAAAACATAGTCCAACACGCAAAAAATAAGCGGATTTGCTAAACAAAATTTGACAGAGAAATATTAGTACCGTATAATCAGTTAAAGTTTTTAATTAAGATGATGAATTCGCTGGTCACTCATCCTTCCCAGAATCAAAAAATTGCGCATCAGACGAGGATAGTGAAGATCCGATTGCTGGAAAAGATCGATTTGTTCTAGGATCTCCGGTATCAACTTCTGAAGTCTTCACCTCACTTTTAGCATACGTTTTACAACACAAACTAAGCGGTTCTGCATTAAGCAGTTGGTTGGAATTGATTGATTCCATCCATATGTCCTAAAACGCCCATCTTTACTTATGTCTTTAATAACCATTTCATAAAAATAATAGGTTGTACGGCGCACTGCAACAACTGTTACAGACCAGTAAAAGAAAATGCGAGGAATATAACAGCACAGACGAAGTCGGATATCTGCTCACCTTTTCAATAGGGGCACAGCTGCAAGCAATTATTTCTCGCCCAGATTTCTGCAAACAAGTGCTCACCATTTTAGCAGAAAAAAGAAAATGTTGACAGGCTAGAAGACATTTAAGATGGCGATCTGTATCGCAATCAATGCGAAAATAGATTCATGAATGACCCCAGGAATTTATCATTCATGTGATATTTTGACGGAGCAGCTCTGTTGAATAAATTTAACTTATACTATTAACTAGATTTTTATGTAGTAATTAGCAAATACACTAAAAATTATTCAAAACCGACGGTCGTATCAAATATTGAAGTCACTCTTGTACACCACTATATTAAATCTTCTGATATACAGTAAATTTCGGCACAATGTATTAAAAATTGAATTTTGCATTACATGTAAATGATATTTCTTATGTTTTGTGTTCCACCAAATATGATTCTTAGTGTTCCACTAAATAGGATTGAAAACGAATAAAGCACCTTTACCTTTATAAATTTTTAAATAACGTTTATTTATGCAAATCTTCGGCAAAAAAATTAATTGTAACTGCCAAGTTCACATGTTTAATGTGAAAAGGTTTTCAAAGATTTTAAGTTAAAGCCAGTACAAAGTAAGAGCTCAGAAGAGTTAGACAGAATAAAAGCGTCTTCCAGTAAAAGACGAGATAATTCTGTTGTCTAGAAAGCAAAACATTTTTAAGCTGCTAGACCATTTCAATTGGATGCCAATACAATGCTTGTTTTTAATAGAGTTCATGTGCCTGCCAGTAAAGGGCGAAAGCATTCTGTCCTGTAGCCTGCCCAAATATTTCAGTTCAATGCCAAAATAATGGTTTTATTCAACAGAGTTCATATGCCTACCGTTATAATGCGTGGGAAGACTGCTACTGAAAATACAAAAATGTTTGAGCTGCTTGAACATTTCACTTGCCGTCCAATACAATGCTGAATTTCGACACACTGCCTTCTACTGACTTTTCCATGCCTTCATGCTGCTACATTCTGGAAGCCTTTTTTGATAAAAAGTGAGCTGCCCGCCACCACATTTCAGCATACTGCCAGAACTCTGCTCATTTGCCACAACTATGCTGATATAATGCCATTTTCCTGTCGAATATTTTGTCTGGGGTTACAACAAAAACAACTTTTGGCCCATTCTTTGAGCAAAAAGTGAATATTTTAGAGGTTTTTTGAAAAATATAAGTATTGAAATAAGGAGGTAATGGTAAATCTTTTCTCAATTCTTCAAAGTCCTTTAATTGAACTTTCAGACAACAAAAATTTGATGAAAATTAATTAGAAAATGGCGGAGATATTTGCTTGCAATGTCAAAAATTTAAATTTCAATCTTTTTTTTCTCATTCTGTGGCGATACCTCGCCTTTAGCAAATACTTTGTATTGAGAAAATCTATAGTTATCGAGATATCGCGATGATTGTGATGTCATTACAACTTGATTTTTTCAAAATTTACTGTGTTTAAAAAATTTCATTATCACAGTATTGTAGGGTATCCGTCAGGGTTGATAAATGACTTTTTCATTTTGGTATACAAATTTAGAAAAAATTGTACTAAATGAAAAAAATAGTATGAAATAAATTTTGTTTACTTCAGTCATACTGCGTTAACTTTGACACTCCGTTTGCAACGCTGATAAGGAGGCATGTTAGGTATAGAAAAGTATATATTCTTGATCAGCATCACCTCCTGAGCCGCAATTTTAAATCTATCGTATTGAAATTTGGTATATGTGCTTATATATAAAAAAAAAACTTTCTAAAAAATTTCTAAAAACGCCACAAAAAATGTTGCAGTTACTTGGTATTGCGCACATAAGCTTTGAAGTAAAATATTCACCATATATTTCAAATTTATGAAAATCGGATACAAACAACGTCTACCTCCCATACAACGTTACTTATTTTTCAAATCTTTAGAATATCTAAAAATGACACAATAATTAGTGCATTATTAAAAATTTGCCCATAAATTCTGGCCGCAAAAATTCACCATATAAATGACATTTTTAAAATCGACAAAAACAACGCAACAACTCCCATACAAAGTGACTTTAACAAAATGGTAAAATCTCTGCCAATCCCACAAAAACCAATGAAATGACTTGAAATTTTGCATATGAACTTTGGTCTCATATATTTACCATATATTTAAAATTTGTCAAAATAGTATAAAAACCACGCCTACCTCCTAAACAAAGTAACTACTATATGAAAACGGTTACGTCTCTTAAAATTCCGAAAAAATTAATTTAATAAATTTAAATTATGAACAAACATATGCTAAGAATATTAAGAATATTAAAATTGGAATTTGGCAAAATTGATAAAAACTCGACCAATCTCCCATACAAAGTGACGTCACCAATGTAGAATAACTTTTATAAATTGCACAAAAATGTGTGTATTAACAGCATACTTAACACATACTCTTCCATATCTTCATCGTGTTCTGCATATGAGTTTTTGCAAAAATGGATGAACACCACAACCGTAATCTATACGAGGTGACGTCATCAAACTTTAAAAACATGCATAACTAAGTATATACTGTGGCGCATTTAAACTTTGACCCAGTCGAAGATAATTCCTTCATAGTATTTATTGAAATTAAAGTGAATGTGTTTTTAACAATTCAGTTCATAAACTTTATACAAAAAATACAAAGGTTTTTATTTATTTATTATTAATCACAGAGTTTTTTATAACCACAGAAATGAACACAAGTGGTCTAATAATATTCATAAAATGAGATCAATAAAATCTATAAAAAAAAAACATATAAACATTAAGTTTAGAAATAAAATCTATAAAAAAACATATAAACATATAAACATTAAGTTTAACATATAAACATTTAAAAAAAATCTTTAAAAAAAAAACATATAAACATTAAGTTTAGAGGTCTTTTTATAATTAAAATTAAATTTCTATAAACGTGCGAATTTCTTTCGTTACCTTAATATAGAAAGGTCACTGCTTATCAGGGCCTTTTTATTACGAAAGAAATTAATGGGAAAATCTTTCAGTCAAGCAATTCTTCACTTTAAGAAAAATTTTAGAAATTTTGCCATTTCATATTTATATCTGATATCAATATTGTGGCATTTAGTTCACTAGATTTTAAAAAATATTTTGCTGTCGAATGAGGAATTTAAAGAATTCTTTCAGTAATTTTATTGTATTTTGCAGAATACCAAAATTTAGAACCAGAAATATTTTTTAGTTCTTTTAAATCGTTTGCTTACTTAGAATTTTAAATTCTGTGTTTATTATAGAGTGAAATAAAATGTACCGAAAACGCTTTGGTATTTGGTAGTAGGAAAGTAGGAAAAATATAAAATTAAACCAAAAAAGTACAATTGTACCGAAAATATCAACCCTCAGCAATATCTTTTTAAATTTTTTACATCTCAGCAATATCTAAAATTCCCTCCTACACCATGCTCTTCCATCTCTTATAGTTTAGGAGTTATTACGGAAATTCCCTTTAAACGCCCATATCAATCGAAAAACCAATCAAATTGTGCACGCCTCCCCATCCAGCCCTTTTATTCGATACCTCATTCATCATTCTCCTCCCCGCCAATCCTTACATCACAGAAATCCTTACTGAAATAAATATGTATATAGATGCAAACCTTTAAATATCTCAACCTTTAAGTATAACAAAAAATGGACTTGGCCCTTTTTTAAAATAAACGGCTCATATTATAAAAAATGCAGGTTTTAATTTCGTTCGAATTTTATAGATGGCCAATGATCGGGTTTATTTTGTTCAATAATTAAAAATATTCAATTACACACAATTACAAAAGGTCCAAAACAAAATATGTTTCCAGCAAATCATTGCCTACTTTCAGGCTGCAAATTTTCACATATTATTTCAGTTGTAATTCAGTTTTGTTGTAAAAACTAGAATAAATTTATAAATTTTCTTTGTTTTTTTAATCTTTTTTGGCACTGCTAGAATAACATCACTAATGAAATTGACAGTGTTTTATTAGGTTTTATTTGTTTTAAGAAACTTTTAAGTGCGTTTTTCCAATCTTCCAATCTTTGCATAATGATAAAAATGTCACTACATAAGTTTTTGTGAAAAAGAGCAATTAAAAATCTGGAAACAGAAAGTAAATATCTTTAATAAAATATGAAAAAAATGCAAATTTATTCAAACTTTTCTTAGTTAAAAATTTAAAAAAAATTAGCAAATAAAATGGGTCGTAACCAGGGCTCGGATTTTGATGACCTAAAAAACTGCAAAAAATTACCTAAGATAAATGACCTAAAAACTGTCAAAAATTACCTTAAAAACGCAAGCAATTACATTAAAAATAAAAAAATAAGCAAAAATAAAGCTTTAAAAAGAAGTCATTACTAAACTTAAAATTTATTTTATATAATTTTTATACACAGTGCTACAGTATATTGCAATATTACAACATATTTTTTTAGACCATATGTAAGTTCATCTTCTAATTTTTAAGTATTAAAATTTTTACCCACTAATATTTCAGCAAGAGAGCATAAAAATAGAGTTAAGAAAAACTAGCATATCCTGAATTCTTATCTTACACTGGTTTCATCTTTCTGCATCGAAGATGTAAAGCGCAAAGCTTTTTTTCATCGAAGTCTATAAACAAAGCTACTGCTTTGTCGAGAGGTAATGTTTTTGATTGAAGAGACTCTAGTGTTTAAGTAATATGTTTAAAAATTTGCATTTTTACTTTTTTTAGTACGAAAAAAAACGAAAAAAAATCTTTTCAAATTACACTTTAATTACCTAAAAAAACGAAAAATGCTGTAAAAATTCAAAATGTCCAAAAATGACAAAAAAAAACTTAAAAATCGCTAAAAATTACCAAAAAATGCCCCAAATCTAGTAAAAATTACCTGAAAACTAAAACCGATGAAAAATTACGAAAAAATGACCAAAAAACTCTTCATATTTGGAACTTAGGAAACATAAATGGACGTTCTAAATAACCAGGGAATGTCTTAGAAGCAGCAGAAAAAAGATGACATATCGAAATCCTAGCCCTGGTCATAACTTTCCTATTTATAAAAAAAAAGCTAAAAAAATTTTAGAAACTGAAAGAGGATATTTTATTAAACCATTAAAAATTAAGGGAAATCAAAGATAATAACTAATCCTTTTTCTAACCCTCTTAAAGTAGATATATTTTCAGTTTTAATACGTTTTTTTCTTAAAGAGAAACTTATTTTTATAACAAAATAATAAAATCATTAGAGAATCGTGTAATGAAATGGGCATATTATTGTAATGTTTTTATATTAATTTTCTTTTCTATACAAATATTTTTTTAGAGTATTAACTATTAAATTTATAAGAATTCAAAGAAATAACATGAACATTTTTTTAATTATTATTTTATATTTTATACTTCTAAAAAAGTCCATAAATTTTTTTTATATTTTACGTCTTTGAACATTTACATTTTATTTTCCATGTTTTCAAGACATAAGTATTATTGTTATTAATTAAATACAAACGGATTTCATTGAGTTCTAAGATATGTTGTGATAAAACATTGCTTTTTTAAGGTTTCTTAATGTTTTCAACTGCTACACTATGCTATACTATAAGTAAGCACGTACGTTAACACTCTTTAAGCTTCATTATCCTCAACGAAACCTTATGTTAAGCACTGTTAAAATTTTTTGAGCCTTAACTTTTAAGCTTTCAAAAAAAAAATCGAAGTCACACAAGGGATCGATCATCAAGGGTCTTGCCTTAACTACATAATTAATTCCACACAAAGCACTCATCTGTTACTGGCGTTCAATATGCTAGCGCAATAAAGAAGACATATAAATCATATCAAGTTAATGATTAATCATTGTCAAAGCAAACCAATGATCAGATTTATATTGTAATTGTAGATCTGTATTGTAATTTTAGAGAACTTCCTCTACTGCACATGATCTCGTTAGGTTTCTGTATGAATCCCAACTGGTTCTTGTTTGCCGCATGCCTCGAATTTTATTTCTCTTGTTTAATTAGTAGTTGGTTATTTAATCTTTGAGTTCTATAGTGAGATAAATCAATTAGAAGGCGGCACCAAATGTAACGCCTCAATGTCATATTTTTATATGAACTGGTTTCGTTCTGTCTCAAATGATTTGAATACCTGTTGCATAATAATAATAATAATAATACTACAATAAAAAAGTTTTATTTCATTTGAAGATATGGCAATTGCAATAAAAGACTTCAGGTCAAAGAGATCAAGCTCAAGTAGATTTTAATTGTTTTATAATCCTTTTTTTAAGCATTTAGAAAATTGTTCAACTTTGCAGCTGTGACGACCAAGTCTTTTGGTATTATGTACTTATAACAAAAAGAAAAACTTGTAGATTGATGCCAAAGCGGTTGGTCAATACTCAAATTTAGTTTATACTAATTTTACACTTTTTTTTCAAGCAAAGAATTTTCGTAAAAACAAAGCAAAACAAAGAGTAAAAACTTTTTTTAGTTAAAGAGCAAGAATTTTTACCAAATGTAGACAGCCGCACTTGGTTTCCATACGAAAATGGGACAATAAGAGTAATCCTGTTATAATGCAATTTTGTGAGTTTAATTAAAGCCAATTAAGAAAAATTTTAAAAATTTTCGAAATCGGTCAGACCCTAGGTGTACCTCCCCTGGAACTATATTCATTTTTACTTGATTTTATATGGGAGGCACATACAAAAGTTGGCAGATTCTAAGAAAAATTCGTCAGAGGGGTAGCTAAATAGAATAATGGATGTGTACTGAAAAAAGTCGAAATCGGTTAGACCCTGGGTACCTCCTTTGGACGGTAGTTAAATAGAGTAATAGATGAGTGTTAAAAAAAATTATAATCGGTTAAACCGTAGAAGTAACTCCTTTGGACCTATATTAATTTTTTACTTGATTTTGTATGGGAGATACATACAAAGATTGACCAAAACCTAGTCAGAATGGTAGTCAAATAGAGTAATATATGTGTACTGAAAATGGTCGAAATCGGTAAGACCCTAGGGGTACCTCCTTTGGACCTATATTAATTATACCCCCAAGTTTAAAAAACGTAATAGGGGTGTATTAACTTTGTCACTCCGTTTGTAACCCCGATAAGGAGGCGTGGCAGGTATAGAAAAGTATATATATTCCCGATCAGCATCACCTCCTGAGTCGATTTACCCATGTCAATCTCTCCGCCTGTCCGTCTGTCTGTCTGTGATCACGATAACAGCCGTAATTTTATAGCTATCAAAACGAAATTCAATATATAAGCTTTTTTTTCAAAAATGGAGTTCAAGTTCGAAAATGAGACAAATCGGTTGCAAACCACGCCTACCTATCATGCAAAGTGACTTAACCAAAACTGTAAAATCTCTTTAAATTCCAAAAAAATTAATCTAATGACTTAAAATTTTGCACATAAGCTTTAACCATAATATGAACTTTAAGTATAAAACTTGTAAAAATCGGATGAAAACCGCGCCTACATCCCATTCAAAGTGGATTAATCAAAACAATAAAATCTCTTTAAATTCCACTTAAATTAATCTAATGACTTAAAATTTTGCACATAAACTTCAACCTTTAAGATGCACTTTGAGTATGAAATTTGTAAAAGTCGAATAAAAATCACGTCTACCTCCCATACAAAGCGAGTTTACTAAAATCGGTAAAATCGCTTTCAATTACGCAAAAAATAATCTAATGACTTCAAATTTTTCACATAAGCTTTAACAATAAATATATACTGTAAGTATGAAATTTGGAAAAATCTAATGAAAACCACGGCTACCTCCCATACAAAGTGACTTTATGAAATCAGTAAAATCCCCTTAAATTCCACAAAAATAACTACAATGGCTTAAAATTTTTCAAATTAGTTTAAATCTTAACTATCCTCTCGATGTGTGAAATTAAAAAAAAAACTAATAATACAAAATGACGTAATCATAATAGTAAAACCTTTATAAATTCCAAAAAAAATTAATGATTAAACTGGATGTTGTACACAAAAGCTTTAATAAATAAAAAGGACTGTGAGTTTCAAATGTGAAATATTTGGATAAAAAGCGCGACCAATAAAAGTGACATTATCAAAATAATACAAAATTCCAGACTTCAAATAATCAAAAATACGGCAGTGGGGGTATTTTAACTTCGATCCAGTCGAAGATAATTCCTTACTAGTTTTTTCAGTAATATTATATTAGTAAATTTTGGCTACATGGCATGTTTCCTTGATCTACCGCAAAAGCTTAAGTAAAATAAAGCCAGTGGATGGTGACTTCGTATCGAGTTTCCATGGCTACATCATTGTATAGCTGTTATTGTGTGGTGACTTTAATGTGAATATCCTTTCAAGTGACTCCGTAAACAAACTTTGTAAGAAAATATTACTTCTTTAGGGTTGTCCGTTATTAATAAAGACTTACCCACAAGGTTTTCTAACAACTCAAATCCAAGTCTTCTTGATTTTTTTATAGTTTCAGATTTTTTAGCTGTTTCACTATTTGAACAGCTATATTTCCTCCCGCGGCGGGCCTCCCTAGGCTTAAAATAGGTTGTGCGTCGGGTTTGAAGCCCACCCGTAAAAACCAATTTCAATGAAAACAAATAAGAAAAGAAGAAAAATGATCCCCAAATCTGATGACGACTACCGCAAACGAAAAACTGATAATAATTTACGGATATGCACCTGGAATGTCCGAACCCTTAATTGGGAAGGTGCCTCTATCCAACTGACCGATGTCTTGGAAAGATACAAAGCTGATATCACTGCTATCCAAGAAATGCGATGGAAGGGACAGGGTTGCATTCGGCATGCACCCTGTGATATCTACTACAGCGGCCATGCGAAGAAGCACGAGTTTGGATGCGGATTTGTAGTTGGCAAGAGACTACGGCCCCACGTCCTGCGATTCACAACTGTGAACGAACGACTTGCCATAATCCGCATCAATGTTAAATTTTTTAATATAAGCCTAATATGTGCGCACGCTCCGACAGAAGACAAGGACGATGAGATCAAGGAAATTTTCTACGAGTGCCTTGAAAATGCTTACGAGCGCTGCCCCCGTCACGACGTAAAAATCGTGCTTTGTGACTTCAACGCTAAGGTGGGCAAGGAAAACATTTTTGGTCCAACAGTCGGAAAGTTCAGCCTCCACGACAACACCTCCGATAACGGAATGAGGCTGATTGACTTCGCCGCAGCACGAAACATGGTCGTAAGTAGCACTCGATTCAAGCATCTCAATATTCATAAAGCCACCTGGATGTCCCCTGATCAAAAAACCAAGAATCAAATTGATCACGTTTTGATCGACGGAAGGCACTATTCCAGTGTATTGGATGTACGCACGATCCGTGGTGCAAACATTGACTCGGATCACTATCTTGTTGCAGCCAAGATCCGTACACGTCTGTGCGCAGCTAAGAATACACGCAACCCTACACAGAGAAAGCTAGACGTCGACAAGCTGCAATCGAAACAGACAGCCGATGCTTTCGCTACTCGACTCTCACTCCTGCTTCAAAGCACTCCTCCAATCGATGATATATGCGCGCAGTGGACACACATTTCCAACTCCATGCGTGCGGCTGCTGAAGAGGTGATTGGCTACCAACGCCCTCGCCGAGACCAGTGGTACGACCAGGAGTGTCGCGACGCAACTGCAGAGAAAGACGCCGCCTACAAAGCCACCTTGCAGTCGGTTGTAACGCGCGCTGCTAAGGAGCGATACAAAGAAAAGAGGAGGGAAGAGAGACATATTTTCAGGCGGAAAAAAAGAGGCAGAAAAGCGCGAGCAAGAGAAGATTGAGATGTTTGGTGACAGGAATGAGGCCCGAAAATTTTTTTTAAAAATAAGACGCCTTGCCGATGGTTTTAAAACCGGGGCCTCTTCCTGCAAGGATGAAAACGGGAATCTAGTGACAGATGTCCAGAGTACACTGACGTTATGGAGGGAACACTTCTCTAAGCTTCTAAATGGCGACGCTGACAACAATCCCGCCAATAGAGATGATATTCCGGAAACCCCAATTTTGGATGACAGCGTTGAGGTTCCGCTGCCCGACTATGATGAAGTTCTGACAGCTATAGCTCGGCTTAAAAATAACAAAGCCGCGGGAGCTGATGGCTTACCTGCTGAGCTGTTTAAGAACGGAGGCGAAGCTCTACTTAAATTCATTCACGAGCTTCTATGCAAAATATGGTCGGAAGAATGCATTCCGAACGATTGGAATCTCAGTGTGCTCTGCCCAATCCACAAGAAAGGCGATATCACTATCTGTGCCAATTACCGTGGGATAAGCCTTCTTAATATCGCATATAAGGTCCTGTCGAGCGTTTTATGTGAAAGATTGAAGCCCATTGTAAACGAACTGATCGGACCTTATCAGTGTGGCTTCAGACCTGGAAAGTCCACCATCGACCAGATTTTCACGCTACGACAAATCTTGGAGAAGACTCAAGAAAAACAAGTCGACACCCACCATCTTTTTGTCGACTACAAAGCCGCCTTCGACAGCCCAATAAGGAAGCACCTGTACTCCACCATGTCTGAATTTGGTATTCCTGCAAAACTAATACGACTTTGCAGGATGACACTGAGCAACACCAGCAGTGCAGTTAAAATCGGAAAGGACCTCTCCCCACCATTTATTACCAAACGAGGTTTCAGACAAGGTGATTCCTTATCGTGCGACTTTTTCAACCTAATGATGGAAAAGATCATCCGAGCTGATGATCTGAGACGTAGTGGCACAATATTCTACAAGAGTGTTATGCTGCTTGCGTATGCTGATGACATAGATATCATTGGTCATAATACGCGCGAAGTCAGTGCAGCATTTTCCAGATTAGAAAGAGAGTCAAGTCGAATGGGTCTGGCAGTGAATGCAGATAAGACGAAATACTTAGTGTCTACAAACAATCAGTCCCAGCGTCTTGGAACCCATCATGCCCGTCTTACTTTATGCATCACAAACCTGGACGCTGAGCAGTTTAGATGAAAAGACTTTAGGAGCATTCGAGAGAAAGATTCTTCGCAAGATCTACGGACCAATCTGCGTCAATGGCAAGTACCGAATACGGTGGAATGATGAACTGTATGAGCTGTACGCTGACATCGACATAGTCAAGCGCATTAAAATCGAGCGGCTTCGCTGGCTTGGTCATGTTCAGCGCATGAAAGACGATGCTCCAGTGAAGAAAACATTCGATTCGGTACCCAGCGGCGGTCAACGCAGAAGAGGACGACCGCATCTTCGTTGGAAAGACCAAGTAGAGGACAACCTGACGAAGCTTGAAATTTCCAACTGGCGACAGCAAACGAAAGACAGAAATGGCTGACGCAAATTCTTAGATGAGGCCAAGACCGACATACGGTTGTAGCGCCAACTAAGTAAGTAAGTAAGTATATTTCTTCTCTGACCATGATTTAATTTTTTGTTCGTTAAATATTAATTTTTCTCGTAGTATATCTCATAACTTGACATACAGGGATTTTAAAAACATCATTTATCAGTTTCTGTTTCGTGATATATCATTGACCCCTTAAATGATTGCTGGATTCACCATAACATTAACGACAAACTTAGTTCCCTTGTTGAACGCATAAAATATTTATTTGAGAAACATGTCCCTGAACGCACGATTTGTATTAGGAATTCAGCTTGCCCTTGGTTTTCTGTCCATGTCTTAAATTCCATTAAAAGAAGAAACAAATTTCGATCGATATGGAAGAGAAACCCACCGAACCCAACTGAGAAACATGTAGAATGTCGAGGAACGAATCTGTTTCACTAATAAGACAGGCTAAATCACGCTATTTTGCGGCTAAGCTTCAACCCTCCCTTCCAACCAAAACGCTTTGGAGCAATAAAAGAAAACTTGGGGTCTGCAATAAAAACAACACTAACTACAACATTAATCCAGAAATTATAAATAATTTTTTTGTTGATTCTGTTTCTACTTCTAATTATAATATTTCTTCTCCTACTGGTCTCTCTATGCTTCAGTAAATGAGCTTGATGTTGGTAAATGTGTTATACAGATTAAGTCAAACGCAATAGGTGAAGATGGCATTCCCATAAAGTTTATTAAAATCATTTTGCCCCACATTATCAGCCTCCTAACACATATCATCAATTTTTGTTACACGACCTCATCATTTCCGGACAAGTGGAAAGTGGCCACTGTATTACCGATAGCAAAAAAGCAAAACCCATCTGGTCCCAGCGATTTCAGGCCTATAAGTATTTTACCGCCTCTTTCAAAAGTTTCTCCCTTTCCCTTTCCCAAACCTGTTATCTCCCTTTCAACCTGGTTTTCGAGCTGAACATAGTTGCTCTTCAGCTGTTGTTAAAGTTATTGACGATATAAGACCTGTATAGGATGCAAGTTCTATGACTATACTCTGTCTGCTGGACTTCTCTAAAGCTTTTGATAGAGTAAGTCATCAGTACTTGTGTCATAAGCTTAAGACGTTATTTGGTTTCCGTAATAGTGCTGTCAACCTAATTTTCAGTTATTTGTGTAATAGGTTTTAAAAAAGTTAAAGTTGGTCAATTGTCCTCTCAGCATAAGTTATTATTAAATGGTGTTCCCCAAGGCTCCATACTTGGTCCTCTGTTATTTTCTATATTTATAAATAATTTTTTTAATGTTTGCAAACATGCATCTATTCATGCATATGCTGATGATGTTCAGCTTTATCTTTCACGACGAACAGGGTATCTTGACGAACTCTGTTGTAGAATGAATGAAGATCTTAACAGCATCAATGAGTGGACCAATAACAATGGTCTGCAATTAAATGCATCAAAGTCATATGTCCTGCCTATTTGTAAGTACAAAATCTGTATAAATGATATCCCTGATTTGTTTATTGGAATAAATAAACTAGCTGTTGTGTCAAAAATTTTAAATCTTGGCTTTTATATAAATTCTTCTTTGTCCTGTGTTGATCATGTGAACAATGTAGTGAAAAAAGTTTATTATGTCCTACGTAATTTGAGAATGTCTGCTAGCGTAACTCCTGTAAATATAAAACGTAAGTTGGTGATACAATTAATTTTACCATTGATAACATACTCTGAAACAGTGTGCATTAAGCTCAACTCATCTTCCGAATTAAAATAGCTTTTAATTACGCCACACGTTATGTTTATGGTTTACGAAGATATGAACACCTATCTAGCTTTAGAAATTCATTACTTGGTTGCGACATAACCCCACCGGGAAAATGAGAATTAATTCGTAAAAAAATCAGGAATTGAATGGATTCTTGTGATGCATTTTAGAATGTATTCCTAAGAATATATAAATTTAAAGCAAAACCTATGAATTGGAATCAATAAACAAAAAATTTATTGATTCGTTTTTATTGCTGCAGGAATCGATTATGAAGTAAATAACAATTTATAATAAAGTAAATGTTGTTAGATTCCTTGATTGCTTTTATGGTAAGTGAAAAACGAATTGATTCTAAAACAAATTTTGCTATAAGCGAAACAATAATCAATCTGTTATAATTTATATTTTCTGTTTGTTGTTGTTGTTTTGGTTTTTTCAGATATTTTTGAAAAACGGTTGTTCTGTTGTTTTCCTTTCACGTGTTTCTTAAAAATTTTATGTTTATAATATTTTCTGTTGCATTTGTCACCAAAAAAGTGTTATTGGAAATTGCGTCACTTGAAAAATTGACATCAGAAATTTCTAATTTAGTGAAGTATCCAAACCAATTAAGGAGTAAGTAGCTTTCTTTATAATTATTCTTATTTTTTAATATCATATTCTTTAAATTTACTTCTTCTTCATTTCAAGTTTTCGGCAATGGAGTCCATCATTAAACACAACCCTTTGCCAAGCAAGTTATTATAAGCAAGTTAATAGCAAACAAAGTGCTTGCAGAATTCAATTTTGGGGGCATTAAAGGAAAAAACTGCTTTAGAAGCCTCAAAAAGTTAAATAATGTATTGTTTGGTAGGTTATGAAAAACCATCTCTTTTTACTTGTTTAAATCATTTTTAATGTTTTTTTAATGCAGATTGCCTTTGCAAGGAAGGATACAACCAAGAACAGTTCCAAAAGGATACATTTGAAGGAGCAGCCTACTCATAAACATTAACATTTTTGCATTAAATATGGTATTATTATTCTTTCTCATTACCTAATAATTATCTCTCTCATGTGAATTATTATAATATAATTTTTTTATTTATTGTTTAAAAATTAATATAAGATTTTCAACTCTGCCATACAATCCTATGTACTATGAAATTCATTCATATGAATCTATTCTAAAAGGGCTTCTTAGGGATTCATTCTTTTCTCATATCCAAAAAATGCATACTTTTTTCATTTAAAAGAATCCATTTAATAAGCAAATATTAGAATCGATTTCAGCAGTGATTCAAGTGGAAGGCAGAAAAGAATGTACTACTTTTTGTAGGACATCACAATGTTAAAAATAATCAATTCTAGAATCAATAATTGGAAAAGTGAATTGATTCTTTTTTCATACACAATTGATTCTTTTTTCCCGATGGGACATCATACATCAAAGCAAGGAACTGTATATACCTGCACAACCTTATTCATGAAAAATCGCCTTGTTACCTTTATGAAAAATTACGCTTTTGTATGTCTAGAAGAAGTCATATTCTTATTTTACCCAGGCATAATTCTTTAAACACTTCTTTCTTGTTTTTCATTAACGCCATTAGACTCTGGAATGCACTACCTAGATGGTTAAGAGAAATAACTAGGAGATACTTTTAGGCAATCTATCTTAACTTTCTTCTCTGCTCTATAGTATCTGCAATTTGCTTAAACTATTTCAAAGGTTAGTTTTATTTCTTTTCTCTTTTTTTTTCTTTTCTTTTCTTTTTTATTAATGTATTTACTCTTTTTTTATTATAATATAAGATATTTATATAATATTCTTTTAATCCAAAACATTGTTAAATGTCGGTAACTAAATCTTAAGCCCAATTGTTATAATTTTAACCTAATTAAATTCTTATTAAATTAACTAAACTAAATGATTTTTGTAATATAAAAGAACATAGTTCTAAGTGTACTGATGTAAGCCTTTAATTTTAATTTTTATAAATAAAAAAAAAATATAGAGTTCAAAAGCTAAAGCATTTTCACTTTTGTTTGGAAGATGCCAAAGCCCCTTTTTCAGTGTCAATAAGTTCCAGCTTCAGCAAAATTATGCTAGTAAGTGATGGCTTAATACCAAATTTTTATGCTCTATCAAGTATGTTCAAAAGCTAAATCTAATAAACGATTCAAGTTATATGGGTGGTGACAGTCCCCTTTTCCCAATGATCACAAATGTTTTTATTAAGATGGTGTAAGTAAATAGTGGTTTTATACCGATGTCCATACTTTATTGAATATATGTATTTCAATAACTAAGATATTTTATTGATTCCAGTTGTAAGGGAAGTGTCATGTCCTCTTTTCAAATATCACACTTCTCTGTTCTAGCAAAATTGTGTTATTAACTTATGGCTTAATATCAAATTTTTGTGCTCTTGCCTGCATAGTTTAAGAGTTAAGTAACACAAGGTTTTTTGTTGTATGGAAGGTGGCATTCCCCTTTACCTATATTCATAAATAATTGTTTTCAGTAAGATTGTGTTAGCAAGTGAATATTTTCTACCAAGTTTCCTTACTCTAATGTACCTGTTTCAAGAGCTAAACCATAAAATCGATTCGAGTTGTATTTGAATAAATTTGTTCCAACAAAATAACGTAAGTAATTGATGGTTTCATACCTACACTCTTTATCCTGTATAGATGAAGAGGCAAGTAAAAAAGCCCATTGTAGTTGTAGTTGCCACTCCGTTTTCTTCAATGTTATTTTTCCCAGTAAGATGGTGTTAGTAAATGATAGCTTTGTACCAAATTTCCATACTCTATCGTATGTACTATACGTAGTTCAAGAGCTAAGCCATAAAAGCGATTGGAGTTGTGTGGGAGGTGCCACTGCACTTTGTCCAATAAAATTTTTATATAGCCAAACAGACTCGAATTTTTGTTAATATTGTGCCAACATTTATTTAAAATCCATCTATCGGCTTAGGCGGTAGCTTGGCGCACACACACATACATTCTAAAAATATATAATAGTTAGTATTAAGATTGTTATATAAGATAAATTTTTTGTTTATCTTACAATATATAGTCTGTAAGGATATTCATATTCAAAAGACTTCAACATAAACTAAACTCAACTCAGATGCAAATTATTAAAACCTCGATGCAACAATTTTTTTGTCTATTCTTCCAGAATCCGTTAACCGAAATATGTTTGTATGTTTTTATTTATTGCCTTCTTGCAGTTCGTGTTAGAAGTAACTCTTTCGCAATAATTGAGAACAGTAGAGAATATTTAATTCCATTATTGTCATTATCAATTAACCATTTTTTTTTAATTCAAAGGTTCTGCTATTAAATGCTTTGTATGCAACAGTCACAAGGAAGCCGATTGCGCCATGGATATTCCACCAGACAGTTTACTCAAAGACTGTCAAGAGGACTACTCAACACGTGGCAAGGGTATTCCAACGTATTGTCGGAAGATAACACAAGTTATTGAGTTCTCTGTGAATAACTGTAAGTTGTAGTTGGATAACACATTTTTACCTTATTACTTAAAAATTACTAAAATGTTTTCTTTCGTTTGAACAGTGCCTCCAGATAGCCGTGTGATTCGCACCTGTGGCTTCCAGAATCAAACCTCGACCAACTATTGTTATTCGCGCGCTGGCTTTGGCGGGCGCCAAGTGGTCTGCTCCTGCGATACTGATAACTGCAATGGTGCAGGAGCGCTGAGCGTGTCCGCACTAACAATGGCCGCATCTGTTTTATGTGGTGCGCTGTTTTATGTGAAACGTTTTATTGTTTAATTTACAACAACAACAACAACAACTACAACAACTAACTTACTTGATTTTCTCACACAACTCGCTTTTTTAGTTTGAATGTTTTTCATAAACTTTTGTCAGTTTATTGTTCTAATTAGACTTTTATAGTCTTTTAATTTAAAGTAGCAAAGCTTTTTTGTTCATTTTTATTTTTTTATTTAGATTTAAATTTGCTAGAGAAATAATAACTCATTGCAGTTCCTTTTTTTTTAATTTCCGCGTAGTTTTTATGTATGTTAAAAAAATTATTTACTTTTCGCCACATTAAACAACGTAAAAAGGCGTGGCCACAAAACTTTGGACTTAATTTAAATGTGTTATTTAAGGAAGGTAGGTAAAATTAGTTTAACCCCAAGCAAAATTTTCAAAACTGTTTGAATAAATGTTTGATTTTTATTTTTAGAAGGTCAAAAGTCCAGCTGACTATAAATGAAGAGAGTGAGCGGAAATGAAGTGAGAATTATAAAGCTTAAATAAAGTATTATGGAATTTTTTAAAATTTAACAAACAGCAGACAGTATTTATAAAAAACAAACCAAACAAATCTCAAATTATAAATAAAAAACAAGACCAGTAGATGTTAATTATGATTAAAAAAGATTATACAAAAGCAAGCACAAAAATAAATACAGGATAGAAGCAAATAACAGCAAAGAATTGTTCAAATATGACAGGCCAAAAACAAAAAAACCAAAAAGTTACAAATCGAAAATAATGACAACTATAACAAATGTCTATGTTTGAAACATCCTAACATTAATTTAGAGCCCCACTTTTTAAACTAGTTTTATTTATCTACAACAAGAAATATATTAAAACATAAAAAAGCTTTTATTGTAATTGTTAACTTTGCAAATTTTAAATGCTTAGACAAGAATGAGTAATAAAAATAATTTTTTTAAACTTAAGTCTAAAACAAAAAACAGACCCACTTAAAAACTTATACATTTAATTAAGAAATAATTAAATTTTAAAATACACAAAATTGAAAAACAAAAACAATAATTAAAATTTAATTAAACAAATTTAAATGTAGTTTTTTAAAACCAAAAATTCTTTAAGTGAAAAACCTGTTAAAATATGTCACATAAGTTATAAAAAGAAACTCTTAAAAATTATTTTAAATTCCAATTTCAAACAAACTATGTACATAAAGTGGCGCAGGTTTTCATGTATAATTAAAAAATATATGTGTTTTATGTATGAGTTGCAATGTGCCCAATGTATGCTATCACGTGCCGCATTGAAAAAACAAATTGATTCTTAGTTTACATATTTTATGAGGTGGTGCTATTTTTTATTTTAATATTTCAAACTTGATAATTTGTGCTGTATTGTGTTCGAGTTGTGCTGCAATGTGTAATGGAGAATTTTTTCAAAAAAGTACTTCTATAAACTTCTATGAGCGTTTACATATTTACTAACATGACAGCCCTTAGAGCAACTTGAGCACATCACAGCACAACTTCCAAATTCTTATACCAAATTCACACCGCTCATAAAAATCATACGTCTGAGAACAGTTGTCGTCTCGATGCATCACATGATAGCACACACCGAACACATTACAGCACAGATTGTTTCTGAATTATAAATACAAATATGTACGCTTCACTTAATGTTCATAAACAAACTTTATTATTAAGTGTTAGACGAACTCCTCGACGAACACGAACAGGAAAAAACTCTCGTTTCAAAAACTGTTAACAAACAGACAGACAGCTAGTACCAAAAATTA
The DNA here is from genome assembly GCA_963920525.1 of Dichetophora obliterata. Classification (NCBI taxonomy): domain Eukaryota; kingdom Metazoa; phylum Arthropoda; class Insecta; order Diptera; family Sciomyzidae; genus Dichetophora; species Dichetophora obliterata. Next base: position 215,362,012 of record OY986436.1, on the reverse strand, counting down.
ATTATAGTTTAAAAAACCAAACACTAAATGCGTCAAAAGCTTCAAATAAACCAACAATTTTGATCGCAAAAGTTGTAAGCTACAACTTTTAGGTGTCAAAAAAAACACGTAACAGCAAAAAGTTGTAAATTTAAAAAAATAATTGTGCAAAACTACTTTTAAGCATAGTGAAAAAACTTTGTTAAGTTCATCAAGAGCGCTTTTTCGAGACAAATAGAGATTCCACTCGAAGCAATTGAAATTTAAGCATAGAAAAAACAGCCCATCCGATAAGAAAAAAGCAAATCGCCAAAACCAACTTGTCGTTACCCATCAATGTTTAACCAACTGCCGCTGCAGCTAATCTTAATAACCACCAAAACAATTTAGATTTTTAAAAAAAATGCTGTAACAAGCTGCACATTATATAGAAAACAATTAAGAAATAAACTCGAGAGTTAAGCATTAAAGCAGCCTAGCCACATACTAACATACCACAACACACATACGACACTACATGATTACTTGTCAAATCCTTCATACAAACATACATAAATATATAGAAACAATATTATTAGCAAAATTATATTAAAAAAAGAAACAAAATAAATAATTATAGTTAAGTTTGATAAGCAGTTGAAAATTCTTACAACAAAATTAAGTCATACAAAAGAAAAATGTAATAAGTTGAGAAAAATTATATAAAAACCAATAAGAAAATGTCTGAGTGAAACAATAAAGCACATTTTGTTGTTTTATTCGAATAAAATCTACATGTAAAAAGTTGTGTTATTTACTAACCAGGTTGTGAAGGTAAGTTTTTGTGAATAAATATAGAAAATTTATAATCCAAAATGAAGCATAAAACTACACAATTTCCAATTGTAATTCAGAAAACATTAATGGAAAAATTAAGTGTAGGCTGTAATCGTGTCTACAGACGGACATGGCTCATCTCGATCAGAAGATGCGCATCAAAAATATATATACTTTTCTATACCTACCCCACCTTATTAGTGTTACAAACATAGTGAAAAAGTCAATATAGTGAAAGGGGTATAACAAAAATTGTACAGAATATTTATATTTCAGAATAACACCGAGTATGTCAGTTATGTTAATTGGTTACGTAGTTTATGGACGACCCCTAAACACCAACTACTCCAAAATTTCTACTGACAACCGAACATGGGGTCTGTAAGTCATGTGGTCTTGCCAGAACCAATCGCACGGCAGTGTTTTTCGACGCAGAACGCTGCCGATATACACTCTCTCTCTCACGCTTGAACCTACAGATAGCGCTGTTCACTCCCACTTATATCGAACATTCTCGATCACCTGGCAGGGAGAATGTCCCACCAAAATGGCTGTCTTTTTAAAAATATTTATTTTTAGGTATAAATAATATGCAGTTAAAATTTCAACGTGCCTCCAATATATTTTTCGATTTTTTTAAATATAATTTTGGAAGCACCCGACTAAATAATATACCTCGTTTATTTTTTCACTCTTAAAATATTTAATTTAGAAGTATAAAAATTTCAAAATGCCTCAAAAATGTTTCTTTTTGCGAAAAAAATGCCTTCTTTAAAAATAATGGTGTTGGTTCAGGCCCACTACCCCTCAGCCAGATCTGGATTTTTCTATTTAGATATTGTAAAAGAAGTATTTTACAAATTTGTATAGTGCCTTAAACTCGTACTATAAAATGTCTAACAGCTCTTGAACTAAAGAGTTCGATATTACAATATGCTATTTTTAAGATTTTTTTTCAAACTTTAAAGGCGATTATTAAAAAAATTTTTTATATTGTAGCATATCATGTCATTGTAAAAAGCTCCTCAATTGATATATTATTAATTTCAAATGTAAATCTTAATTTCAATGGATCCCATCCTAATTATAATTGGAAATGATACAGAACTTGCTTTCAATGTTCGAGTTTAAGATTACACTGTTTCAAATTGCCGGTAGCTTTAAAGGAATCCTCCTCTCTCAGCTTAAAATGCATTAAATTTCATAATATTATTTGGCAAATGAAGCGTCACTACTTCCTACTTCACTGCCTGGTTGAAAATTAAATCGAAACCATCTACTACTTTTTCACCATGTCTTCAACAAAAACTTTAATGCTGATATTAACTTGAATCTTAATTCAAGGTACCTAGAGAACTTAGATAAACAAAATAGGAATGCATATAACCTTCATCACTGAAGTGAAAACTGCTTCTTGTGCACAAATATTACAAGAAAATGCCAGCCAGATATGGAACATTTGCATTGTTAATTTCAATACTCTTTCTCTTCTTGTCTTAAGGGTCGCCCTCTTTTAGTTTTTGGGAATTTTAATTTTTAATTTTATTGTAATATATAACTATAGTTGTTATGTACATATATTGCATTACATATTGTATATATTATGTATTTTTATTTTTGTATATACGTGCAGGTTTTGACTGCAATCGCACATGTAGATATCTGATAATTTTATATTTGGCCTTTTGGGCTTTTGAAATTATAAAGTACTAAAAAAAATGTATGCTTTAATACGTTTTGTTCCAGTAAAGTTACTGGTTTTCTAATCAAAAAAAAAATAATGGACTCGTAAACGGTTTCAGATTGTAATTAAATTCAAGTAATTTTAACGATTAATATTTAAAGAAACAAATCGATGCAAGACCAAAAAATCTGTACATGAAAAATAGCAAGAGGCAAAGTGAACAATTTGATGGAGCATTCCACGGTCACGTACAGACAAATTCAATTATTTTTTTGATTTTGTTGTATAGCCAGTTCTAAATTTAAACATTGGTAGTGAAGTCCTTTTGTATAATTAAACAGATTGCATTCTGTTTCTTTATTGTACGTTCAAACTTTTTTAAATTTTATTAAATGCAAAAGAAAAAATAAGACATCTAATGTCACGTGCCGGACAGGTCCAGTCAACCAACGTTCGATTACAAATTTTAGCGAAAGTAACTAACATAGGGAAGAGATATTTAAAAGCCAAATTTTGATAACTCATTAACATGATTTCAGCTAAAAAAGATTTTAAAAAAAGTGCACAGTTTTTTCTTTTAATATTATATTTACACATCGCCACGTGAAGACATATCACGTCACGTGCCTGACAGACTGACAATGTTTTAGTTTAATTGGGTAATGAAGTAATTAGGTAGTTAGGTAATTATGTAATTTAGTAATTAAAAACAAATTTAATATTGTCCTTCCATTTTTACTAAAACAAAAAATTTTACGAAACATTTACTAAACACTTACGACAAAGAAAAACTACATTTTTGAAACAGTGCAGACGATTTGATTGATCATCATGGTAAATACTGGTAAATGAATTTATATATAACTTGCTTAAGTTAGTAAAATTTAAATGTTTCTCTTAGATAATATCATAAAATAACAAGTTTTTAATAAGTTTTAGTTTTTTGGCCACTTCCACTTTTCTGTAGAATGCCTGATATTAATGAAAATAATTTTAAAATGTAAATCAAAATACACTTACAACTGAATATGAACTAGATGTTTTTCTTGATTAGAATACGAATGTGATAAGACAGGCATGCTCTCCTTGAGTTACTTCTGGAAAGGCACTGAAGGCCTTTCTTTTTCTAAAATTGGGCAGTTGTTTATTATCAATATTTTTTTTTTTCTTATTTCATCCGAATTTATTCCACTAACTTTTTGTTAATTTTGCAAGGCCAATATCTTTATTTTTTGTTCATTAAACTTCAACAAAATTAATACATTTTAATTAAAAGAAGTCCGATGAGACTTTGAGGCAACAAGTTCAATGAATGAGGAACTTAAAACAAAAGAAAACACAACACGTCAAAAAGAAACTAAATATTGGGAATAGAGTTATGTTTTGTACATAGTCTTTGTAATATCATCAAGCACTAACAGCCTCTTCCAAAGCAGCAGCTGCCGGTACCACTGTCTCATTTCCATGTCGCACCCGCTTCAACGCAATGTAGCATTTCTTATTATCAATGTCATGATAGCCAACCGGTCCCATATCACAATCGGCACAAGTGAGAAACTTGTGATTATCCACGGTATTCGAAAAGCCGATATTTTCAAATGTAAACATATCGTTGACCACCCAGAAGTGGCACTGTTGCTCTGTGTCTATTTTATGTACGTCTTTGGAATGTTTCTGATGCATAAGCGGCAGTTGAAACTAGATTGCGGTGCGCAAAAATTATTTAAACAACATTACGTGGCATTGTCATAGCTCCGGTGGAACTTACCTCATGTTGCAGATAGCCCCCTTGTTGAGGCTTCAACATCAACGAATTACAAAACTGGCAGCGTACATTGTTCTTGTTTCGATTATTTATTACCTCAGTGGGAATTTGTGCTTCCTCAGTCATTTTGTTTGATTTTGTTGAACTTTTTGTTGCGCTATACGACTGCTATATTAATTTATATTCGGAATGAAATACGAATTTAAGGCTTTGCAATTTCTGGTAAAACAATTTTCGTTGCCATAGTCAGCTGGCAGTATTGCATGACGCGTTGCCAACTTAATAAATGGATATTGTTAAAGTCACAATGGAGCCTAGAAGTCAAATTTTAAATAAAGAGGAATTAAGGTACTCACGATTAAGTGCACTTGCCTCAAGCTAAAATCTGATTAATGATATATGTGTACAAATCATTACCGAAATCGTAACGTGGCGTAGCGCATCGTAGAAGTCTGTAGAAAATAGATTTGAGTGGGACAAGCGAAAAATTTTTTTAACTTTGCAAAATTGTAAATTTTAATACTATATAAGAAAGTATGCAGTCTTTTATTGAAGAGGAGTTAATAAAGCTACTAGAATAAAATGAGTGTCCTAATAGCAAATTTTCTGCTGGTTACAAATCGGGGCAACGTCGCACTACGCTACATCCCGCTGCACCACATCACGTTACGCTTGGGTAATCAATTCTTTATGCAGCTGTGCAGTTATGTTTCCATGAACACACTACTCCCACTTTTTGGAATAATCGCCCCTAATAAACGCCCTTTTTCGGCATAATTTTACTATAGAGCCCGGACCCGCATTTTTTCCTTGTTTTTATTAAATGAGCCTAAATATGCAAATAGGCAGCCGTAGCCTAGTGGGTAGAGTGCGTGGCCCCTAAGCTAAAGAACCGTGGTAGCCCAGGTTCAATTCCAGCTCAGACAGAACGTTTTTTCAATTGAATTAATTTTTCTGTTGGGACGTCACCTCTCTGCAGACAATGGCAAACCTCGGAGAGTAAAAAATGCTATATAAAGCTTCTTGAGAACATAAGCCATTCGGAGTCGGCATAAAACACGTAGGTCCAGTTCTCGATCATTTGTGATCAAAAATTTAAAAACACGCACAACACAATTGATCAATAGAAGCTAGGTCAAAGTCCTTCCAAGAGCTGAAATGGCCAGTTTATTTTTTTTTGATTATGCAAACAGAAATTGTCGCTCCTGATTGGTGTAGAAGATAAAAATCGCGAAAACTTCAAATTTCAGTCCAAATTTTTAAGTGCCTATAAGCGAATTTCTCCTTTTATATTTTTTACTTATTTTTATTAAATGTATTTGGACTTCCTAAGCGAAAATAAACAAACGAAATTGGTTTTGGAGATAAAATTCGGGAGGGCTTAAAAATCCAATACAAATTTTTTAAGTGCGTGGAACTTAATTTGACCTTTGACGTTAACATACCTAACATTAATGTGATATTGCTAAATAAATAAGTTGCTTTTTATGAAAATCGAGTGTTTTTTATGCATAATCATATGAATCCGTACAATCAGAGCATTCTGGCTCAGTTTGTTATGCCATGTGAGCTTATACTGGAAACAAAGAAATTATTCTTTTCATCAAATATGACTTTATAAACGAAATCAAAAATTCCACTAATATCACCATCACTATAAATAAAACTACTCCTGTTCAATTTTATGAAAATACCATGGTTTTTTATTCAGAATCTAATGGATCCATACATTCAGAGGATTCTGCTTCCATTTGTAATGCCATGTGAGCTCTTACTGGATTGTATATCTCACCAGCACTTTCAAAAAATTTAATTAGAGGGTCGACACCTAAGGCTTGGCACTGCCTTGCGAAAGCATTGCATTTTTCACAATTGGAGATACGATTTATGTATTTCTTCTAGTACTTCTAAGAGTTTATTTGTTGATTTATTATTTAAAAGAACACATTTCAACCTTATAATAAGCAAACATTTTTCTTAGAATTTCATTTACATGTAAGAAATGTGAACGTTTTCATATACTTGAAATGGTAATTTTTTTTAAACTTTAACAATTTTTATCTTCTAAGCCATTCGAGAGCTACATTTTTTGAAAGCGGTTTTGGATTAAGGGCTACCAAATACACGTTTTGGAAAAAAAATATTCGGGTCCGGGCCCAAAAGTAAAATTATTCCCCTTTTTTTTTGTTGTTTTTTGTTAAATGTGTATTTGGAGCTTCTAAATCCAAATATGCAAAAAAACAGTCGGTCTCGGCACGATTACGATTTCTTGGGTGCCGTTATTTAAAAATGTTTTCTGGTAGAGAAAAAAATTCACCGAAGAACAAATCGATAATTAAACTACTTATCGAGTTATCGATTTTTTTAAATTTTTTCTTTCACAACCTTTTTAATGATATGCAATACAAATATCATTGCAAGAATATTTTAAATTTTATGAAATTTATATCATATTTGAATTTATTTAATTGAAAGAATCGTTCTTTTCTGTGCTATTAAGGTACTACAAATATTTTGTTTTCTCAAAGCTTAAACATTTACCTTTCGTTTGCTGTATTAAAATATTTATGTTTTATGCAGAATAAAAAATTCTTTATAAGAAAAGCGAAGCAACTAAGGTAAAAATGCTTGAAAAGACAACTTTTCGTACAAGGGCAAATGATTTCATCACAAAAATACCATAAAACATAAAATAAATCACATATATATTATATATACTAAATGCAAGATTTCAAATTTGTAATCTTTAATTTTAAACTTGCCATAATCCATAATAACAACTGTAGTTTTTGAGAAAATAACAGTTTAATATAAACAAAAATTTTACTTTTACATGCGAATAGCTATTAAGTGTGAAATATTCAACGAATTTGATTAATTCAACATTTTTATTATAAGCTTTAAAATAATAAATTAACCGTCTCAATCGGTATTATAATAAGGAAAATATAGCATCTTTTCTAAGACGATCACCATAGAAAACTTTTATTTTCAAATAGCGATAACTCGAAAACAAATAGATAAATCGATTTTTATATACCTATTTTTATTGAAAGTAATTTACAAACCCATTGTCAAATCGCAGCTCCCAAAAAATCGTCATCTCCAGTTGAAAAAAAATTTAAATCGACGAACCATTTGCTGAGATCTATTCTGTAACTGTGAGTTTTAAAGTGTATACGGGCTGTTACAAAAACTCAACTGTCACGGGTGAGTTTATTTAGAAAAAGTGTACACTTTTGTGTAACTCAACAAAACTTTTTGTGACACTTCAAAACGGACACTTTAACACTCACCGATACAGAAATACGATACAGATACAGAAATACGATAGCTGCGTTCCATTCGCTTCAAAATAATCCAGATTATTTTTTTTACATGCAAAGCAAAAACAAAAATAATAATCCTATTGCAAATAGGATTATTTTTGCTATCCATATAAAATTGTGATATAGCCTTTAAAAAATTTGAAACACAGGGTGTATTTCTTTATTCATTCCGGATAAAGGAGAGAACGAATAGAATAGATTGTTGTTTATCCAGAACAGAATGAATAAAGAAACAGTATTGGAAAAGAAAGAACATTTTGTTTTTATTAAAACCAGAAACATATTTTTCGTATTTAATTAAAGACAACAAATACACCAGATAAAATTTAAAAAGTAAAAATGCAACAAAGCAATCTAAAACATTTAATGTAAAAAAATTTTCCATTTTCATTTAACGAAGTTTTACTTCAAACAATCGAATATAACCTCACATACAAGGAATATTCTTTTTATTCTACCTTAGCTGATAGTATAAAAAGAACGCGTTCGGAATATTCCGTAAGAATAAAGAAATACAAAAAGAATATTCCGGATAATCAAAACTGAATAAAGAAACAAAAACAGTCATTCCAAACATCTGGAATGAATAAAGAAATACAGCCACAGGTGCCGCACCTGTATATTTTTATGAGTTGTCATTTCATTTTTTGAATTATTTGTTTGTTTGATACAATGACTATTAGGTAGCCATGACAGATACCTATTTTCTCACGAGCTGCCACCATCGAATGTTAAACAAAAGAAAACAAAAGAAACCGCGTGTGTTACACACATTGGACGCATTCAGCGGAGCCAACAATTGCACTTAAATTATTTATGTAATTGCATAATAATAATAATTATATTAAATAATTTACAATTTTTCTGACGTTAAGAGAAAAAAACATTCAGGGAAAAACATCGTTTACTAAGGTATCGCTACCATAACAGTTCACAACAGTTTTGAACAACACACGTTCTCATGACACCTTATAGTTATTAGCTGCGTTCCATTCGCTTCAAAATAATCCAGATTATTTTTTTACATGCAAAGCAAAAACAAAAAAATAATCCTATAACAAATAGGATTATTTTTGCTATCCATATAAAATTGAGATATAGCCTTTAAAAAATTTTAAACACAAGTGCCGCACCTGTATATTTTTATGAGCTGTCATTTCATTTTTTTAACTATTTGTTTGTTAGATACAATGACTTTTAGGTAGCCACGACAGCTACCTATTTTCTCACGAGCTGCGACCGTCGAATGTTAAACAAAACAAACCGCGTGTGTCACACACATTGGACGCATTCAGCGGAGCCAACAATTGCACTTAAATTATTTATATAATTGCGCAATATTAATAATTAAATTAAATAATTTACAATTCTTCTGACGTTTAGAGTAAAACACATTCAGAGAAAAATATCGTTCACTAAGGTATCGCTACTATAACAGTTCACAACAGTTTTTAACGACACACGTTCTCATGACACCTAAAAGTTATTGTATCATGATTGCTTGTTTGAATTTAATTTTGACTGCAACGGTAGTGCCCTCTACGAGTCGTTTTTCTTGCCGTTAATTTGAAAAAAATTGGTTATCGCGATTATATTAAGGCGTAAGGAACGCAGCTATTGTATCATGATTGCTCGTTTGAATTTAATTTTGACTGCAACGGTAGTGCCCTCCACGAGTCGTTTTTCTTGCCGTTCCTTTGAAAAAATTTGTTATCGCGATTATATTCAGGCGAAAGGAACGCAGCTCTTGATTCCATATATTTTCTGCAAACAAGTTGTTCCAATTATAGAAAACTTCAAGAATAGTGTGAAGATAACATAACGCTATTGTGAATTTATGCAGAGTGCCGTGTGTCGACCTTTATATCTGTCAATGGCAAACTACCGGCGACGTTGTTTGACGGCCATCTTCTTTTTAAAATTTCAATTCGCCTTTGACGCCAAATTTTACATTTTAAGTTTTATTATTTATTTCTTTGTTATTTTTGACTAATTTATACAAGTTCTTGTCTTATGCACATCTCTATACAAATCTGCATAAAACATAAGAAGCTGAAGGAACAAACACAAAGAACGATAAACGCAATAACATACTAAGAATTTCGCCGCTTGCAAATTTAATTTCCTTCCGCTAACGAGCTCACACAGGAAACTGCACTTGTTTTTTATAAGCTTCAATAAAGTTCGATAGTATTTATATAAAGTTTTTCAAAATGTGTGAACACCATAGAAGAGGGCGTAAGTTTCTAACATATATTTAATAAGTTGATTTTTTATCCAATTAGCCAATTGACAGTCGAAGCTACGTCATTGGTATTCGCTGCTTCCGCCGGAAGCCGTTATAAAAAATTGTCATTTGCGACTGCAGCGAAGTTGAGTCAAATATATGTACATTTGTTTTACTTTATCAAGAAATTCCAGTATAATTTTGTTGTTTTTCCAAAATCGTAGTATTCTTTGACTTTTTCGTTAATTAAGAAAATAAGGAAAAATAGGAAAAAATTTTATTTTCTGCTTAATACACACACAAATTAAACTTTCGACTTATACTCGATAAAGCTCGTAAAATTTTGGGAGTTAATTCGCATCAAAATCCGGGAAACACGGAGTTCATTTCATCAGCGTGCGTCGTTGCAACGTCTTCGTCGTCGTCCACGTCTGCGTCGAGTGTGCTATCGCCAATACTACAACAACAACAATCACTGTCAGCACTCTCATTACAACAACAACACTATCAAATGGAACGCTTGCGTCTGGCCAATATGATGAATCAAGGTGGTGCGCCTGCCACACAGGCTTTTTAATGATTAATAAAAAAAAACTTATTTTTGAATACATTCTTCCAATTGACTAGAAATGCACACGCTCTGGCCTTACGGCACCGCTACTTTCCTGTCGCCTATGCTGCCTGCACCAAATGTGGCGCTGCCATATGCGCTTGCCGGCACACTACCCTACGCTGCTGTGCCCATCTACCCACAAGCTACGTCTGCAGCTTTGCAGCAGCAACAGACTAATCAGCAGCAGCAGCAACAACAACAATGCGCCGCAGCCAACCTATCGCCAGCAGGTGCAACAAATGGCAGCGGTGGCTCTTCAGCAGGCTGTTCTGCTTCATCATCCACACCTTCATCGCTGCGCTCGGTGCAGTCAATCAATAACAACGATTTGAATAAAATAAACATACAGATTGGGCTGCAGTGTGTCAATCAAAACAATCCGCTGAATTTCAATTCAATGAATGATATGAACGCCTCGCTGGCCAAAGTCAACCTTTTGAACTTTTGCGGCGGCAGCAGCATGGACAAAGAGAACAAAGGTAGTTTATGGAAATTAAATTTTTAAAAATTTTACTTTTTTGCTGTGTTTTCACATTGCAATGCTTACAATGTTTAATTTTTTCAATGATTTACAATGTTTAGTTTTTTCCTGAGAACGATAATTTTTTATATTTTTTTTTTATTAAGATCGTGTATTATAATATCTATATAAGTCCCAAAGAAATCCTTAATAAATCATACACGATTTTTCTTAATCTTTGACGAAACATGCTGATTCGGTTATACATTTCATTGCGAAAATCTCATATTAAAGTTCCAAATTCGTGCAAAGTTTGAATACTTTATGGTTTCGATGAACGAAAACAAAACAGATTTGTTAAAGAATTATCGACTAGTCGTTCGGGTGTTATTGAGCCATATATATTTTATTGATTAAAGCTACCCCTACCGAAAGTTTTTTAAGCTTGTGATAGACTATCTTCTATTCCTGGGATTTGATAAAATTTTATATGAAAATTCTCCAAGAAATAGCAGATATTTTGATTTTAGCACTGAAAATATTTGTTTGCTTGTGCGTGAGGTTGTGTGGCTTTTACGTTAGTTGCTTGTTAGCTTGGTTGTTTGTTTTTTTATTACCTATTAGACCTATTAGGTCTGGTTTCGTACTAACTTCAAGTAATAGAATAGAGAGTGACATTTTACGTGTTATTCTTCTCTCTCGAGCTACAAAATTTTGTAAAATAACGCTTTCATGCAAAATCAAGTTACTTGAATCGAGTACAGAAACAGACCTAATATATTTCTGGCTAAGGAAAAATCCTTTTAATATTCTGGTTGATTCTGGTTTTATCGAATTCGCTGATGGAGCGATTTTGATGAAATTTAGTATGAAGTTTCTTTTAGCCCAGGAATAGAAGATAGGCTATCACAAGTTTAAAAAATTGTCGGTAGAGGGCTTTTCAATCAATAAAGTATATATGGCTCAATAACGCAAGAACGACTGGACCCAGCGCTGTCAGCTGAATATACCTCAAAAATCCTCTTTATTTCGCATTGAATTCTTACAAAATACCATAAGTCAAAAATACCAAAAATTTCCACAAAATACCGCAAAATCTCACAAATTACCACAAAATACTAAAAGTCAACGAAATACCTCAAAATTGCTTAAAATATCAAATTTTACTGTGAACGACAGCAGACCCAAACTGCAATAAATTCAAACATTTTCAATTAATAAAACAATAATTTTTCATAATATTTCAGTTCTTTTTGTTATTGCATGAAGAAATCTGCGTAAATGATATTTTTTTCAGGCATAACTATTTTTTTTTTCAATTGAAATTCTTAACGTTTTGCTTGCACCGAAAAAACTACAAACAAACACAAGTGCATTCATTCAGTAAACCTTTGCTATCATGATACAATTATTTGACAAGGTAGCCGCGTAGACTGGCTTTTTTCTCACGAGCGGCGATGGGTAGTTGTCAAAATTAGCTGTTTATGCAATTAATCAAAGAAAAGTGAAAAAATAAGCTACGACTTAAACATAGCTAGTCAACTGCAACAAACTAAAAACATTTCAATCAACTTCGCGAATAAATTTAATGAATCAAAGATAAGTTAAAAATAAGCACATAACTAGTCAACAGCAGCAAACTACAACATTCTTTAGCTTTTTTTGACAACTACCAATCGCCAAAAAGCTGTCACGGCTACCTTGTAAAATAATTATACCATGCTTTGCTATATACACAATTTTCTCCATTTCTATTTTTACCACACGTGGTAGAAATCCTTTTGTGGCAATATGTTGTATTTTGTGGTATTTTTTATCTCTCGCGTGGTAAATATCGCACATGTTGTAAAATTTTTCCGCATGACATTTTTCTCACATAATGCGTTGTTTTTTACCTTATCCCGCAGCATCCTACAAGAGCTCAAAAAATACCGAAAGTACGATTTATCGTGTAAAACTGGCAACGCTGAATGGAGCGATTGTGAACAAATTTAAGTTCTGTTTCCGTTCTTTTTGAACTAAAAATGGTAAAACTGTCAAAAGCGTGAGAATAAGAAAAAATCTCTGAAAAAAGATAAAAACCCAAAAAAGTACGAGAACGTTTTTCGGACTAAAATTGTGTAATGAAGAAAAATGGTCACATTCTTATATATTACAATATTGAAATTAATTCTCAAATTTACATTTACATTTAGTTTTTATACCATTTAACATGTTTCTGGTTTTCATTCCAATAGTTTTTATTTATTTCAAAGAACTTTTTATGTTCTTCAATTTCATTTTCACTCATTGGCGTCGGAAGCGGGGGGAAAAGGGGGGCAGTTGCCCCCACTCTTTTAGCTAGATAAACAATTTAAAAATAAAACTTCAAAAGTTATTCAAAATGTCAGTTTTTTACAACGATAATATTTTTGTATTATATATTTTCCTCTTCTTTCTCTCTTCTTCATAAGCATGCTTGCGGATAACCATTTTCTTTCTCTGTGTTTGCAAAAAGATAGAACAAAATGTAGAGTTTCTACTGCAAACCCACCACTTCAGTTTTAAAGCACCCTTAAGTATGTAGCTTAACACTGTAATATTGTAATCGAAGCCTTAAACGGAAAAGTGCCTTCTGAACAAAATCTAAAAACAAAACTAGATCTTTATGCAGATGACTTTGATGTGAGCGACCTCCACGCGCAGCTTAAATTGCTGAAGCAATTGCCTGGCCAAACACCTTCAAATTGTAGTGGCATTGTATCCCAATTTTCAAAAAATTCGGATACTGTAAAAAAACTATTAAATGAAGTTGAAAAACTTATTGCTTTGCTTTTGACTGTGCCTGCATCAGCAGCTTCATCTGAGCGTTTTTTTAGTGCACTAAGACTACTTAAAACGTATCTTCGAGCAACTATGACACAGAAACGACTCACTCATGCGGCACTTATACACATTCACAAAGATAAAACCGAAGAATTGAATTCGATGGAGGTGGTGAAAGAGTTTGTTTCTCGCAAGGACAGAAAGAAACATTTTGGAATAATTTAAATTGATATAACTTTTTGTATCTTATTGTATTTAAACCATGTAAAGATATACCTAGTCTTGCTTTATAAAAGCAACCATTATTTCTTATATTTACATATTACCATATGAAAGATCCTTTAAAAAATGATCTCTAATATTGAAATTGGAAGAATTTTTAAAAATAATAAAATTTTAATATTTTTTATATATTTTTATATTTTTTTTTTATTTTAAACTAAAATAAAAAATTTGTTTATTCACATTCATGTTTCTTTGAAGAAATTTTGGTGAGTTTTTTTTGCACCACCATTTGTACTTCCCCCCCATTTGTACTGCCCCCCAGATGAAATTCGCTTCCGACGCGCTTGTTTTCACTTGTTAACAGCTTGTTTTAAACAGTTCGACTCTTTTACCATTTTTACCAGAAGAAATTTCTCGAAACTAAAATGCAACTTGCAACTTTTGACAGAAAGGGAAACATCCTACTTTTTTAATTGTTTTTACACTCTCTTTTACTATTTTTCGAGTACGGGAACGCTTCTCGGACTAAAACCGGCCAAACTGGTAAATTAGACTAAACTTTTAGAGTAAGGGAACATACCTTTTGCATGAAGAAAGAAGTCAAACGAGGATTAACCGAAGACTAACGAACAAAACCGAAGATAAACGAAGTCACTTCGAAAGCAAACGACGTCACATGCAGATGAACTGAAGGCTAAAGATCAAAAACGGAAAAAAACTCCACGTTAAATCGCTGTAACTTTTTCCCATATGAGTGAATTTAAAAACTTTATTTACAAAAGTTTAATGATTTTTTATAAACTTTTATTTCCTTAAAAATAATTTAAAATTTTGGGGGTGCTAAGGAAGTACGACGAGAAAGTTAAATATCTAGTCAAAGATGGAGGTAAAAATCTTCTGAAAACGAATTATTGTATTTGTTGAAATCTGTTTAACGACGTACTTTTTTACGATCGGTTAAAAACTGGCAAAGCTATACAAAAAATACCATTTCGGGCGTTTTTTGTGACCATAAAAAAACTTTTTTATATTTGCTCTACGGAATAAAAAGCTACTTGTAAAATTGTTTTTCTATATACTTTCAGCTTTACAATCATGTAATACATATTGCACTACCCTTAAAACTGCAGAAATAAAACCTTTTTACAAAATTTTTTTTGGAACGAAGCTCCTGTACGCAGCTTGTGGGTAGTGCAATGTGCAAGAAAAAATCAAGTAACCGTGTGATTGCTGTGTGTATGAGTGCGAGTATCGAGCAGACTACAAACTAGCCCACCTAGCATTTGGAAGATTGTTTTGTATTCGGTATCAAAAAACGACTCGAAAAAGACTCGCCAAGAACAATGAGTCTTTTCCGATCAGAAAATTAGCGCACTTTCGACTGTCACCATCACGGAGAAGAGTCGAAAACGACTCTTTTATGTTAAAAAATTTCAAGAAATGCTGGCTGGGAGAAGACAAATAATATATTGTATCTCTGTATAATAATATTGACACTAGGATACTGAAGTCTAGTACAGGGGTGGGCACAATTAGTACAAATTACTGTCAGAAAGTGGGCGTTATTTGATAAATGGGCGTGGAAACATTATAAAATCACTACCTAGAATAATATCGACTAGGGTACTGAAATGTAGTACAGGGGTAGGCAAAATTATAATAAAATACGGTAAAAAGTGGGCGTTATTATACAAAGAGGCGTGGCAAAATTTAAAAACACTACCTCGACCTCGAATACTATTGAAACTAGGGTACTGCAATTAAGTAAAGAGGTGGGCACAATTATGTCAAATAATGGTCAAGAAAATGGGCGTTTTTCGAAAAATGAGCGTGTCAATATTATAAAAACACTATCTCGAATAATATTGACACTAGGGTAATAAAATTTAGTATAGGAGTAGGTGCAATTATGACAAACTACGGTCAAGGAAGTGGGTGTGTGTGGGCGTGGTAATATTAGAAAGCACTAGAAATAATATTGACACTAACCCGAGAAACAATTTGTGTCCGTACCAAACTACTCATGCACAAAAGTGCCAAGTATCAGACTCAATTTTTTTTTTAAACGCTACGAGTGGCAACGAAAAACTGCGAAATTTTAGCGAACAGGACACGAGAACAAAATTCATATATTGTTTCAAAGTAGCTGATATGTATCGAAACTGGCCCTAGTCTTAACTATAATGTACCCGAAACATACCCAACAAGTCCCTCGAAAGTCACCTGAAATAGTGCCGTAGTAAGTCTGTATTATCTCAATAAATTTGAAAAACTAGTGACTATATTCGGGCATAATAAACTGACGAATGCCCGAATCGGTCTTCGTTCGTACATTGTGCCTGCCCAAGGTGTTCCAAAACTAGCACTTCTTTCGGTGCAGAGGTGGGACATTTACCGACACGTGCACCGGACATACAGCTGCGGTCAAAATAATAGTAGTGCCCTTATATTCTGACATGCTTGGATAAATATTACTAGTCTACAAATTTCGGATCCGGTAAACATATTATCATTCCTATATGCACTTTAAGCACTGGTTTCAAATATGTACTCAGTTCCCTCATATATTCAGCCCAATCGCAAACAAAAGTTTCCTTAGAAATTTTCCCTTCCTCCGAAATTTGAAATCGTTAAGCATGTTCGAAAAATTTTGGAGAAAAACTTGCTATCGTGAATGACATTCCGATGGAAAAAAAACAAAAATTTTTTCGCTGTGATTTCCATCAAAAAATTGTGCAGGAAAAAATCTGAATTTTTTTAAATGTAAGTAAAATTAATAACAAAACTTTAATTTTATTGTAATGAATGTGTATTATTTTAGGTCGCAAACAACAAATAGTCGCCAGATGGAAGTTTTCATGGAGATGATGGAAAAGTATCCGGACATTGCCAACGGTTTTACACGACGAAGCCGGGAAGAACTGACCAGTTTGTGGAAGCAGCTTGCAAATGCGCTGAATTGTGCTGGGCCACCAATAAAATCCGTATTTGAGTGGAAGAAAGTAAGATTTAAATTTTGCACGTACTGAATAAATAATCATCGTCGGTTTGTAGGTGTGGGCTGATAAAAAAAATACATAAAAAAGAAATTTTCGGAAAATTTACGGATAAAGAACGTTACGGGAGGTGGGCCATACAAGGCGTATAACTTCTCTGCAACAGAGGAAACCGTCATACGGATTTGCAAATTTCATGAATCCGTTCAGGGCAGTGCAGAGGCAAGCAGGTTCGGTTTGCCTGCCTGCCAAAGCGGTGGCGAAGAAGTCCCTTGTAACAGCGGAACAATTACCCACGCTGACATAAGCACAACGGAAGACCTCTACACTGACCTAATAGTGGAAGACTGCTTTGACGACAGCATGAACATAAATTTAAACGAATCCGCTAGGCACAATGTAAGCCGTAAACGCACCAGGCAAACCCAAGATTTGTTGGACGAGTCCAATAAATTGCAAAAAGAGTTCATTACTGAACTGAAAACTGTAATGACCGACTTGGCAGCAAATACGAAGAGGACGTACAGGGCAGTTGAAAAACTGGCCGAAAATCAGAAATTAATACTGCAGGAAACCAAGCGGCACAATTTAGAAATAGAAAAGATGAGAAAAACTGAGCTAGAAAGGAAACTTCAACTAAAAAAGGAACTTATCGGTATTGAAAGACAAAAGTTGGAAAAAATGTAATTTCACTTCTATGCAGATTTATTTTCATTTATTTGTTACTTTATTTATTTATTATTTTTATGAAATCTGATCTGAATGAATAAAGTAATGAAGATTTTACTATTTTGATGACGTCAGTTTGTATGGTGGGTAGGACTGGTTTTCCAGAAATTTTACCTCAATTTCAAACTCAAAATGTGTTTTAAATAGTAAATGTGTTGTTCAATATCGCAGAACCCATGAGGTATAAAAATTGCTGGATTATAAAGAATTTCCTATTTGTACTCTGATACGCTGTGATGCTGCTGTATATGTTGCAATGTTACTGTTTTCCGAATAGTTTCTTGAATCATCCGATGCCTCTTCATTGTCTTCATTGAAGTCTGATGGTATATTGACTGGTTCGGCTTTAAAATGCAGGCAAATGTTGTGAAGTGCACAACATACATTTGTAATTTTTATAGCTTTTAAGGGGCTGTAGTGTAATTCCCTAGCACCTAACAAACATCTCCATCTACTTTTTAGAAGACCATTTGTTCTTTCAATAATATTCCGACACTCCTTATGAGCATTATTAAACTTGCTTTCAGGACTTCCTTCAACGCATGTTCGGTGAGGTGTGAGCAACCAAGGCTCCAATTGATACCCTGCATCACCTATTTGTAAAGACATTTCGACTATTTAAAAATTCCTTGTAGATCTATGTAAGTACCTAAAAGTCGTGAATTTTCCTCTCCGGATAAGTATTGAGCTTCCATCCACGATTTAAGCACGATTACTCTCCATATTAGAGCGTCGTGGCTTGCCCCAGGGTGTGTTGCGTCAACGTAGCGAATTCGCATAGCTTCATCGCAAACCTTTAAGTATATTTAACAATGTTACTGTTTTTAAGTTGGGCTTTGGCCGTAAATAAAAAGACAATTAATTTGATCTTTTTTTGTTTTTATTACACGATATTTCGGCTCACTTTGTGGGCCTTCATCAGGACTATAAAATATGCAAGAAAAACGCATAACATTAATCACAATATTCTTGCATATTTTATAGTCCTGATGAAGGGCCACAAAGTGAGCCGAAATATCGTGTAATAAAAACAAAAAAGATCAAATTAATTGTCTTTTTATTTACGGCCAAAGCCCAACTTAAAAACAGTAACATACAACAGAAAGGCCGAATAACAACAACATATATTTAACAATATTATAATCTGAAGTTACTAGTAAATATATGCAGCACAATCAAAATACTTACGAGCATCACATTCAAACTATAAAACGCTTTACGGTTATAATACAAATGTTTGTTTTCCGGAGGACCGATGATCCGAATGTGTGTTCCGTCAATACAGCCGAGCACTCCAGGGATTTTAAATTTGTTGTAAAAGTGCAGTTTAGTGGTACTTTTTTCTTCAACGGTTTTCTGCATATGTATCCATTTCGGGCACAATTTGCTCTCAAATATACGCAACACTTCGGAGAGTATTTCTGAAAAAGACGATTGCGCCAACCCAATGTCAAAGTCTTTGCCCACTCCAGTTTGGTAGCCGCCCTCAGCGAAGAACCTCAACGAAGCCGACAATTTTATAATTGGTGTTACAGCAAAATCTTTTCGTATTGGCGTTACAGATTCAGAGAGAACTTCCAGCAAATATTTGAATGCACATTTGTTTACCCGAAAGTATTTTACAAATCTAAAGAATATTATTAAATATCACGTTTGTTCTGAAATTGCATATGTAAATACGTACAGTGTATATGGCAGCTCCAAAGGGTTGGATTTGTCTCGTATTTTCCTCCGCACTAGTCTAACTTCTTTTTTTTGCACTGCTATTTCTTCTTCAGCCGCTAATATAACCACTGCGCGCAACATTTTTGATAAATTATTTAATTTCTTACGTCTTATAACTGTCAAGATGAACTTCGAAAGTGGTCTAACTTGGCAGCACTTTTTTCGATTGGAAACATTTTTCGATGGAAATTTGCGATATAGGAATTCCCTTTGGGGGAAGAGAAATATTTCAATGGAAAAAAATTTCCCCCGAAAACGCCGATTGGGCTGATTGTAAAATGTTCAAGATGCAGGGTGTTTTACGGTTTGGGCACGTACCAGTACTATTGGGTCATGTGAATAAAAAATCAGCAAATGCTTTTACTGAATTTTTCTAGTAAAAAGTATGGATTTAGTGAATAAAAAAAACTGTATCGCTTTAAGCTTTTTAAGCTATATCTATATAGCTTTTTTTATTCACTAAATCCATACTTTTTACTAGAAAAATTCAGTAAAAGCATTTGCTGATTTTTTATTCACATGACCCATTGATCTAGAATCTAAACTACTCACTATAAAATAAAGAATAATATTTTGTATTTTAGAAAAAATATTCACCTTTCCATCAATATATCAACTATTGTTGTGTCATTTGCTGCAGCGGAGCTACCATTTTTAGATTATCCAACGAAGTATCAACGAATTGTATATCTTTTATTTTAGCGGAGCTGTTATCATCCAAAGTTAGAAAACAAAACAAAAGCTAAACAAAAGATACAAAATTTGTTTATATTTCGTTGGATAATCTCAATTTTAGGTCTTAGTTATTAATAAAGCGAGTCGAGTGAAGTAAACTCAGCTCCACTCGCTTTTACTTTGATCGGTACGAATAAAGCATATTTATAAAAATAACTAAACTCCACTTTACTCATGTTTTTATTTGACGTTGAGTGTTTACTCGGAATAAATATTGCAACCTCCAGTACACTCAGTTTTTGTTTATTTTGTTTATTTGAGATCACTAAACAAAAGTTGAGTGTGCTATCTAGCTGCCTCAGCCTTACTCAAGCTATACAAATAACATATTTTGCCCATTTAACAATATAGTATAACATCTATTGCACTTACCATTTCCTGTTTGGCTCAAATTGTTTTATTAGAATCTGAAGTTATAAATTTTTAGAATCAGTTTTCGCGGCCTAAAAAGAGTATCATTGAAAAGGTAAATTCGCCTATTTGAAGGGAAAAACTTTTGAAAATATTAGAATAAGTTTACATAATCATAATTTTAAAGTTTAATTATTAAATTAATAAAACCTCAGGATCTTCTTCAAGCATTTCGTTATCTTGAACTTCACCAAGTTCTAGCGCTGTATTTTCATCAAGTTCTACATTGAAATTGCAAACAAACACATATGAATGAAAATTTTGCCTACTTTACAGTTTATTTATTACTTACCTGGAATGTCTTCGAAAATTACATCCGTTTTAATTAAAACAAAAAAATTTAAAAATGGGAGTTTATATAATATGGATTCCACACTCCACTTAACTAACATCGCACACTCAAGCACTTCATTCCACTCGTTCACTCAGTTTTTATTAATACGTCCCATTGATTAAAAATTTGATAATTTTTCTAAAATACAAAATAATATTTTTTATTTTACGGTGAGTAGTTTAAATTCTAGATCCATAATACTAAACACGCGCCAAAAACGTAAAACACCCTTTATCTTGAAAATTTTACAATAAAGGAGGAAACTGAGTATAGATTTGGAACCAGTGCTGAAATTACATATAGGAATGATAATGGGCTTACCGGATCCGAAATTTGTAGACTAGTATTATTTATCCAAACATGTCTGATTATAAGAGTACAACTATTATTTTGGCCGCAGCTGTATATCAGCTACTTTATTGACACAAAATATGAAACTGTTTCTCGTTATTTATTACAAAACACGATGAAGAAATATTTTTTAAGTCTCTTTATTAGACTCTTGATTAAAAAATCAACATTTCAATTAAATACATTCAAAAACAGTGGAGATAATTGAATGGAAAGTCAAAAATTGTATTTTCAAGTCACTTTATCTAATTCTTTGGGTACGATGTTTTATGAAAAAGTCGTTGTGCTAAAAAATTTCTACAGTTTTCGAAAGGTTTCACTTTAACCGTCCCTCCAGGAAATGTGAGCATTCCCGATGTAACCAGGAAACATTCCATGGAATGCAGGAAGCGTTTCCCTTCGTTGCACATTCTATTGCTTTTTTACATAGCATGTCATCAGAGGTCCCTAAAGGGGCCCTAAGCTAAAGAACCTCGGTAGCCCGGGTTCTATTCCAGCTCAGACAGAAAGTTTTTTCAATTGAATTAATTTTTCTGTTGGGTCGTCACTTCTCTGCAGACAATGGCAAACCTCAGAGAGTAAAAATTGCCATGTAAAACTTCTTGAGAACATAAGCCGTTCGGAGTCGACATTAAACACTAGGTCCAGTTCTTGGTCATTTGTGATCAAACATTTAATAACACACACAACACAATTGATCAATAGAAGCTAGGTCAAAGTCCTTCCAAGGGCTGAAATGGCCCGTTTATTTTTTTTTATGTCATTAGAGGGAAATATTCCTCTCCGCTGTGTTAAAAAGTGAAGTGGAAACATTCCTCTCCGTTGTCTTAAAAAGTGAATTGGAAGCAGTCCTCTCTCTCCTGTTCTGAAAATTATGTGCCTATTGTGTATGGCAACTTTACTCTCAGTTGAGTTGCGGTTGCCAAATTCTTATTATCGATGGCAACACTTTCGAACAGTTGATCAACTCGCTGCTTTCACAGTTGCTTGTCAAATTTTTGTGTTATTATCGATAGCCACTGTTATTTGGTTTGGTTGCAGAACCTGTCAAAAGTCAGCAACTGCTAATTACTTGTTGCAAGCTGGTGGCCTTGTGCAAAAGCGAGTAATGGAGGCAGCGCAAGTTTTGGAAATTTGTGTTATTTGGATTATACATAGATTATTTATTTTCATAGAAACATAAAAATTACAAACAAGCAACAGTTCGAGCGATTGGCAGAGCTTATGCTGGAAAGCGGTAGTGGCGTACAATGAACAGGCTGTTCGTCCAGTACATAACAAAATGCTTCTTTGCTTAATCGGAACAAACTAAGAAACCTGTAAAATTTATTCAATTAAGCAAATTTTTATTCAATGTTTGTATTTACAGTATTATATTACTTTGAGTTTGAGAGTTCCAAAGGGTTGGATTTGTCTCTGATTTTCCTTCTTAT
This sequence comes from Dichetophora obliterata, assembly GCA_963920525.1. NCBI lineage: Eukaryota > Metazoa > Arthropoda > Insecta > Diptera > Sciomyzidae > Dichetophora > Dichetophora obliterata. Next base: position 215,339,395 of record OY986436.1, on the reverse strand, counting down.
ACGCAACACTTCAACATCACTGCATACGTTTCCGTCATCAAAATATAAATCATTACTTATCCATATTTATTTGTTTTCTTTCTATAAATGGCTTTTTCCAAATTTAAACTTATTGAATATATAAAATTTTTAACATGAGCTGTTTTCTTTTTGACAGCTCGTTATTGTTTTCTTTGGCAACTCGCTGAAAATAGCAACTTGAAATTGGTTGTGATACGAAATACCAAATGACAGTTCGGTTGCTTTAAAGTTGGGTTGCTTATTTGGCTACGCAACTCTGTTTGGTTGCCCTACGCAATAGGCCTATTAATGTGGAAATACTCCTCTCCCTTGTTATGAAAAGGCCCGGACAGGATTCAAGCCAGGGACCCCTGAGCGATAGTTAAGCGCGCTACCACTAGACTATCGAGGCCGCCCAGTAAAACATTTTTTTAAAACAGCAAACTTGAATTCTATAGGAAGCGTCTTGGATACAATGATATTAATATTTTCTGTTGTCATTGCTTGACAATAAGTAAAAGTTTCTGCATGCATTCTTAAAGAAGCGGTTTGGAAACAACATAAATTCAAAACTACCAATATAATTCCAAAAGATATGATAGGGAATGTTTATTCATCACTTCCATATGTAAGTCTTCCAATTTTTACAAGAGGGAAGCGGTTGGAAACAACATAAATACAAAACTACCCTTAAGCTTCCAAAAGGTACAGTGGGGAATGTTTCTTTATCACTTTTAGATGGAAGCGTTCCTGGAGGGGTGCGTGGCAGCCACACACATATTTTTTTTATATTTGTGTGTTTGTTTTCACTCATACGTAAGAATCTTTATTGCAATTAAATTTTCAGAAATGGATACTGCAGCAAATGTGTGTAATACAGTGTAATCTGATGTAAGAATTTCAAAAAGTTTTTGACACTAGGATGGACCTTAAAAATGTGTTTTTGTTTTAAACTCTTTGTAGATACGCTGTTTTCAAATCTGATGTAAAAGTTTTAAAAAGTTTTTTGACACTAGGGACGGGGCTGCCATGCATCCTGGTTTTCCCGAACATGTACTGGTTTTGAGATCGGTGTCCCTGTGTCCCGGTGCACAGTAAAAAATGTTCCTGTCAAAAATATTGAAGAAAAAATTAAGTCTATCAGTAAAAACTAAACAAGTTTTTGGAATTATTTTTTTTACAAAATTCTGAATTCCAAGAGCGAAAATAAACTTTTTAAGAATAGTACAATTTTAATTCGCTATTCTAAGACACAAGAGAAATGGAGCGAGTATTTTCACTGGTCTTCTCGCAATTAAGTAAGGAAATTTTACAAAAATATTAACGCAAAAGCATGTTCTTGATGAAACAAAAAAGTCTGCCAAATACGATCGGGCCAAACCTTTACTTTGAATAAGCCCAAAAAATATTTTTTTTACCTCATTGACTGAATGAATGTTTCTTTTTTTGCTATAAGATTTATGAGTTATGTATGTATTGCATACTATGTGTACCTGTGAGTTATTTTGATTTGTTTTTTTAATAAGCGGCAATTTATAATATTGAAATTGCGTATTTTTTTTGTGGAATATAAAAAAAATTACAAAGTTGTCCCGGTCAAGTGCTGTAGACTTATGGCAGCCCTACACTAGGGTGAGTTTTTAAAAATGTGTTTTTTTCATACTCTTAAGAAAGTCCAGTTTTTAATCCAACTTTTTTATCAAATCAAGCTCCATACGAAAAACATGATGAATGTTCAATGCTCAACTCCTTGTTGCGTCATGCAACAAATATCGCCAGCAACGGTAACTGCCTATTTTCATCTCTCATGATATTTTTACATTTTAATTTTTAATAAATAAATTTTTTTTCCGAAAATAATAATAATAATTGTTCATTTATATTTTTTAACTTGAAAAATTATATAAAATACAAAATAATAAAAAAAATAAAAATATACAGATTGCAATTTGAATTATTCGGAGTTGAAGAAAAAGCGTAAGGAACTTCGTTTCTGACGGGGGTACCCCGACCGCACCATATTTTTATTTTGTGAATTAATACTATTTAATAAGCATATGTAATCAATTTCTTGACGAATATTTTTATGTTTCTATTTTAAATAAAATTATACTTTTTGACTAAATGCTGCATATAAGATACAAAATGAGTCCCTTAAAATATTTCAGAGAAACTAAACATTACAAATTAAAGTTTAAATTTGTGTATTTTTTTATACATCTCATTTTAAAAAAGGTTTAAAACTGAACTACGTCGATCCGAAGTAGATTACCTACAACGTGTGTAAAATATGATTACCTCTCTGGGGTTGATTTAAATTTATGCTCAAAATATCTTGAAAAAATAATAACTTATTTTTCCACACATTTTTTTAGAGTCTTCCTCTTCGCTGCGTAGTTCGCCAATTCTTTTGAGCCCAGAGTAAGTAAAGAACTGCTCTTCATTATTTTTTATGTTTATCTCTATTTTTTCACACACACAGCAGCGATTTGACCGGAAACTCTGCAAACACCGCTCAAATGGGTATTGGTGGCAGTGGTGCCGGCGGTGATGCCACAAACTCCTCCTCATCGACCACTGTTACACTATCCCAAGCAAAATTTAATGAACTTACACGTTTAGCTTTGCGTGGTAGCGAAATTGCCGAGAAGCTCGCCTATACACATCGTAATCGCCCGTGCTTTAAGAAGATCGACAGTCTCTGTGCTCGTATGAAACAAGATCTCATACGTCCAGATGGCGTGTTGCCCAACATCAACTCTCAGGGCATTGCCTGGGCTGTAAAGGACTTTATATTTGTATTTACACGCGTCATAAATGCCTGGATCATTATCAAAGGCTATGTCTATAATACTCCCGAAGGCCTCAACAAAGTCAAAGCTGCTTTGAGTCCAGAATTTGCATCAAGTTTTGCTGCCTGGCAAGATACAACAATGGAATTTGTTGAAAATCTAATCAAGTCGTTTGTGAATTTGGACAATCTGGTACAGTCGCAGAAGAATGTGTATCAAAAATCGGAGAATATCACGACCAGAGCCTCGGCGAGTACACCTATTAAGCTGTTGCAACCAGTTAGCACGCTGCTCGATGATTCATTTGACTTTCTCAACTCTTCGCCAGAGAAGTCACAACAAAATGCACTAAATAAAAACTATCTTTATACTATGGTCGAGGACTCTGAGGGTAGTCAGCGTCAAGCCACCGTCAATGGCACCTATTTCAAAACTGGCACCTATAATCCTATCAAAAAAGATTCACTGCTGGCTGAGCAGACAACGTCAACTACAAACATCGCAGCGCCGCATTTGCCAATCGTTGCCAATAATACGGCAATAGAACAGTATTTCGCTGACGAGCATTTGTCGGAATTTTGGTCTCCTACAGCTGCTGACGTCACTGTTGACCCAACTACAGCAGCAGAATTTCTCAAAATTAAAGAGAAGGTACCACCAAATTGGCTCAACTATGATATACGCGTTTTGGAACAGAATCTAACAGAATTTTCCAATGACTACGATCCGAATGCACCGCCCAGGCCATTGGGTAAAGATTTAATTGACAAATTGAATGTGATGATTGAGCGACTTATGGCCATGAAAAATGCTGATTTATTTTTTAAATTGCAATTTACAAAAAACTATGTGAGTTCGCATAAATCTAAAGAGCAGGCAATTTTTTATAATTCGTTATGGATTTTTTTAGTTTCCGGATTTTATTGCAAAACACAAGCATGATTTTATGGATATACGTTCAATCATACTCAAGTGTCAAGTAGGCGGTTATCAGCACATTTTCGAAGTGGTGCATGATATCAAGAAAATCATTTACACAGGAAAGGAGTTTTTGAAGGTAAGAAGGGGAAAGTATGACAATTTTTGGAATCATGGAAGTTTATATAAATAATTTAACTCCGGCAGATCAATAATGATGTCAAATTGCAAAAATCCGTTAATGCCTTTGAAGCTGAATTAAATAAATTACTAAGTGAACCGCCATTTGAAAATTATCAATTCGAGCATATTTCGGGTGAGCCAAAAGAAATACTTTACAATTGCCGCAGCAAGTAAAACATTCATTTTTTTTTTAACAAAGAGTGGATTACAATTTTTTTTTTCTAACCAAGTTCTGCATGCATGCAATGCATTTAAATAGTATACTATTTTTAAATGGTCATTGATTGGTTTTTTTCTAAATACACTTTTTCATTTCATTTCATTTAGTTTAAAAATTTCTATAACAACTTTTTTATATATAAGGTATTTTCAACAACTAGTCTCTTATTTGCTTGCTTACTTCAACCAATGAACTAAATTTTGAATGTCCATCCACAACATGTCTATACACAAATGTTTCTGTTGTAGTACTCTTAAATTTTAAATGTTTTTGCATTAAGTTGTTCGCTTTGTGTTAGTGTTAATATATTAAATAAAATTATAAAGGTATAGTTTTGTTTTTAAACAGTAACAGTAATAATTATTATTTTTAGAAAGCAAAAGGTTAAATTTATCAAAAAGTTTGTCCAACAATTAATATTTTTAACTTTATTCGTACAAATATAACAACAACAATAAAAAGAGCCAAAATAAATATACAAAAAACTATTAAATTTAAAATGAAAGTCATATAAAATTGCAATTTGTTGAAAATTTAAACTTTTCATTCATTATTTAAATTAAAAGTTTACTTTGGAATACTTGCTTGGAAAAAATTAAAACAAAACTATTTCTTTTTTACTGCTGTTAAAATTCTTTATAAGATTTTGTGGTGTATTCAATATTTTTTTGCACTACAAAAATAAAAGACAATGTGAATGTGAATGTATGTCGTCTTTATATGTAATTTGTAATTGTAATTGAAGTATAAATATTTTATAAATGTAACCAACTACTGTGTCTTATACATTTTACTACTATAATTGTAAAAGATTTTGTGATAATTTGTTGAAATATTAAAATTAATTTTATATTGAATGTTATTGAATAGAGAAACGTCGCAATATAGAAAAAGAAAATCATTTTCATTATAACAGCGTGTAGTTTAACTTAAAATATTTTTGACAATTTATTTAATTTAACTACTAGAATGTTTAATTCAATTAATTTTATCTACCAAAATATTACTTAAATCAATCAAGTAATAGCATTATGGTTTTCATTTTACCTACTTTTCTTAATGAATTTAGTTAAGTATGTTATTTACATTATCTTAATGTTACAAGGAAACATTGTTCTTAAATACAAACGATAAAATAATTTGCATACAAATCTCACAGCCTAATATCTTATCTCTCTGAATAAAATTCCAAGCAAACATAATTAAGGGTTAACGCCACTATAAAGTCATTAGAATTTTTTAAAACGCTCTAATACCGACATAAAAAAACAATTTCTTTACATTATATAATATATGCTTAAAAACTCCGTTTGTATATTTCACATAGATTGTGTTTCTCTGTTTACAAAAATTCTAAGACATGGCTAATTTTTTTTTTAAATTTCGGTTTACTCCGAAAACTAGGCTTCCTAAAACTAGACTCCTCGAGACCCTAAGGTGGAGAGCAAATTATTTGGCCAAATCGTGAGATTTATAACGTCATCACAAATTACGAATCATTTTTGATTCTATTTAAAAACTGTACTTTAATTGCATCAGTCGCATCAGCGGATGGACAAAACACAATTACCGTTGGCTGGTCGCACTTCACGACCTTGGTGTTGAAACGACGTGAATCGAATGACATGACAGTGGTGCTAGCCCTTAAGCAAGATTTTTAGCTGAAAAGAGCTTAAGTACAATGGTAAAAAAAGTATTCGACATATAATCCATTTTTAACACATTAAGAAAAAGTTCAAGCAGGTGAATCGTTTAGAAATATGTAGTATCTGTATTTTTTTAATTAGGTTATAATTTTCACATTATATTGGCATAATTGCAAAAAAAAACACTATTCGGAGAAAATAGAAATTAGCAAGAAAAAGAAGTATTCGACAAAAAACAACCGTTAGTTTTGCGTCAGCTTATGCCCAAAATTACGTTTTTTTTT
>OY986436.1:214560852-214730852 GCA_963920525.1 Dichetophora obliterata | reverse complement strand
GCATTTTATAAACGCTTCTGTAATTTTCACGGAAGCTAGTTTTACTTGGCTCAACTGCAGTTTTTCACTTAATTGTGCCGCAAAATTTTCGATTTGATTCATCAATTTAATTTGATTATTATATGATATGATTTTATAAATGCCGGAAGTCAGTAATTTATATCTTATGTAATGAAAAAATAACAGGAGACAGTTGCTAGGAGAAAAATATGAAAATGTTTGAAATGAAAAAGAAAACTTTAAGCTTTTAAAACTGTGTTAAGAAAATTAAATTTTAAATCTATTATTTTTTCGAAAGTTTCTTTACAATTTAAATTTTAATTTTTATTTAACATTTATTACAAGCTTAAAAAAAATGTACATAAAGCAACATAAATTTTATTCTTTTTGCCATTTCCGATTACGGAAATTTTTTCAAGTACTCACGCAATTCTTACGCAATTCTTACGCAATTATCACAAACAAAACAAACAAAAAAACAAACAGCAGCTTAGAAGGTTATTTAAAAAAATAAAAACAAAAACGTTAAATTGCTTAAAGCAGCGAAAGCTTGCTATTTTAGCACTAAACATAGGCAGCTGTCAAGTGTTTCGACACGCAACAATCTCAATAAGCAACAAGTTGCTGGCTGATGTAGGTGTTGCCAGCGCAATGCTAAAGAACCAAACCACTCGACATTCAAATATTGGTCAAGTTGATGAAGATTGACTGACAACATCGAAGTGTGGCCGACAAAAAGTGGAGGTTGAGGAGGCCAACACACTACTCTACAAAGTAGTGGGATTTTGAAGGTTAAGATTTCAGAAGCTATAAAATAAAGTCGAATAAAACATGCGTGTACAATTTGCATGAGTCAATGGGAAAAATTTTTAAATTTATATCTGTAGAAAGCAGTAAAAATTTATAAAAAATTAATGTTTGCTAATTTTATGTTATTACGATATAGAGTAATGATTCAAAAATTGTGGGTGTAATAACAAAATTACGCTATTTATAAAATAAATTGAATTAACATGTCCAACAAGACGAATCGTTTTGTATAGAGAACACCGTTCGGAGTCTCTAAAGTGAGAGAAACTAAAAAAAAACTATTTCTGCAAAATCATCGTTTTTTCGATTTTCCTGAAGGTCCTTTTTAGTAAAAAAACATGTCTACTAAAATGATAAATTTCTTACTCATACTAACATTTAGAAAAAAAAACATCTTAATATTATGTTTTATTATTTATACACCGAGAAAATTGTTTGCTAAATTTCTACTATAGTTAAGCAAATCTTGCGCTTGAATCTCAACCACTTCAAAATTATGCTAGATTTCAGCAAAAACTAATCAAAATTTGCTATTACAGTTTATAACCTTTTACTATTCCAATTTGTAATAACTTAGAAAATATTTGCTTGAATTCAGTTATAAATTAGAAAAGCAAATTCTAATTATTTTTTGCTGAAATTTAGCGTATTTTTGAAGTGAAATAATTATTCATATTAAATTAAATCTAAAAATTTCCACTATCCGGAGACTTGAACCTCGGCCGCGTGAGTGTAAGTGCATGGGCTTATCCATTCGACCATCGCAGTTCTTAACCAATCGTCACCTAATTTTCTTCATTAAAAATAAACGTGTGCTCATGTGCTTAGAAGAAATTTTCTTGAATTTAGTTATAATTTTTAGTTAAATAAAAGTTTTAAAATAACTCTATAATTTGTATTATAGCAACACGACGCGGTATGAAAATAATTACAAAAGCTCATTAGTATGAATAGCTGCCGAATGTGGGTCGAACAGTGGCCGTTATGAAATAATATTCTATCATCAATTTTGCCTTCGAGCTTATGTCAAAGCAAAAATATATATATTCACACAGAAACAACAAAAATAGAAAAAAATAATACTTGTTCATCGTGCTTGCCAAAAAGCTAAGGTCGCGTTTATAGTGCTGGCAGTAGTTAAATATGAAAAAAAATTCAAACTGTGTTGACACGCGAAATAGAAATAAAGTCAAACTGAGTTTTATTTATCTTGTTTGTTCACAGAAAATTTTTTTTTTTTATTAAATTCACTCGGGTTTTTAGCTAAGTTTAACCATTTTTTTGTTAAAGATAGTCTGTGTGTAAAAATTGCGCAACCTTAGGTTAAGTTAGGTTAATTTAGATGCCTCCTGATGAAGGCTCACACAGACCAATTCTGGTCCTTAGTGTTACCGGTTACGAGCAGTGTGACCAGAAGATTTTTGAAAAATATGCTTTTTGTTAAAAAAAATATGCTAAATATTCCACTTTCAATTTTTATATTCCACAAAAATATTCCACTTTCTAAATAGTCTAAATATGCATATAAGTCTAAATATGCATATAAAAAAAACACAGAAGCAAGTTTAAAAACATTTATTTATTTGATTATAATCGCACTTAAATTTATTTTCTTCTCCTATAAAAAATTATAAACATTGTTATGGTTTTTTGAATTTTAAGTAATGATATATAATATACAATACTAAAATTCAGGCACATCTTCGAGGTCAATTCCTAAATTGTTGCTTGTATTATTATCATAGAAATTCGCATTTCTAAATTTTTTTTATTAAGCTATCTGGTATTTGATAGGTATTACAACACTTTTTTTGAACATGCAGCCATGTTTTTACATTCAACAAATTATTTAAGAGTTTTTCTTGCATTCTATTTCGAATTTTCGTTTAAGTAAGAAAGATTCATATAACTAAAAATGTTCTCAACCTCAGCATTGTTAAATGGTAAGCTAAGCGAGAAAAGCACAAATATTGATAAATCTTCAGATTCCGAACTTTGATCAATAACTTTTTTTTTTGCTTTATTGTTTTGAATCTACATTTTAAAATAGTTAAAAGAAATAGCTATTGTTAGCAATAATAGTGGTATTCACGATGTGGTGCATTTGTGATAAATTTTTGCAAAATTTACAATACTTACAACTTATTGTGATCGAACCTTTAGTAAAGTACATATTGTATTTTTAAAATCAATTATATTAATTTTTATGAAATAAACTCACAGCGTAGCTTTTAGCTTGCTCCATGCTGAGTAGAAATGCTTGTACAATCAGCTGATCTAATACACAACTTGTATATTTTCCACAAGGTTGTATTTTGAAAACTGAATTTTGTTTTTGTTATATTAAAAAATTTACTACATGTATCAAATTTAACAAAAATACACAATACAAGGGAAAATACAACACATCGTGAATACCCCTAATGTTTTCTTAAGTAAATTACTTACTGCTGTAACAAAATCCATAAAAATATCTAACCAAAAAAACATATAAGCAAATTTACTTCACTTTTTAAGCTGCGTGAAGTTATTACATGAATTGCAATAAAATTGACAACGAAAAAATTAACCACAAAATGAATTCCTTATATTGCGTTTTACAAGGTGGTTCAGAGATAAACAAAAAAAATGTCGCTAGCCAAAAAAAAATCCATTTAGTAACCAAATAGACATTTTTTTATTGCAATTTTTGTGAATTTTGAAAAATATAATCAAACGAAAAATATTCCACTTTTTATGCTGCATATTTTTATAAAAAGAAATATGCTTCCCGAAGCTAAAATATGCCAAAGTGGAATATAATATTCCACTCTGGTCACACTGGTTACGAGCAAGGGATCCTTCGAGTTTAGTTGAAGTCTGCAAAGTCTTAGGGCACGTTTATAGTGGTGACTTATGACCGAACCGAGCCGAGCTTAAACTCAAAAATGCATTGGGGCAAAAGAGAAGCACAAATCAATGTGTGCTCTATTGCTCCCACACATTTTTGAGTTTCAGCTCAGCTCGGAAAAGCAACAACTTGCCACTATAAGTGCGCCCTTACGAGGGATTCCAGTGATACTTTGGCTACATCTTTTAGTGACAGGAGCGTGCTACATCTTTTAGCGAGCGTGCCAAGATAATCAGAGTTGGTCTTACGTACTGAGAATTGCACATAATTTTCTAGATTTTGCACGATGTCGTATCTCATCATCTACGACTCACTGCTTGTGTGGATCTTTTTTTGAGGTTACTGTACAACTCTTGTAGCGGAGTAGGCACAAGTTCCATGAATTTTGCTCCCTCTTTTGCTAGACCGTCTGCCATCTCGGTTTCATCAAGCACGTGGATTTAAACGCAGCTTGGCTGGCGAAGAAAATGTTAATGCAAGAGTGATGTGTGTTTATGCTGAGGACTATCTCCGCGGCCTTTCTTATGGCGAATACTTCCGCCTGGAAGATTCTGCATTGGTTCAACAGCTTGTATGCCTTATATTAGGATATGCAAAATACACAGCAACACTTACCCCCTCCCCCCCCGTACGCATTCTAGAGAAATCTTGGAACATTTCAAGAACAGCGACAATTCTTATTTTTATTTTTTTTCTGATTATATGGATTTCGGCTTTCTAAAAATTTCTGGCTAAAAATGTTTAATATAATTTTTAGCAAAACTGCGTTTTGTGGTCATTATAAGAAAGGTTTTCACAGTACCTATTCAACAAAGTATCAAGCATTAAAATCCATGCATAACTTTTTAAGATATAAGAATTTTTAGTATAGTGCTTTCGTAAAAGGAAAACCACTACTTTTTAAGACAAATTGTAAATACAAGAATAGTCATATCTTAAAAAGTTATTCATGGATTTTCATGTTTGATACTACGTTGAATAGGTGCTTGCATTATCTCTCTTTTGATACCCATAATGCGGAACACTAAAAAAAAAACACCAAGATTTGTAGGCCATTTTTCAAACTTTGGAGGCTTATAACTTCTAAACCAATTGCAGACGGTCTGAAATTTTTCCAGATTTGGATTTATGAGGCCAAAATCCATATAATCTAACAGAAAAATATTAAAAAGAGAGTAGCCGCTATTCTTGAATTATACCGCCATCTGTACACATGTTGACCGCCTGCCATTGGCGTCGGAAGCGGGGGGGAAAGGTGGGCAGTTGCCCCCCACTTTTTTAGCTAGATAAACAATTTAAAAGGAAAAGTTATTCAAAATATCAGTTTTTTTACAACGATAATATTTTTGTATTATATATTTTCCTCTTCTTTCTCTCTTCTTCATGTTTCATGTGAAGAAATTTTGGTGAACTTTTTTGCACCACCATTTGTACTGCCCCCCAGATGAAATTCGCTTCCGACGCGATTGCCGCCTGCTGTGTTTGTTCTACTCCTTTGTTGCGTCGTGGTTTGGAATTGACTACATATAAGTATTGTACGAGGTATCGGTATTGCCAATTGTACAATGACCGAAATTTTGATAGTGCATTTTACCTGCCGCCGCACAGTGAGCTATTTGCAGGGTCTAGCCGGTAAAAAATCAAAATGAATTTTATGTGTTTTAATGATTCAGACATAATAAGAACTGTCCAATTAGATAAAAAAAGTAGCCATGGGTGTTTTGAACCGTCTACTAGCCATAATTTTGTAGGTCAAAGATGAAGTTTCAAAAACTATTTTTTTCAATTGCATGCGCATTAAAGACATCTTATTCAAATTATTCTCATTTTTAGAACAAACGCTGCTCTAGAATATCAAAAAGATATGCTCGTTTTAATAAAAATAACAACAACTATCATATCTTTAGAGAAGTGCCTATAAAGTTGTCTCAAATTAGAGGTTTTCTCGATGAAAATTAGCATAATATTTGATATAAGTTGGTGACATAAAGAGACATAAACTTGAAACTTCGCTAAAACACTCTTTTCGTTGTATTCTCTTATATCGTGAATGATTTATACTTCGCACGACTTCGCATCAATGTAATATTTCAATTCAAAGGGCAAACTACCATAATTTTAAGCATTTTTGGAATTTGGCGGCCACCCATTCATATGGGCTGGCCACCCTTCATGCGTGGATAAAGACATTAGAGTGCATGCTGCATATTGCGTACCGGCTAGAATTGAAAAAGTACATGATTCGACAACCTGCAGATAAAGAGGCTGTAGCGAATCGAAAAAAAGATATTCAAATGCGTTTCAAAAATGAGATGGGCCTGATTATTGATGGTGTAAAACCGGGATATGGCACGACAAATGATGGAAATACTGCCAGAAGGTTTTTTATAAATTATTCAAAGAGTGCTGAAATAACTGCACTAGACGAAGAAGTCATTAAAAATTTTTATATTATTTTAAGTGTCGTGTCATCAGGATTTGAAATTAATCTGCATGAGTTTCAAGGACTCATCCTAGAAACTAGAGACAAATATTTAAAATTTTACGACTGGTACCCTATGCCTGTTAGCGTGCACAAGATATTATGCCATGCGATCGATGTTATAAAAAATTTCATTGTACCCATCGGTCAGTTATCTGAAGAAGCTCAGGAAGCTCGCAACAAGGATTGTAGGCGATACAGGTTGGCGCACACACGCAAATCTTCAAGAATCAATACAAACAGAGATTTGCTTAATATGTTGTTGATAACATCAGATCCTCTGATCAATTCTTATCGACAAAAACCCTTCAAAAACTTTTCATCGCTCCCACCGGAAGTCGTTAGCTTTTTAGTTGAGCCTAGTTTTGATGCCCATAAAGATTTAAGTTTTGAGCTTGCAGGAACAAGTGAAACGGAAGAAACAGAAAATTTTAGCGAATCTGATTCTAATGAATAGTATAGTAGAAGTTTGGTTTAACTCATAAATGTATGAATCATTTATTATGAAATTGAATGGGCAGGCCTATTTTAATTTTAAGTCCTTATTTTTTGTTGACATTGAATAATAAGAATTTAATAAAGTTTTTTCAATTCTGTTTTTTCTATTGTGTTACAAAAGTTAATAAAGTTTTCTTTGATATGTTGGCTGTTCAAAAAGTTCTCGGCCGTCAAAGTTGGGGGGTCCAAACAAAAGGTGTGGTGCTGACAGGCAGGATTTCTCTGATTCTTCTGAAACAAATTAGATGAAACCAAGTGCAATCGACGCAGAATTGTCACCATACTCGTGTGAACCTTGAAAAAAATGTTGAGATTTTTTTTGACAAAATGGCGTCCATTTAAAAAAAAATTCCCCTTAAATATGCCCTAAGGCTCTCAAGGACCTCTCGGGAGGTTTTATCGGTCCTTGATCCTGTCAAAATTTTTCATGGACCCATTTTACACCAAATCCATCTATTTTAAATCTTAAAATAATTTTTGCCGGCTAACTTGTATGGGGTAGCCCACTGTGCGCCATGTGGCGATGTGCCGCTTTTTTTCCCGGCTATTATTTTTGCATATAGCGCAAGCCACATACAGTGGCTCACAGCTTATTTGATACACAACTTGTTCTAAAATTAAAGCGCTAATATTTTAATAACTGAAGAGAATTTAGGAAAAAATTTAATGCGAGTTTGTAAGAAATGTATGGAGTTTAACCAAGTAACTTTTTTATTTATTTATTCAAATTCTTACTTAACAAAACAAGAACTAAAAATAAAAACGACTGAAAAATTTTAAGTCTCAGCTTATTTGATACAGTTCAATTTAAACTTAAAAATCGTATACACTATTGTTTTTTTTTACTTTTAATATTTTGTGTGATATCCTTTTGCCTTAACAAGGGCCTGCAGCCTGTTTGGCATTGAATCGACAAGCTTTCGTGTAATGCCTGGTGTAATTTTCTGCCATTCCTCTAGAAGCGCCTTTTTCAATTCTTCTCTGTTGGAAATTTTGTGTTTGCGTATGTTATTGTCCAACAAGGCCCACAGGTTTTAAATGACGTTCATGTCAGGTGACTGTGCCATCAAGTAGAGACAGTTCCGTATGAGCCAGGACTGCACAATTCCCGACTTATGCTTCGGGTCGTTGTGTTGATAAAACCGCAACTTGTCGAGTAAACCAAGTTTCTCAGCACTTTGCAACAAATTGTTCTGCAGCAAATAAATTCCAAGTTTCCTACGCCAGCTGCAGACATATAGGCCCAAATCATAACGCTACCGCCGCCATGCTTCACTGTAGCTTTGAGGTTATGTTTGTTTAGTTCTGTATTTGGCTTGCGCCAGACGTAGGACATGTCGTCGGAACTAAAAATATTAAACTTGAATACATCCGAAGAAAACTACAGTGTTCCAGAAGTCAGAGTTCTTGCAGACATGCTTCTTAGAAAAGACAATTCTACTTTGTTGATTTTTCTTACTTATGAAAAGCTTTTTACCAGCTTCTTGGCCATTAAAGTCATGGTCGTGAAGCACGCGGCGAATAGTTTCTTCACTACACGACTTACGCAGTTCATGCTGGATCTTGGTAGCTAGTTTTGGAGCCGATAACTTCGGGTTTTCCTTAATTTTAAGGACAATATATCGCTCGTCAGACGCGTTTAAAATTTATTTTGGTGCACTTCTACCCTTATCTTTCACCCGATTCTCGCGAACAAAGCGCTCAATTATATGCTGTACTGTAAATGCACTTAAATTAACATTTTTAGCAATTTTCCGAACCGATTGTCCATTTTTGTAAGGGTTCAAGACCAATTCTCGCTGTTGTGGTGGGACACGTATTGTTTTGACACTTTGCCTTGCGAGATCAAACTAATAATTGCTTGTAACTGACTCTGAAAATAGCTATAAATGTAGAAAGAAAAAAAACATCGATCAACAGCGTAACACTCTGGAGAATAGGCGAACAGAAGAGACTGCATCAAATAAACCAAGAGATAATTTTTTGATCTGTAAATACTATTTTAGATAAGTGGCGGCCGTAGCCTAGTGGGTAGAGTGCGTGGCCACTAAGCTAAAGAACCGCGGTTGCCCCGGTTTCAATTCCAGCTCAGACATAAAGTTTTTTTCAGTTGAATTAATTTTTCTGTTCGGCCGTCACCTCTCTACAGACAATGGCAAACCTCAGAGAGTAAAAATTGCCATGTAAAGCTTTTTAAGAACATAAGCCTTAATAACATAAGTTTGTGATCAAACATTTAATAACCCGCACAACACAATTAATCAATCAAAGCTAGGTCAAAGTCCTTCCAAGGGCTGAAATTGCCAGTTTATTTATTTTATATTTTAAATACTATTTCTCTCTATATATTTAAATACTATTTTGTGAATTTCGTTTTGTGCATAATTTTCGTTGAATACGCGCCTACTAAGCTACATTCAAATTTTATCGATGTACTTCTTAGTTTTTAAGTTACATCGATTTTTATTTCAAAACGAGCACTGTATCAAATAATCTGTGAGCCACTGTAGAATGGTTTCAAGCGCTTTAGTTAGCTAGCGCTGCCTGCTGCTTAGTTTTCTCCATGTGCCTGAGGCACGTTGATTGGTTCACAGCCGGCCACCACACAATAATTCCATAGAGTAGGATATTATGTAATACTGTTATATAGATCCAGTGCATCAGAAAGGGAGAGACCCCGGGTGCTGCCTAGTATTCTCTTCTTGGATGGTATAGCGCAATGGTGACTTTCTTTTACAATAATTCTCCATATCAGCTTGATGTCCTGGACGATTCCTAGATATTTCGTGTGAGTTTTCTGTATGAGGTGTATGTCGTTTGTTTTTGGTGGAGTCCACGGTGGTATCTTAAACCTTTTCGTGAACAGAACCAGATTCAATGTCTCTGCGTTTTTAATTAGACAACTGAATTTTACCATCTGAAGCATAGTACTATGTTTGCTTGCGTGAAATTTCACTGACAACATTCATTTTTTTGTTGCGTGAAATTTCTGACTTAAAGTTTGTTGCGAGGAATTCCTATGGCAACGTTTCTCAGAGAGACTCAGAGAATAAGTTGGGAGATTTCATATGATCTCTCTCTTTTCACTTCAAAATAAATAGGCAGTACAATTAAATTGTCGTGAAAAAATGTTGCTCAGAAACATGTTGCGATAGTTTCACGCAGCGGAACAAAGTACTGCTCTGACGAACATGTTGTGAAAATTTCCACGCTTGTTTCGCAGCTGACGCTTTTTGTTTGGAGATTTGAGTGGAATTTCACATGAAACTGAACAGAGTACTATGCATAAGTACCTCTTTGAGTGTGCTCTCCATTATGGAGCTTATTGTTGATAGACATTTTTCCCACTTTAATTATGCTTATGTCATCTGCATAGGCTGTTATCATGATACAAAGAACTACAGATAAAGTATTACCGGCGCAACGAACAACATTTACTGCGCACCTCGTCATTGGTGCTCGTCAAATGTGACACTTGATGAATACATTCAAAAGAAAATGTCAAAAAGAGACGAAGACAGCAAAATGAAAACGAAGAAACATTCAAAATTCTGTCAAGCACATCAAGAAACGTAGACGCTTTTTGTGTTAATCGGTAAAAAGGGAAAAAAAACACCCCTACAAAATATGCTCATTTTATTTCACAAACAATACTAAAAAATTTACTTTATTTTGGATAACTGCTTTATTTAACAATATTTATTTCATTTCAGTAAAACAAGTTTTCATACGAAAATTTAGGCATTTTATAATCTTTACACCCTATTAATAAATTTTGACTGCGTTGCAACCAATGAGCACCTTGCACGTCACATCAAAGATGGCGGACATGCGCAATACTTTATCTGTAGTTCTTTGTATCATGGGCTGTTATCTTCGGGGATCTAACATCAAAGTTTTTGATTACTATAGTTTATTGACAACAAGATTCCATAGTAGGGGCGAGGGGACCCCTCCCTGGGGTATCCCACTGCAAGCTTACCTTTCCATGGATTTGGTGCCCCACTCAGCTTGAACCCTTCTGACAAGTGTCTAACCATAGGATTATAGCTGGTAGCACGTAATCAGCTCAGGATTGTCATAGTTGATACATTGTGGAATGCACCTGAGATATTTAGCAAAACACCGAGTGCGTATTCTTTGTGGTGGAGGGTTTTTCTACTGGTAGCACTCCAAGGAGTGTAGTGCTCTTCCAACCAATTTTCCTTTTGTGTATGCGTGTTGGTTGGTTGCTTACTTGATTGCATCATTTCTAAGTTGCAAGTCAATCAGTTTTTGATCGTTTTGAATACAAAGGAGGTTAGACTTATTTACCTGTAGTCCTTCGGATACAAATAGCTTAGCCTGATACATCCGTTAAATATATTTTCCAGTCTTGGGACGACTCGTGATTCGGCCGTTTGCAACATGTCAAGAATTCAATCTGGTCCCGTAGATTTATATCCCGAGAACGAGTTTATTAACGCAATCTTAAAAATAATACAACTTTGGTATAAAGACAAGTAAACCCAAAATTTTATGAAATCTTAAAAACTATAAATCTTTGGGCTCTGTTATTTTTTATGGATAGTCTTCTGACAAATTAGGGCAAATATCTGGAATTAAAAGACGGGACACGTGTAAATTAAAAAAATCTTTTTAATAAAAACTTCAAGTATCTACAAATTACACAGTGATACAAAATAGAATGAAGCAATACCTGGGAATTTATACTATTTTTTGTGTAGGTCTTATCAAGTAGAACAAGAATCTGTGTGTGATATTTTTCAAACACTTCCAAAATCTAGACTTACCATTAAAAACCGGTTTTGCAAATAGTAAAAGTATTTTGAACTGGCTCACTGTGTTATTTTTACGAATGAATATTTTGTTTTACAAACCACTGAACTCTCATTTATTGTTTTATTAGGTAGTCTTCTTGTTATGGCCAAAGTGAACGCCGTTTCAGACAAGCAGGCAGACAGGCGCAGGTAGTAACCTGTAAAGAAACGAGATACGTGTGTTTATAAATATCACACTGTTTGCCTGCGGCTGTCTGCCTGCCTGTATGAATCGGCGTTCGATCTGGCCGCAACCAATGTCGCCATATTGCAACAGCCGTCTTAAAATTAAAACAAAAAATAAAAAAGTATGGGAATTAAAATAAGTCTTCAAGAAGCTTTTTAACAAACGTTTAATGAACATACATCTTTTTTCACAGAAATATAATGTTATAAAAAATATTAAAGTTTAATTTAAGTTTTTGAGCAGTCTTCTCATTTAAGCCGCCATATTGCGGCAGCCATCTTTAATAGAAAAAGAAAAAGATCGCATTTAAAAGTAAACACTTTCACAAAAATGTTAAGCCCTTAACATTACTTTGACGCAGAATTTTCCTTATTTAACAAACAAAAAGTGCGCTAGACTATCAACCCAGAGGTCTCTGGTTCGAATCCGGGCTCGGGCAGGGTTCTTTTCACTTTCTTTGTTCTTTTCTACATTTTAGAATTATAGAAAACTAAAAATTCACAAATGAATTGTGGAAAATGTGGAATTAAATTACAGGAACACAACTAAGGGCTGGAAATGCTTGCCGAGGTTAAGGCATAACACTAGCCTCAATTAAAAGCAACTCAAATTGTCTTTCACGGTTGTTTTACCTAATCAGTAATTCACGTATGGGCTAATCAATTCCTCTCAATAATCTATTCCTTTCCTTTCAGGTCAAAGACCAAACCTTGTTTGTATAAGTTCAACTCATGTGCGACTACTGTTAGACTCTAGCTCAGCCGCTGCTCGATTCTTGTTTGACCGAGATTACTTCAAATTGGCCGTTGTTCGGACCTTGTTCGGCCGCTATTCGGTGACAATTTTATTCCTATTCGGAAAACTTCACTACCGTTTAGGGTATTAAATATCTTTTTATTGAACTAAAATATTTTTGTAAAATATTTCGGAGTTGTACTTTGAAAAACTGACTCACAATGAAAGTTAATATTAAAAACTTGAGGCAGTTAAAAAACTTGTCCCATGAAATTAAGGTTTTCTCTGAAAATATTTTTAAATTGCAAAGAAATTTTCTCTAATGCAACGAAAAATGAAAAAAAAAATACAACAAATTTTCAACAAAATGTCCAGAAATATTCCAAGTAAAAAAGGTGTTTAGAAAAAATTTGACAACTTTTAATGGACAAAAAAATTAATGCTAAAAAATATTATTGGCAAAAAAAAATTACAAAATTTGCATAAAAATAGCCTTTTATACTTCTCATGCACATATTAACATAATAATTTTTCCCACAAAATTGACAACAATGGTCCTTGTACTGATTAAACAATAAAAAAAAGCAATACGAAGGTTATTTCGACTAAATGTTGAAGCGATAAGCAAACTTAAGCGAAACTAATTGCTGAGACAAATTAAAAATGTCACGATGGCAATGATGGTCATGTCAATAAAGCGCTCTAAACAACGCAGACTTTATATCAATAGAGTTACTGCAACTTAAAGAGAACAAAAACTTTAGAGATTAAAAATAATTTACTTAAATTTATTGTTTTCCATCACAACATGACTTCATTCAAAGCAATTTTTCTATTCTGCACCCATGCTATTTTTTTCTGCACGTTTTATTGACAGCAAAACGTCAGCGAATTAAGATAAAGCTGGCTAATTTCTGAACATACAAACAAAACAACACAATAATTAGTCAATTAGTTAGAAATACTCAGAAAACAACTGAAGATATGGGAAACAAATTGTCAACTTCGTGCAAGATCTAGTTATAAAAAGTTGGGTAGAAAAAAAAAACCAAATGGCAATGTGACAATGTGACAATTGCACAAAATTACTAATGATGTGCTTGAATAATAACAACTAACTCTCTCTCATGCACATCCGTTGTTACTCGCATATGAAAAATTTTTAATTCTTAACATTTTTTTGCCAAATGAATTAAGTTTGACATGCCATAAATTGTGTATGAAAGCAACTTCAGGTAGGTTAAAAGCGTCAAAATGACGTCAAGATAAGCTCAAAATTTATGAAGCTGGCTTAGTGAAAGGCGTAAATATTATTACAGGGGTCGGAAATATGGAAAACATTGGATTCAGCGACAAAGTCTGAGAATTTAAGATTGTCAAACTGATAATACAAATTTTTTTTTCAGTTTTAATTACTTTCCATGCAGTATATACAATTTTATGTCACTTTCTATAAATAGCAGTTAAAAAGATTAAAATACTTTCTACCACTTTAATCCATTTGTCTCAAATGTTAAGGTAGTTGCTAAACTCATTTGAATGCAGCTTGGCGTAACAAATGCTATTTCATTGCTTCCAAATGGGTTAACACTTTAAAAGATAACTAAGATTTTCACATTTACAGAAAAAAAAAATATATAAAAAAAATATCTATTAAATTAAAATAAAGTTGTTTACAGTTTTTGACGCTGTATCTGCTAAATATTTAAATGTCAACATATGCCATAACATGAGCGTGACGTACGTGACGTTATTAAGTATTTTCAGTTGAGAAGTAATAAAAATATACAAACAAAATACAACAACAATAAAGCATGCATTCACAACTTATGACAACAAGAATTGCTGTTTTTTTCTTTTTTTTTTATTATTAAAACTCATTCATAAGCTTTGCTCTGCCGGATTAGCTGCACGACAGCGAGGAATTATATAAATATTATTCCAACTTTATGACAGAAAATCGCTAAATTTTCGCGCCAAATGGTGTCAAATTTGAGCATTATTTAATGGTTTTAAAAAAATTGTTTTGCTTATCTTGACATTTATACTAAAACTAGCCGCTTCTTCATGCGACCGATTTTAACAGATTATTAAAAACTATTTTGCAGCGATCTTTAGCACATGTGCTTTAATATTGTGCATACACTGAAAAAAAAAATTGTTCAAAAAACTAAATTCAATTTCTTCCACCCTACAAATTCATAGAGGTGTTCCGCAAGGATCAATTCTAGGTCCGCTGCTCTTTATGATGTACATAAATGACATATTTAACTGTCTTACCTTTTGTAGTGCTTACGTATATGCTGATGATGTACAGTTGATAGCATCGACAAGGAATGAGGATATGAATAACTTTACTAATGAAATAAACAATGACTTGAATAACATATTTAACTGGTCAACGCTAAACTGCATTAGTTTAAATCCATCAAAAACAAAAGCAATGTTATTTGCTCCTAATGTGTCTGAATATCCTAGTATTTATATAAATAATGAATATATTGAATTTGTCTCCCATTACCGGTCACTTGGTTTTTATCTTGACAATCGCCTTGCTTTTGATTTCCACATTAACTTTTTGATTTCTAAAGTTTCCTTTGCGCTGCGAAAATTGTATAACATAGGTTACTATTTACCAGTTAGCATAAGAAGGAAAATTGGACATGCTATTTTTATGCCAATATTCCTATATGGAATGGAACTCTATACTGGGACCTCTCAGGGAAATATTGATAAATTGAAACGTCTATTTCATCGCGTAATTCGCTTCGTGTTTCAACTCCATATACGTGATTCAATATCAGCTTATGTTTTACAATTTTTGGGACACAGTTTTGAAGATTACATTAAAATAAGACTACTACTTCTTTTCTACAAAACTATAAAATTTAATTCACCAATTTACTTAGCTGAACTTTTTACGTTTTCCAACTCATCCAGAACACATGCTTTAGTGTGTCCCAGATTTAACTCATTAGTGATGCAAAGATCGTATCTAGTACGAGTTTCACGTCTTTGGAAAACCTTGTTGACATATAATGAACGTGGATTTTCAAATAGCCTACAGGTTTTTAAACTGATTGTTGAAAGCCACATCTAAATTTGTTATAAACTTTTTAATTTTATTGCTAGCCATTGCATTATTTAATTTTTCGCAATAAAGCTCTTACTTTAGTACTTCCTCAAATTCGTGCAGGGCGGGTAGTTTAAGCATTGATGTAGTATCATTAAAAAGTATTATTATTATCACAAAAAAGTGATTTTAGTTATAGCATTTTAAAGCTTATATTGAATTTTTAAGTTTATTTAATTTTAGGCACTGTCATTATCTTTATGCCATTGAAACAAATAATAAATTTCTTGTAATCGTTTTGGTTTTAATTGGCTTGCAGATTATAAATAAATAAATAAATAAAAAAAAAAAAGAAAAAAATAAAACCCGACTACTAAAAATCACGCTCAAAAAAGTATGAAAAAGTACAAGAAAATATTCTCACCTGAAATTGTTATGTACAAACTATTCAATATTTTTGGTCTATTAAATAAGCAACTTACACATATGCAATATATTTTATTATATTTAATACCAGGGATCGTAATTATTATAAGAGATATCCAAAAACTCAAAGTTTAATTATTATTTTTAGATTTTTATTGTATTGCTCAAAAATAAAAATTATGTTTCGATTTCTATTTTTTTTCATAAAAAATAAGAGTTATGTTTTGATTCTTAATTTTCTGTTCAAGAAGAAGACTTATTTTTGAGTTTTATTATTTTGCTCAAGAATAAAAATTATTGCTCAATTTTTATTATTTTCGCTCAGAAATAAAAGATATTTCTCAATTTTTATTTTATGCTCAGAAATAACAATTATTTGTTGGATTTTATTTTTTCGCTCAAAAATAAAAATCATTTGTCAAGTTTTACTTTTTTTTCCTCAAACATAAAACTCAAAACACCACACAGCTTTGTTGTTGCTGGCGCATGCTCGCCTTGAGTGTGCCTTGTGTGCGTACGTAAAAAGTGTGTTTGGGGGTATTCAACATATGGCACGAATACGATAACTGTTTATGATAACCTTAACTACCCAGTAGTTCCAGTCTTGAAGAAATCTCAAACGAATCATGCACGATTTTTCTTGATCCTTGACGAAACATGCTGATTTGGCCATACATTTCATTGACGAAAATTTCATATAAATGTTCCAAGTTCGTGCAAGACGCAATACAGAAACGTCGGGATTTATCATGCACGAACCCAATATCGAAATATTGATGAAATTTCGTTAACGAAAAGTAGACACAAATATAAAGAAAATTCTTCAAGGAATTAAAATCGAAACATGTTTCTGGACCGAATTCAACGTCGTGCGAAAAATTTGATAGGTGATAAAAATATTTCATCCTCTCTCAACTCCAATGAAAATCGACGTAATGTTGGTTTTGTAATGGTCTGACGTCACCACACCGTATGTTTTCCAGGTCCACTTGGGCAGCTGTCCAAGCCCACTCCTTTACCATTGCCTTGATGCCACACAGAATCTCACGTTGTAGTGATAATTCGTTCTTTAGTCGTACGGTAAAGTTATGGAATAGTCTCCCTGCGAGCGTGTTTCCCGTCAGCTTTGAGCTGTGCAAATTTATAACAAATCTTCACCGAAACTATTTCATCCTTTCAACCTCTAACTAACTGTCACCCATCTTCCAAATCAGAGATCTGTAACAAGTAATTGAAAGTCAAGCTACTTGAAAAAATATCAAGCTTTGAGTTGATATGCAGGAGCTTGATTTATTTTTTCCTTACAATTCGCGACTGGCTTTCGAAAAACGAATCATATGTCTAACGTGATTCTATTTTGTTTCTACCCCACATGAGTTGGTGGAAAAAGTCAAGTTTTCTACCTTTCAACTCTGGTTTCGACTCTATGCGACTGCACTGCCGTCGGAAGCGACTGACGATCGTTTGTTTCGTTGTTCGTTTCATTTTTTATGCGGAGTTCGTGTAACTTTTTTTCTGTTGCTATTGCCATAATATTAGGTGGCAACCTTATTTCAAAATTATATAATTTGGAAATTCTGACAACGGATTCGAATTCAGCGACCCATTTTTAGTGTACCATTTTTTTTGCCAGCCCCGAATTCATAAAACTACAAAAAATCAAGGTGGCAACCCTATCCACCATCTTGAATTTTAAAATTCTGACTTTAGACTCGAAATCCGCGACCCGTTAACACTGATAAATGACTTTAAAGCTCTTGAAAAAACATCATATTAGGTGGCAACCCTATTATTGCAAAATTTTATAATTTGGAAATTCTAACAACGGATTTGGATTCAGCGACCAATTTTTGGTGTACCATTTTTTTGCCAGCCCCGAATCCATAAAACTACAAAAAATTAAGGTGGCAACCTTATCCACCATCTTGAATTTTAAAATTCTGACTTAAGATTTTAAATCAGCGACCCCTTAACACTGATAAATGACGTTTAATACTCTTGAAAAGACATGTTATTAGGTGGCAACCCTATTATTTCAAAATTATATAATTTAGAAATTCTGACAACGGATTCGGATTCAGCGACCCATTTTTGGCGTACCATTTTTTTGCCAGCCCCGAATTCATAAAACTACAAAAAATCAAGGTGGCAACCCTATCCACCATCTTGAATTTTAAAATTCTGACTTCAGATTCGAAATCAGCGACCCCTTACCACTGACAATTGGCGTTTAAAGCTTTTGAAAAGACATCATATTAGGTGGCAACCCTATTATTGCAAAATTTTATAATTTGGAAATTCTGACAACGGATTCGGATTCAGCGACCCATTTTTGGCGTACCATTTTTTTGCCAGCCCCGAATACATAAAACTACAAAAAATTAAGGTGGCAACCTTATCCACCATCTTGAATTTTAAAATTCTGACTTAAGATTCGAAATCAGCGACCCCTTAACACTGATTTATGACGTTTAAAACTCTTGAAAAGACATCATATTTGGTGGCAACCCTATTATTGCAAAATTTTATAATTTGGAAATTCTAACAACGGATTCGGATTCAGCGACCCATTTTTGGTGTACCATTTTTTTTTGCCAGCCCGAATTCATAAAACTACAAAAAATTAAGGTGGCAACCCTATCCACCATCTTGAGTTTTAAAATTCTGATTTTAGATTCGAAATCAGCGACCTCTTAACACTGACAAATTACGTTTAAAACTCTTTAAAATACATATTATTAGGTAGCAATGCTGTAGTGAAAATTTAGGTGGCAACCCTAACCTTCATCTTAAATTTTAAAACTGTGACATTATATTCGAAATCAAATCCGTTGTCAGAATTTCAAAATTACAAGAATTCGCAAAAATAAAAAAAATCTAGGTGGCAACTCTATCCGCCATCTTAAATTTTAAAGTTTGACATCATCTCCGAAATAAGTTACCCCTTAAACTTCCAACCATGGACTCCATAGAATCCTCAAAAGTCCTATTACGCTCAAGCTCTCTCTAAACAAGCTCATTGAATTTTTTGGATACTTGCTTTACTGGGATACTTGCCTTCAATTTTAAGCTTTTCAAGCTTTTTGCCGAAGGCATCAAGCTTTCCTTTACTTGAAACTTCGTGCCGTTCGCTTGTAAGCTAGCACACTTGCAAGTCACAAGCTGTCGTGGGCTTATTTATATTCAATTACAAGCTATATTTGATTCAAAATTATCAAGCTCAAACTAGCTTGAACTTGTGTTTTAAGCAAGTACTTAAAATAGAGTTTCAAGTAGGCTTGTGCAGTTCTGTGTTCCAAATCAACACAATGCTCACAGATTTATAAGAAACATTACTTGAGCTTTCACTCTGCAAAACAGAAAAAAATTATACCAAATTGTCAAAATCAAACGAATTCGACAGCAATGGCAATGACACTTAAACAGTGTTGTCAATGAATATTTAAATACTATCGAAAACCATCGTCAGTCCAAAACTATGGATAGTCACGATAGTGTGAAATTATCGATAATATTGATAGTGTTATCGATAGTTTCCTAACTCTACTGTTTAGCCTCTGAACGATTCGGCGAATTACAACAATCATGAATATCTTGAAGTTGTTGTAATAGAGTGGAAATAGTTAGGCGCTGGCAACCGCTACTTTACATTATATTTTGTATGACTTTTTCTTAAGTCCAGCAGCTCATGCAGAAACTTCCTTTAAGAAATCATCACGAAAAGTTTGCAGTTTGCAGAAGTTCATCATCGTCAATGATGCTGCAAACTACTTGATGGGTAGTTATCAAGTTATCGATTTTTTAAATTTTTTGCCTTGGTAAAAGATCTGTTCAATAAAATATCTATATCTTTACAAATTTTTCATAGATATAGAAGATCCACGTGTCATATGAAAGATAATTTAATGGTCTATTCGAAATAATACAAATCAAAAATTTTAGCAATAGATTGGATTTTATAAGTAGTTTTATATTATGGTTGCTTTTTAGTTGTGATAAAGCCGTTATTTTCTTAAAAATTTCTATTAAGATGCCAAAAATATATTATATATTTAAAGCCTAAAGTTGAATTTTTAATTTAATATACTAAAGTCAATATTAGTTTTTGGTATTAATTGTAAGTTTAATATGTTTGTTGCAAAGATAAACTATTTGATTTAATAAAATAAAAGCTGTTGACCAAAACTGTTCATTTAAGAGTTTTAAATTTTTTCACTGGCTGGAAGTATTAATTCATACAAATATTACAGCTTCAATGTTGCCTTAAACAAAGTTATATAGTGTAATGGTGATATAAGAAAATATGGAGTAAGAAAACAAAACACCTAAGGCAAATATGCTTGATAGAAAAAAAAGTTCTCAAACTCTTTCATTATTAAAAAAACACCATCAAAAATTAGATAACTCATAAATGGTATGCACCAAAGATAAATGTTAATTCTTAATTAATTCTCATTCCATAATTCATACTTATAATGGTAGTTTTTGAGAAAATAACGGTTTTTTGTACACAAAAACTTTACATCTACATACAAATAGCTACAAAATGTGACATACCCAAGGGATTTTATTGACTTCAAATTTTTGTAAAAGCTTATTTAATTATCTTTAAAAGGATTACTCAACCAATAAAGCAAGAAAAATATAGGTAGTTTCCTTAAAAGATCAATGAAGACAAATATTGTATTAAAAAATGGATTTTTTCAAAAACTCTTACACAAATCTATAAATCGATTTTTCCTTCTCTCCCATTTTAATCCACTAAAATTTAACTTTTTTATTTTATGTAATAATATTGACTAATTTAATTTAATATTTAATTTTTTCTACTTAAATCCAGCTATACTCCTTTGTCAAGTTAGCTGAAAACTGTTTTAAAATTAGTTTTAATTTGTATGATATAAGATTACGGGAGGATAAAACCCCTTTACCCCTCGTCGAAATAAAGCGCAAGCCACATAGTTAATAATTCCCAGAAGCATACACACGCGCTCAAGAATAATCGCATACCAACAAACACAAGAAAAATAATTCTATAACGTTTGAGAAATTTATAATTCTCAAGTTGAGTTTCATCATTTCTTATCATTTAAGATTAAGTATTTTCTCAAACACTATTCCTCCACTTGAGGGAGATTTGAGAAGATATTTGTAACTCTGTGGTAATACTTATTTGGATTTACAAAAATATAAGTCTGGCAACAACAGTCAAATTGTGAAAAATATTTAAAATTTATCGTGCCATTTGCTGAGAAAAACGTAAGAAGTTTATTGTGCCATTTTTGTTAAAAAATAATTGCAAAGAAAAAAATGCAAAGAAAAAAAATGCAAAGAAAAAAATGCAAAGAAAAAAAAAATAAAACAGAAGTGAAGCAGATAATAAAAGTACTAGCGGAGCGTGAGTTGGATAGCCTTTCACATCCGGAGCACCAGAGCGCAGAGGAAACTCTGGTGTTGGAGGCGGGTCCATCCACTTCGAATATTTTATATGAAAAAATTTAAGTTGGACCGAAAGTGATGATGACTCGGATACAGAATTAAAAGAAGAAGTTCCATCAAAAACGACAAAATCAGGAGACCTCAAGGAAGAATTAGCAGCGTGGGCTGTTAAGTTTAATATTTCAACTGCGGCTATGAACGAGTTTTTGGCATTATTGCGTAAAAATTTAGATGGTATTCCAAAATAATCAAGGACATTGAAATCCTCTCCTAGGATATCTGTAGTGGAAATAATGGGACTAGGAAAATATTTTAATTTCGGAGCTGCGGACTCGCTAACAGATTTTTTAATGAAGAACTCCTTTAAGTTGATGGAAATCCATCTCAACATAAATGTTGACGGCCTCCCTCTCGCAAAATTTGATTGAAACAAAATTAATTATTTTTATATATATTAATAAAGTATAAAAATGTCTAACAGATAAAAAATTGTGATCTCGTTAAAAATACTTTTTTTTTAAAATATAAGAAAATTAACTGTTCACCTTTACGAACAGTTTTTATTTTAGTTTAAAAAGTTGATATATTTTTAAATTAATCAAAGTAGGTAAAATAGTTATTTATTTTAATTAAAATAAAAGATACCAAAACAATATATTAATATTTATTTCTTGATTTAATATAAATTATAATTTCTTTGCATATGGCACTTCCATATATATATTCCATTTGAGACCAATTGGAGAAATGCTTTTGATATCAAGTTGAAAATTACAAATTTCTCAAGTGGATAAATGCTTTTGAGATCAACTTGAGATTTACTAATTTCTCAACTTTATAACTAAGAAAAATCACCATATAAAAAAAGTGCCTTTTAAGTTGAGAACACTATAATCCGCGTGTTGATATGCTGTTGAGAATTAACGTTGGAGATTTGAGAAAGCTATTTGATCTCAAAAACACCTCAAGTTGATAACTAACATAAAGGTTTATTGGGATGAAAGCTGCATATAGTTGCCAGTTTCCCACAAAAAATATCTTTTTCCCACAGCAAGCAAAAAATTCCCAGCAAAAACTCTACAGCCATTAAAAATCCCATCAAAAATCCTACAGTAATAAAAAAATCCCATAAAAATTCCGTAAACCATAAAAAATTATCAATTCAATTAAATTCAGAAAAATCAAGCAGTATTAATGTACTATATTTCCATGGCAAATTAAGTTAACTCATGAAAAAGCGAGATGAGTAGAATTTCTTGAAATCTCCGAAACTCTTTGATTTATGTGGCTTCTGTAATTTATCATAATACAAAATGACGAATGGATGAGTTTTTTGGAACGTTGCAAAGACGTATACTACGTTTTATTATTAAATTTTTTTTATTATTTATTGCAGCGAAAATTCGATATTAATAAAAAAACTAAAAATTTCTACTTCATTCAAAATAAAAAATGCAGAAAACGTTTAAAATGTTTACAAGTCAATATAAGACTTTTTTACAAGAGTTTTTCTTAGACATATTTGACATTTTTCATTATTTTACCAAAAAGCGTTCGTTTACTTTTTAAAGTTGAAGTTAATTCTATCTCAATTTTATTACTTTTGACGTTTTTCATTTTTTTACCAGAAAAGTACGCGAAGTAAACATGCAATTTCTGGTTTCTTATAAATATCCATTTTTCGCGAGTTTTCTATCAAAAAAGCAATAAAAATGTAAAAAGAAATTAATAAGTCCAAATCGACTCAGCTATCCAAAGTGTTGACACTTAAGTGTCAAAATCAGTTGTAGTGAGAACCACCACTAAATTAACAGATTGCACGAATTTAGCTTTATAATATTGAAACCTAAAAGTGCGAAAATCATTTAAACCGTAAATTTATTCATATATATATATATATGAGGAAATAAAAATAATTTTTGGAAAAAAATAAATCGCACAAGAATTAAAAAGTCCCTCCTTGAATTAAAAAATCCAATGGAAATTACCATTTCCCACAGCAATTACATTACTTATAAAACCAGTTTGTGCTGTTTTAACGATTCCTGTAGCAACAGCAAATGTAGAACGTATTTTTTCACAAATATATATTAATAAAACTAAAGTCAGAAATAAATTAGAAATTCCCACCTTGTGTGGGATTCTTCGAACTAAAGATTTCTTTAGGAAAAAACGAGTGGAACTGCACCAATTTCAAACAATCATCAGAAATGATAAAATAGTTTTATCAAAGTATGTATAAAAAATAATTTTATTCTTCAGATTTCATCATTTCATCATTTGTGACTGTTCGAAATCTGCAGTTTCATTAATTTTTTTCTTAGATAGCCTTTCCATGGAAAAATTTCACAAAAAGTTTGATTTAAAATTTACCGAAAAAAACATGTTTTCAAAACTTTAAATGCGCATAACTTCTGTTAAAAAAAAAGATAAATTACCGTTTTTTCCTTTACTTAAGATTAAATGTTGTTTAAAACTGCATACTAAGATTTAATAATAAGAGCGAAAATTTGGAGAAATTTAAGTTTAAAACACAAAACAGCAAAATTTTTCAAAAAAAATTATTTGTTTACCCTCCTGTCCAAAAAAAACAGTTGGAACCTCTCTTTCAAGCCCACGAAAATTAAATTTGAACATTTTTCTTTCCAAATAAAATCGTTGGAACATTTTATTTTTCAGTTATGCAAACATTCTGGGAAGAAAGCACAAGTATTAATTTGAAAAACTACTTTTTTGGAAAAGACGACCTTGAGCGACCTCTAAACCTTTTTCAAAAAATCTGAAAATTCTTGTGACGAACTTTCTAATTCCGCATCAGCCCCCAAAAAATTTTGACAAAAAAAAGTGTACGCCCTAATGAACATACATACAATACTTACAAACATACCAGTCAAACACATATACCGCTCCTTTTGCTTCGTCGTAGTCGGATAATATATCCAAATGTTCTAGAATTGAGCACAAATATGTTCATATGTTATTTTACAAGCTAATTTTTAGAGCTTTTTAGATATTCGGATATATTTGAAATACATTTGCTGTTACTTAGGCCGCGTTCATAGTAAACGCTTTTAGCTTAGCCGAGAGGTTTAGCTGAAAAACGCTTTGTGTATAATCATATGGAAAAAGCTCAAAGTGTTCATAGTGCCAGCATAAAGCTAGCATAAAGCTTATTTTCAAATGCTTTTCAGCGCTTATATATCTATCTCGCTTGCTCACACAGAAAAATGTTTTTGTTTTTTATGTTTTGTTTTAGAGTATTTTTAAAATGCTTTTCGGCACTTGTTTATTTATTTTGCCTGTTAACAATATTTTCGTTGATTTTGTTTTATTTGTTGGATTTTTTTGTGCTGAAGTTTTAACTGTTGTTGTGCTGTTGTTGCGTTGTTGTTTCGTTTTGTGGTGCTTTTTAGTGTGTTCTATCTCGTTTGTTTACATAGTTTTCGTTTTTCTTGCTTACTTCTTGGGTATTTTTTGTGCTGAACTTTCCACCGTTGTTATGCTTTGTGTTTTCAAATTCCTTTGAACTGTTGTTTGTTATTGGTTTGATCTTTCATTGGTGATCATCGCGAATCTAGGTACTCATTTAACAAAAATCTTTCATTTACTTTGCAAAACGCAATTGAGGGCATTATTTTCCAAAGAGACAAATGAAAACAAAGCATCTCAGCCACAAGCATAAAGCGCGCACTATGAACGCCAATAAGCTCAATAAGCTACTTTATGCAGCGTTGAATAAGCGTTCACTATGATCAAAAAAAGCTTGACAAAGCAGCTTTATGCATCAGCTTCAGCCAAAGCGTCCACTATGAACGTGGCCTTAGACAACAAGTTCTTGTTTTTTTGATATATTTAAAATGTATCAGAATATGCTGAGAGCACCAAATATTTGAAAATACTAAAAAATGTACCTAGCTAACAACAGATGTCGTCAAAGTAATCGCAATTGAACTTAAAATTAAGGTATCTGAGTATTAAAAAATTATTTAAAATTAGCTTGAAAACAAAAATGAATACATTTGTTGCTAATTTTTAAACACACATTGCATTTTTTCAGTGTACATATGCAGCATTTTGACATTTTTACGCTGACATTTGAAACAGTTGTCATAGATAACAGTTTAGCATGACATTTTTTATAAATTTATGAGGATTTTTTTTTTACCATATTTATAAAGCATACATTTAAAAATCTCAGCTTTTTATGCAAATTTACGTTTATGCTAAAATGACTTGGTAAATATTCTATATTATTGTAGCTTCAAAATAAACTGTCAGCTTAAAGTGGAGTATGAATAAAATAAGTTAAATCTTAGTTACTTTCGCTTTCTGAACCAAACTGAAGGCTATCAAGTCAATAAAGCAGTCAGATCCGCATATTTGACGATGGAATCATGTTTTCGTTTTGTTTTAGACCATATGCTGTATAGTGGGATGGATCAAAAATTTGTGTTTTTGTTTTGAGTTTTTCACAATGTTGAGTTAATGTTATTCAACATTTCTGTATGTTTCAAATCAATCGGATATCATGTTTAGTTTCCGTTTTCATTTTAAATTTTATTATAGCATTTTCTTCGTACGAATTTTTTGGCTTTTACAAATTTTCGCTAATAACTTTTTCTGTGATCATCCATATTTCACCACGTGTCATGGTTAATCATGCAGAATAAGCTAGCTGAACAAAATCATTTTCTTGAATTTTTTTCATTGCTACATGCATACTTAGATACTCCCACTCTTAATGTGTGCTTCGTAGGAATATTCAATATACATCGATGCATCAGATTTACTCAATGTTTACAATGCGATATATCGACTCGATCCGATGTTTTGAAAAGCTACTGATTTACTCGATAATTCGAATCGAAATTTAAGCAGCTAATGAAATAATTATATTAAAGAATGAATAAAGAAAAATAGAGAAAAAGCCTCTGCTGCGCTACTGGCAGAGTACACACCAGTAACAGTTGCCAAAGTTAAATATGTTATGTAAACGTAGCATAAGCGGAATCTAGAAATTGATATTGGCAGCGCGAAAAAAAACAACCCAGCAATCCAAGTCTTAAAGAAATCTTGAATGAATCACGCACGGTTTTTCTTTATCCTTGACGAAACATGCTGATTCGGTTATACATTTCATTGACTAAAATCTTATATTAAAGTTCCAAATCCGGGCACTGCTTGAAAACTTTCTGTTTTTGATAAACGAAAACAAGACAGATTTGTTAAAAAATTATCGACAAATGTACACTCAACAATATTTGTGTTTAAATGTTCCTAATGACTACGTCCATTCTACGAATTTTATTCGTAGAATCAATGAATATTAGTACATATTACGAATATTTTATTTATTGGGGGTTGGAATTAATTTTAAAGGTTTTTTTCGGTTTTTGAGCATTTATTTAGAAACAACGATACAATGTATATTATTCAAAGTATTGTCCATCGTTAGCTACAACATTTTCCCATCTTTCTGGCAGCATATGGATTCCGTCTAATAGTAATATTCGTCTTTTGAGGCAATCCACGAATCGACCCATTTTTTGGTATCCTCGTAAGAAGTGAAGCGCTGCTCAGCCAAGCCATGCGTCATCGATCTGAATAGGTGGTAGTCGGAAGGGGCTATGTCTGGGCTACAAGGCGGGTGGGGTAGCACATCCCAATTCAGCGCCTCCAACGTTTCCTTGACGGTTCTTGCAACATGTGGCCGTGCGTTGTCATGTTGAAAAACCACTTTGTCGTGTCTTTTGGCATATTCCGGCCGTTTAACCTTTAATGCTCGGCTCAATTTCATCAATTGTTGTTGGTAGCGTTCCCCAGTGATGGTTTCGTTAGGTTTTAGCAGCTCATAGTACACGACACCCTTCTGATCCCACCAAATACACAGCATAAGCTTGGCGCCATGAATATTCGGCTTGGCCCTCGATGTTGATGCATGGCCGGGTGGTCCCCACGATTTTTTTCGCTTAGGATTATCGTAATGGATCCACTTTTCATCGCCAGTGACAATACGATGCAAAAAACTCTTCCTTTTATGCCGTTGAAGCAGTTGTTCGCACATGCAAAATCGCCGTTCAACGTCTCTCGGCTTCAACTGGTACGGCACCCAATTTCCTTGCTTTTGAATCATTCCCATGGCCTTCAAGCGTTTGCCGACCGTTGATAAATCGACTCCCAATGATTCTGACAATTCTTGAAGGGTTTGACACGGGTCTTCATCGAGCAAAGCCTCCAATTCCTCATCTTCAAACTTTTTCGGCTGGCCCGGACGCTCTTTGTCTTCCGTATCAAAATCACCACTTTTAAACCGACGGAACCAGTACTCACAAGTAGAAATCGATGGAGCATAGTCCCCGTAAGCCTCAGTAAGCGTGCGTTGTGCTTCAACAGCTTTTTTCTTCAAATGGAAGCACAAAAGTAAACCTTCCCGCAAATTGCGTTTTGTTGGAACGAAAGTCGACATGTTCACAGAGAAAAAAATATATGTTGTTTACACTTCAGTGGAATGACACATACTGAAAAATGAAGCTTAGACAATGTGCTTTGAAATGAATATAGTCACAGGTGTGCCCGATGCGATCTATTGATAGTTACGCCATCTCTTAGAAAACCTTTAAAACTAATTCCAACCCCCAATATAAAAACCAGCAAAAAAAAAATTTCTGTCTGAGCTGGGGTTTGAACCTCGGCTCTTTAGTTTACGGGCCACGCAGTCTATCAGTAGGCTACAGTCACTTGACAATCATACAGTTCCTTAGATTCTGTAGATGTTCTACAAGGCTGAACGATTTCGGTTTTCAATTTCTTAAACTGTACTAATAATTCGTACATTCTACTAATAATTCGTACGGTCAGCCTACGAATGAATTATTTCTACTTATATTATTTGTCATTCGTAAATAGTACGAAAGCATTAGTAAATACTACGAATGTGATAAAAGAAATTACGAAGTTGATTAGTAAATTTTTAAGAAATCATCTATACATATTCGTGCAGGATGCCGCGCACTTCAGGGAAAATTCGCTTGTTTCTTCTGTCTTGGTTAGCTTTGAATAAAAACGTAATATTACATTTGGTCTTACTTGTTAAGGAAGGGGCTGACTTAAGCATTGTATTGTAATGCTGGAAAAAGTACTTGATTTTGAAAAAACATCGATGTTTCTTAATGATATATCGGAAAATATCGATGCACTGTCTCGATGCATTCCGACGATTTATCGATGTATTTTCCAAGTGGACACCCCTAGTGCTTTGTATGACAGCTGTAACTACCGTGTCTCTGTTCGATATGGTTATTTTTATTTGTAAATTTTAGGTTTTGTCAAAGCGGTAGCTATAAAATTCTTTTAATCATGTACCTTTCCACCGTAAGTTCAAACTTAATATTAGGTTAAGAAGTGTTTGAGATATGAGTTTTCAGAAAAATCGATTTTTGATATTTTTTCCGATTTTGTCAAATTTGGGCACCCCGCCAAAAATCTTGCTGAACTGTTTTCCTCAAAATTAAGTTGTATGTTTTCGTCAGTGATGCTTCATCCAATATTTGACCCACATCGAATATGTTCATGACGTACGTTTAAAAGGGAATTGCTGGATAGTTCTTTTTTGTTCTTCTTTGTTTTTTTTTTGTTTGTTTTTATTTAAGAAGTTTTGTAAATTTTTTATTATTTTAGTTAAAGCTTAGTATGCTGTAGAAGCGAAAATAAATCTTCCGTAAGAAATGCATTGCGTTTTTGACAGCGAAAAGGTAGCGAAATTTTTTTTTTCGTAGGTTAGTACGCTGTTGAACTGAAAAATTTGTTCAATGCATCCAAGTTCACAACCATGATTGGAGAGTTAAAATGTCAAAATTTCTTTATCTTTTATATGTCTGTACATTTAATTGGCGTGGAAATTTCACATTCAACAATAATGTTCGACTAACATATTCAACAAACAGGGTATAGTAACAAGTTTTACGGAACGCTCAACCGGGGAATTGATATGCTCTCGTCTTGCCCAATGGCGGACCGTAAATTTGTTGGTCCCCGGGCTTATACTACTTAGGGGCCTACCTAAGTACTCAACTAATTGTCATTTTGTCAAAAAAACAGTTTTCCATAGTGATGTAGGTATAGCAAAAAAATAAGACAATAAACTATTGTATATATTGAATATAAAAATATAATTGAATATTATTTAATACTAATTTGACAGGTTATGTTATTTAGTTTATAACGCAACCTTTCTGTATTTTGAGCTGCAAATTCCTTTATATGAAATTGTATATGACATTGTATGTCCTTTGTTAAGTCAAAATTTACGAAAAGAACTGATAATTTATTTAGTCGATTGTTCGACATTGTTGTCCTTTGTTTGTTTTTTATATACAACATCCTGGAGAAAAAGAGTTCAGCTTTATAGCTATTGATTGGCAACGTTAAAAAAATCTTTAAGATGGTATATCAATTTGGGAAAACATCAACAAGTTTCTTTTCATAAGTTAGCATAAAAATTTCCCTGCAAAATGAGTAATTCTGCATTCAGAGTAAACGCTGATGCGAGCAGGCAGGCAGGCAGGCAGGTAGGTACCAGCTCAGTAAATAAGCCGTGCAGAGTGAATGCGAGCAGATCAGATCAGATTAGTGCGAGAAAAAGTTTGTTATTTATTTTTTCCCCTATTGCTTTCTATTTTGCATCCTCCGCTAATGGCGTTTATGAAAATTTTTTATTTTCTTTACATAAATAGCACACTCTCTTCAAAAGAGCTACAACTCAAAAAATTTAATTTTTAGGAAGAGCAAAAAACAATTTTTTCTTCAAGGGGCTCCATACAAAGAGACAAAACTATTTTTTTTTAATTAAAGACTAAGAATATGTGAACAAAATTTAGATAGTCGATGTATATGATCACTACTAATAGTCTTACACGAAAAAGTATATATGTAAACATTTTGAGTTGTGACTCTTTTGAAGAGGGTGTGCGATATGTTGTGCCACTAGGCCTGCCCAGAATTGCACTGAGAATTTTAAACTAAAATTAGCGTTTGCTTTGGTGGCTAGAAATGTTCTATTGGCCGATAAGATAACTCTCCAGAAATGTTATCCAAATCGGACACCGATTTAGTAAGGCTCATTGCGATTTAATCTCATTACATATGTATAAAGGACGAAATGCGGTGTTTCGTCATTAAAATGTGTATTCAAATTCTGTAAACTTATTAAATCATTCTATACTTTTAATCAATAGTAGATTCAAATACCTTTACAACGTGTTATCGGCAAGAAAAATTGGATGAAAATTACCAGATTTGTGATATTTTACTTTTCGAAAAAATTCTATTTTTTTATTGTAACAAAAAAAAAATCGTAAAAATCCACATTTTAAAAAATTGCAAAGAAACACTTAATATAAATATAAAAAATTGTGTCATTAATTTTTGAATAACTTGGTCGTTATGCAATTTTTTATTAGAAGTGTACCTTTTTGAAAATGTAGACTTTGAGTACTTTTACGAAAAAATTCTCAAAAATCCAAAAATGCAAAATGGTAACCAATAACAACAATAATGCTTAAAGCTTAGTCTTGAGCTATTTTTAATTTTAAATCTTAAAAAAAAGTTATAGCTGGTGAAACTTGAAAAATCCGCAAAGTGCCTGTTTTTGACATTTTGAACACAAAAAAATCATAGAAAAATCAAAAACGTTATATCTCATTTGAAATGACTTTAAAATTAATGCTTTTTTAATATTTTTGATTTTTGTATTACAAAAATTTTGGAATTTGAGGGCTGCCAACATATTAGACCCTGGTTTTACTGTTCAAAATATTAAAAAAAAATGCAAAACCAATCAATTTAATTTTTATTGTTTTATTTGTTTTATGCCCAACAATAGCCCGTTATATCAATCTATCATTTTCGCGTGCACAACTCATCACCAACAACAACGCAATCTTAATCGACGTTAACCAAATTTGTCAATACCCACCAAAAATAACCCTCACACTCACATAAACATGTGCTCGGTCGCTGCTGTTGATGTTTGTTTCGTTCAACGCGCTGTTGTTGTTGAATGTTTTGTTGTAATTGGTCTTGTATTCCAAAGATAATAAAAAAACGCAGTTTCCTTAAAGCATTACAAAAAACAACGCAAAAAAGTCAGTTGCGAGAGACCTGCGTCAGCCTGGTTTATCGCAACAACCTCATCTGATCTGCCTGCTGCTACTCTGCATACTTCAAGCAGATTTATATGAAGTTTTATGAAGCGAGTTTTGTCGCACTGGGACTAGTAAGCAAACCTGACTGCCTGCTTCAGCGTTTACTCTGTGCGCAGGCTTAGGTTGCAACCAGAGTGAACGCTAAAGCCGACAGGCAGGCAGACAGGCGCAGGAAAACTGCGTGAACAAGCGAGATAAAAGTTATCTTGGCTTTATTTCTATCTCGTTTCTGCGCAAGTTTCTGCCTGCGCATGTCTGCCTGCCTGTCTAAATCGGCGTTCACTCTGTCCGTAACCTTAACCCTTTCGGGACGCAATTCAGGTGGTGAAGTTACAGAAATTTTACATTTTTGAATTAGTTAAGGTGATTTTCAGTAGTATAATTCATAAAAAAAATGTATGGGATTTTAGGGATGTTTGAACTTTTGATGGTACACATGTGTACCGTGCGTCGCGAAAAGGTTAAGAAACTTAACGATCTGCCTTTGGTTGCAGCCAGAGTGAACGCCGATTCAGACAGACAGGCGCAGGCAGTAACCTGCGAAGAAACGATATAGGAATAAAGGCAAGTTGACTTTTCTTTCACTTGCTCACACAGTTTGCCTGTTTAATTTTTAGTTGTAACTTCACAGACGGATTGTTGGTTTGTTCTGCAAAAAACCTGTTGTTGCAACCTGTTGCTTCATGAACTTATTTGGCATTAAGCTCAAATACAATTATATAAAAATTATAGTTTATTTAACATATAATTATTAATACAAATAATTATATATAGTAGGGTTTGTCGGAAATCTGACCCCAAATTCCGGTACCAAAATTAAATCTATATATATAAAAATGGATGTATGTATGTGGGTATGTGACTATATCACGTATAGACTCCAAAACTGCTGAACCGATCTTTATGAAATTTTCAGGGAAACTGAAACCACATCTTGAGAGTGTTCCTGTGAGGTTTGGTAACGATTGGACGAGGGGGCGTGGTACATCCCATACAACCCGAATTTGCGCTATCGATCACAAACCAAAAAAAAGGATATATATCAGACGGTTTCAGTCGTAAAAAGCTAAGATTTGGTCATTTTGTTCAGATGGTTACTGTCGGTAACTGTACAAAAAATGGGCGTGGTCATAATATAAATACGCCCACTTTTTCTAAATCATGGCAATTCCGGAGTTCTACGCATTTTTACAGTGAAACTTGCTGTGTAGGTGCTCAAAGAGGCGGTCACTATATAAATGTTTTCACGCCCACTTTTACCGCCCACAAATCAAAATCTATATATATACAAAGCAAAACGATGTGTGTCTGGCTGTGTGATGTCTAGACTCCAAAACTACTGAACCGATTTACCTGAACAAATTGGAGATATCAAATATCTTTGGGGTTATAGCTCGCACATGCAGTACACATGCAGCTTTATTGATTACATTTTGTGAGCGTTGATCAAGGGGGAGTGGCACCTCCCATACAACGAAAATTTGTGATATCGAATAGCTTTGGAGTGCAAAGTCGCACAGCGGCGGAGTTCAGTATTCGACCAAAATTTACGCATGCAGATTAACTGATAAAATTTTTTAGAGTTTGTCGGGGGGAGGGGCGTGACACCTCCAACTTAACCCAAATTTGCGATATCGAATAGCTTTGGAGTTATAGATAACTTAGCCTCGGAATTCAGTATTCGACCTCGATTTACACATGCAGTTTCATTTTGAATATTTTTTGGGCGTAGGGAAAAGGGGAGTGGCACCTCCCATACAACCTAAATTTGTGCTATCGAATAGTTTTGGAGTTCTATGTCGCACAGTTTTGGAATTCGGTATTCGATCTCCATGTACACATGCAGTTAAAATGATTAAATTTTATGAGCGGTGATCAAGAGGGCGTGGCACTTCCTATACCTAATTTTGTTATATCGAATAGCTTTGTGGATATAGGTCGCACAGTCTCGGAATTCAGTATTCGACCTCAATTTAGACATGCTGTCTAACTAATAACATTTTATGGGCGTTTGACAACGGAGAGTGGAAGCAACGCGCCGGGTTTCAGCTAGTAGTATATAAATTAAATAGTATTTGGCGTCCCCCGAATTGCATTTTTGTGCATTTTTATAAACTTTTGTACTTGAGACCCACTAATGGCTTATTTAAAAAGAAAATCAAGCTTATCAATCAGTTCCTTGGATTTAAAAACATAGAAAAACATTCATCCCATTTGAAAAATGCTTTGACGAGATTTTACGGTTTTGTTAAAAAAAATGTACTTGTTTATTTTAATTGATTTTTTTTTTCGTTTTTATATGAAATAATTTTACTCTGTTGAATGTATGTACTTTCATTTAATGCAAAAGTAACGTACATTCTGGAACTATTAGTGTTTACAAAATAAGGATAAATATTTTTTTTAGAACCTGTAAAGAACATTTCTAGTGACATGATGGGCGATGTGGAAATTCGACAGGTACCTTGTCACTTTTAGGACACTGAGAGGCAAGTTAAGCTCCTCAAGTAGACCTCAGTGGCTGCTGCTTCTACAGAGCGAAGAAAATGAATAATGTTTTCTATTTCGGAGGGCCGCGTTAAAAGGCTGAAATTCGAAACAAAAAGCCATTTTTAGTCCTTTACAGGATTTAAGAAACATAATTGGTCTTTTTTTAACAGAAACAGTTCCAAAATCTACTTAACTTTAGCACTAAGCTAAAATATATCCAAAAGTCTTGAAAAAATTGCATATAAAAAACAAAAAAACTATAATTTAATTAAATAACAAGTAGATTCTCTTCAAAAACCATAAAAAATCTCGTTAAAGCATTTGTCAAATGGTATGAAAGTTTGCAGTTCTATGTCCATGTAATTTATTGATAAGTTTTATTTTCTTTTTAAAGCAACCATTAGTTGGTCTCCAGTAAAAAAATTGCTCAAAATGCACAAAAATGCAATTCGGATGACACCAAAATTGGTTCAGACCAAAATAAAGTATAC
Organism: Dichetophora obliterata; assembly: GCA_963920525.1. Classification (NCBI taxonomy): domain Eukaryota; kingdom Metazoa; phylum Arthropoda; class Insecta; order Diptera; family Sciomyzidae; genus Dichetophora; species Dichetophora obliterata. The sequence continues at coordinate 214,696,309 of OY986436.1, read as the reverse complement.
CAATCGCAAGGATTTGTCATATACCATTTTATTTTGATAACGGAGTTGAGGGTCAGATTTTTCCTATACAAGTCGATACACTCTAATGTATAATGATGTGAAAAATTCTATTTTCTTAGAATAATAAAATAAATAGTTATTAAAATACGCCATCAGTTATTTGTCAGGAGATATGTTTTTTGTTTTTTTTTTACCTTTTGGTTCTATTTTAACTTCAGCTAAAAGTAAATTTTTAAGCATGTTTTCCATTTTTTTACCTGTTTATATCCTGTCTAGTCTACAAAATCTTGTCTGCATTGCATCTTTTAAGCTTTAAACTTGATATAGTTTTTTTATATCGTTTCTTTTTTGTTGCTCAAAAAAAATTCTTAACAATGTGAGAACCAATATTTTAACTCCTTCAACTTGCTATGCCGCTACAGATATTTTTTGTATTATTTTTATGTCAAACTGGAAGTTTGACTTAGTTCTTTTGTATATATAATAGCGATTTTTATGTTGACGTTTATTGTTTGTTGCTTTTCAATGTTAACTCGTTTGCTACTTTTCGTATCTTTTTTTTTTTCTTAACTTTTGTTGTATATTCTTGTGCCGACTACTTTTGGAATTTCCGTTGAGGTTTTACATTTTTTGATCTTTAGCTCTGTTGAAACCTTGAATTTTTTTGCTTTGGTTTAAGCTTTTTTAAAAGGGCTTTAATTTTTTTGTGTACATTTTTATGCTTACCATTTTTAGAATTAAGATACGTGTGAAATTGGGCTTAAAGTTCAAATTGCTAGCTAAAATTGTAAAATTGCTGTAATTAAAAATTATTTTTAACACCTTTTATTGAAAATCACTCATTGTCTATGCATTTTGATTCGAACTACATATAATTAGTAGTCAAAAGAGCTTTTTAGAAATCATATATAATGGGTTCAAGGCAAATTTTAATTAGTATGCATTTTTATTGTTAATACATTTTTTTGTTTGTAATTTTAAATGGTCCTATTATTTAGCCAACATTTAAAAATTGAAGCCTAATTGAAGCGATGAGTATAACAATAAATTAATCAACAAACGTTAAAAAAATTAATCACCAATAACGTTTAAGCTTACTTGTTAAAATAATTTTTTTTTATTTTTGCTGTTTTATTATTTCTGTTTATTATTTTTCCCCCTTTTGTGTTTAAATAAACCACATTATGGACAAAGAAAGGTTTTTTCCTACAAAGGTTTATGATTTTTTATTTAGCTTTTGTTGTTTTTATGATAATGAAAATATAAAAAAATGTTGGAAACTATTAACCGTAATTTATGTAAATATTGTTTTTATAGTTAACTGAAACTTTAATTCAAGGTCACTCATATACAAATTAGCGTATTATCAGCGATGAACTTATGTCTTGACTCTTATGTCAGTTGGTGTCCATTTAAAAAGTAGGTACAGTCAAATCTGGATATAACGAACCCCTGAAATAGTGAACAGCTCAAAAGTAAACGTTTTAGTAACATGCATTACTAAGAATGTCAGTTTTAAGATTTAAGCAAAACATACACTTTTTTTAAAAAATTCAATCTCGAAAATGCAAACAATCTGGATAAAATTAACAGGTCTTGCAAAAATTAATTCACTTTGTTTAGATTCTACTGTACTTGAAAATGTTGTTCTTTTGCTCTTAAATGCAAATGTTCAAAATATAAAAAAGGAGATGATGATCTTAACACTATCTGTACGATATTTATTTTTAATGATATCCTTTTATATTTATGTTTTTTTTTAAACTCCAGCTTATTATTGTGCTTGTGGCATATGCATTTTTAAATTTACTAAAAACATTTTTTACTACATGTAAAAAATTGGTTTTCATCAATTTACAAAAAATCTCTGTGAGTTAGCTTCAATACTTTAACTTGATTTGAAATCGGCCTTGCAAGAAATGTTTATAATTTGGTTATGAATACCTACGGAAATCGGAAATCATCTACCATTTACAGCAAAATGTTTTTGTTACTCAAAATTAAAGAATTAAGCAATAACCTTAATAAACAGAGCCTCTTACGACTGCTTAACATACGCTTAAATTTTAAAAATTATAGGAAAAAGAAACTAAAGTAGTCTAAGCCAAAGAAACGACTTGGAAAACAAACTCTAATAAAAAAAAATCTAAGCACACCAGCAGCCTTATTAAGCACAGCGTGTTGCGCCAAACAAAAGACTTAAGAAACAAACTCGATTTTAGCTTTAGTTTTTATTTTTTCTTCTGCCGTTCGCATGCAGAGACAATAACTGATACGTTTACCGACATAAATAGTGGTTTAGTATTTTGCTTTGTTATTTTAATATTTTTTAACACATACAAACACACCATTACATATTAGTGCGTTTCCAAAGCTCTTTGCTGCACACCTTTTTGAGTTACATTTTGCGTTTTTCTCTAGCTGTGCTGTTGCAACGATGCACAGTGTGCATTAGTTATGTTTTTAGATACCATTCCAAAACAATTACAAAAATAAATAAACATAGCAAAAAGATTAGATCGTCTGAACCCAAAATAAACTTGAATGGGTTTAAGAGAACATGGTTCCGGAAAACAGTTTGATGATTTAAAAATAAGTTTTAATTCTTTTTAACGATTAAACAGGAAAAAGGTTATTTTATTTGAATATAACACTGAAAAAAGTTGTATTTTCCGTAACGGCCTTTGTAGTCTAGTGGAGAGTGCGCTAGACTATCAACCCAGAGGTCTCTGGTTCAAATCCAGGTTCGGATATGGTTCTTTTCACTTCCTTTCATCTTTCCTACATTTAAGAATTATGGAAAACTAAAAATCCACAGCTAAATTGTGAAAAATGTGGAATTAAAGGACATGAACGACTGAGGGCTGGAAATGCTTACCGAGATTAAGGCATAACACTAGCCTCGGTTAAAAGCAATTAAAATTGTCTTTCACTGTTGTTTCGCCTAATCAATAATTCGCGTATGGTTCCAATGAATTCCTCTAAATAAATCTATTCCTTTCCTTTCAGGTCAAAGACCAAACCTTGTTTGTATAAGGTGCATGCCTTGGTTCTTTGATCTTTTTAAAAAAAAAAACATAAATGAAGTGCGACGCTAAGGTCACGTCTTTGGAAAAAGATATGCTTTCTGTTAAAGTTAATAGAGAACTATTATGTTATGAATGTTCGTTCAGGAACTTCTTAGTTATGCAAAGGTTTTTTTAGAAGTTAGTCTGGTAAGTCTTAATTTAGTACTTTTTAAATTTGTGTATACAATGTAGAACATGTTGAACCAAACGAGTCTAATAAATTTTTTCATAGTATATGGCACACTCCATGCCAAATCACCAAGCTTTTGATCCGACCTACTTTCATTCCGCTCATGTTTTTATATGTTTTAGTACGCATGAAAAGCCAACTTACGCAGGCGCATGTTAAAACTTAGGCAAAAGCGGTTAAAATAAAGGCATATCTTAGAAGATGTTTTTTAGAAAAGTTTATTACGCATACAAAAAATTTCATTTGAATTCTAATTTTACATCATCAGTTTAAGTAAAAATATGTTTTTTTAAACATATATTTTATATATATGCAGTTAGCGTTGAAGTTGGTAAAGTTCAGATCCTCTGAAAATAAAAAATATACATGCATTCAATAAAAAGACCCTTAAATGCACATCATTTACCAAAATGTAATGAAAATATGAAAAATGAAGAAAATTATGAAGCGTGGAAAAAATTTCGAAAAATTGACGGTATTCTTAACCATATTATTGCGTGTAAAAACTAGACAAATTTTCCAAGGACGCTTATATTGGCAAAAGATGTGTAGAATTACTGATCAAAATTGGAATGAAATTAATTTTGACCTTTCTGCAATATACGCGGTATATCTTTACATTTTTGGTTACATTTCAGTTTAGAAATTTGTTACATTTCCGATCAACAGTTTAGAAATTTTTTTCAACTGTAAGAAATCATTCCAGAATCATTTTTATGTCGAATTTTTTATCAAATTTAATGTCGAAAATTTTGGAATGGTAAAAAAATGTACTTATCACTAAAAAATGTATTTATATAATTTGTTAAAACTTTGCGCTTATCAACATTTGCAAATAAGACAACTGTTTTAAGGAATCTAATTTCGAAGTGATCCGGCAGGCAGCTCATTGAATGCTCACCGCCAGAACTCGTTGAGTTAACTTTTCGAAATTTTCGGCATTAATTTGTATTAATGTTAGACGGAAAACTCTGAAGTTTAAGAAAAAATTCAAAGGATTTGGGTGTGGCGAAGTGTGTAAACGCATAAGATCATTAATATATAAGGGGTCTGTAAGTTAAGAAATAAAAAAAAACTTACAAAATTAGAAATTGGAAAATTTTCATTTCGTAGCGCAGCCGTTCAACTCTAACCTTATGCATTTTTTAAATTATATTTTCTTTCTTCCTGATGCTTATAAAAAAAAACAACTCATCTGAGTGGAATTTTTTACTTTTCTTTGAAATACTGCACTTGAAACTGGCTGGAAAAAAATAAACAAAAAGGCTTTAAAGGTAAATTTTAGAATTTTTATGAAAAATCATATTTTTGGCTTTCTCACGCTGTTGGAACCAAAAGCTTTACAGTGGCTGAATTTTTGAAAAATGCCTTTATCGCGTATGACTATCGTACGTTGTCAATAATGGGTTAAAACAAACTTAAAGTACCTATAAAATGTGTTTCAATGTTGTTGTATTTATAATGATCACAGCTTTAAAAAAAGCTAAAGTTCCTTTAAAATGAATAAAAGTTACGTTTTAGGTTGTTTTTTTAAGTTTTAGTTATAGTAACATCACTAAAAGTAATAGTTAATAACTATTTTTACCTTAGTTATGTCTTACATTGTTTGTAACTTTATAAGTTTAATGCAAATTTTATAAAAAATCAAATATACAAACAATTTTTAAAAAGCTATTATTGACTTCAACTGAGTAATTTTATTAGCTGTTAGTTTTAAATTGAAAAAAAAAATATATATTTGCTAAGACGGATTTACACGGATATTTTATGTAGCATTTGTGGATTTTTTTACTCATCACTCATCACTGGCATCACTGGTTTTAGCTGTGAAATTATAAAAGAATATTCGTCAGTATAACAGTTTCATAGCGGTGGCACTAAATACCTCACATATTTTTAGGCATAGCTTATGAAGAGTAAAAGCAACATTACAACAACAATTATATGTAAATTTTAACTCGCTGTAATTTAAAAAATATACGTTTTTACGAAATAAAAAGTCCAGTTTGCACATCTACAGGTCTAAACCTACTAAACCATACTTAATTTATTAAAATTGGACTTGTACTTAAAAAGCCTTACGCCGTACAAAATTTGCGTTTTCGATATATATGCGCTTTCGTTATATATTTAAGATAAGAAGGACTGATTTGAAAGTTTTTTTACATATTCTTTAATAGTTGTACACCAATAATCGATTTTAAAAAAATTTGATTTCCAAAAAATTGTTTGCCTAAAACCTCCCTTAAGAAAAGTCTGCATCAGCGCTAATATTATACGTTCTAATATTATTGACAAAGTCAATGAGTCCAAATTTTATTCCATTTTATGTGATGAAATAATGAATATTAGTACAAAATAACAGTTTACTCTTTGTATCCGATATGTGAATATCAATAAATATTTAATTCGTGAAGATTTTGTAGGATTTGATTTAAACTGCAATTACAGATAAACTCGGCACTTTAGGTATTTCTATTGAAGATTTGAGAGGTCAAGGCTATGATGGAGGCTCAAATATGGCTAGACAGCATAATGGAGTTCAATCATTAATATGTGCAAAACAGTCATTAGCTTTCTACACTCACTGTTTCAGTCATTCACTTAATTTATGCGTTGTCAAGTCTTGCGAAGTGCCTGAACTTCGAAAGATGTTCAACAAACTACTATATCAGCTTTTTACACGATCGGCTAGAAGAGTTTAGCTTTTAGAGAACATCATAATGAAAGAGCTACAGAAAAGAAACGTAAACGATTAAAAATAATGTACCCCACCGGTGAGTAGAAAGTCATGAATCTTGCGAGTTGCTTCCTTTAATTTCATAGGCACTTTATAGAATGGAGCATAGCCGTGGCACAAAAACATCCTGCAAGTCAGATTAATTTTCAGCTTGCATTAGAACTATGCATTTTATTATTTGCCAACATATCTTGGTTAACGTAAATTCCTTCACTTGAACTTTCAGCAGAGCTCTTAAAAATCCTTATCTTCCGATTTCATCAGCTTGTAGCCACATAAAATACGTCATCAACAAATATCTAGAAATGAGAATAGATTAAAACAGTTTTGAAAGTATTTTCCTTTGGGCCATAGAGAGAGGATCTGAGTTAAACATTAAAATAAAACTTTCTCGAGTATGTCAGCAACAGAACTATCAAAGTAGACTCCAAGTCAAAAATAGTACACCTGAAGAATATTTTTTGCAAATTTTTGTGGTTTTTATTAATAATGTTTATTGTACAAAATGATAATTACAATTTCACAGTGCTGTTCTCTACTATCCATATTTGGATCACATTATTTCCTTCTTGAACCTTAAATTTACGGCAAGTTTGAATATATACTACCTTTGGAGAGCTTAGTCTCTAGCAATCAAGGCACATTTTCATTTAGTGAAATTTCCTTACATTACCTTAATATACATATCTGTGGTCAAAAGCACTAAGCGCTTAAGTCGACTTAAGACAAAACTGAGTTATTGATGTAGATGTGTTTCAAGCATATAGCTTTATAAGCACACAAAATCTGGAGCTTCTAGCATGACCCTAGCCAAAGTTATGACACAAAAACAAAAGACTCTTTCATACAATTCATATGGCGATTGAAAACTTTAACACGAGATTACTCGAAACAGCAATTTTTGACTTAAGCGCTTAGTGCTTTTGACCACAGATATAATAACAGTATGAGTGTGTTGAGCAGAGTTTAAAGTGGAAATAGTTCTGTGGCAATGTTATTGTTCTAAGCAAAATCTAAAAACAGTAACAGTGATGGAGACAGTAAAATTGATTCTTACCAAGGATTGCGAAAATTTTTTCCTAACATGTTGATATTTTAACAAAATATTTAAAAACAAAAGGAGTTATTCCAGTGATTTCTGCTGAAAGAAGCTTTTCAGTACTTAGGTTGTGGCCAAAGTGAACGCCGATTCATACAGACAGGCGCAGGCAGTAACGTGCAAAGAAACGAGGTAGAAATAACTTTTGTTTCGCTTGTTCACATAGTTTGTCTGCGCCTGTCTGCATGCCTATCTGCTTCGGCGTTCACTCTGTTTGTAACCTAAGGAAAGCTGGAAAACGCTGCACATACAATCATATGAAACAAGCTCAAAGTGCGTATAGTGCCAGCCGAGCTAGCAACTTCAAATGACTTGTGCGCTGGTTTCTATCTTCCCGAATGTTGCTTTCTCGCTCGCTCGCACGGTTTACATGTGTTTTGATCCATTTTACACGTTGCTTGCTTATTATTTTCGTTAAATAACATGAATGGAAACAGAAACAAGGAAAACTATTTGCAACCGTGATCACACTTGACTGCCAGCGTGGCGATCGATTCTGTATTTCCTTGAATGCATTCATTCAAAGAAACGAAGAACACACGATAGCAACAAAGAAGACCAACAAGAAAAGTAATAAGCACACAAGAACACGAAATTACGCTCAGTTGTTAAGCTGTATTTTCTTTCTTGCCCGCAAAAAATACGCAAAGAAACAGCATTACAAAGAAGCAACGAAGATAAATTTCTATAAACTGTTGCACACAGAAAACAAAAAGAGAAATAGTGAAAAAAGCTAAACCAGCCGGTGAAGCCATTCGTCGATTAGCGGCTGCAAGTGCGTTTCATCTAAAACAGAGAATCGAAGAATATCAAATTTTCTTATGTGCGCTCTTCCTTTCCATTTGATTTTGTGCACAAAAGTAAACAAACAAAAATAGCAGCAACAAGATAACAACTTTGTTTAGATTAGTTTTGTATTGCTTTGTTGCAAAATCAAAAATAATACAACAAAAACAAAACCTAAAGAAAAAAGTTAAAAAAGTTTAAACCAGATCAAGTGGATTCATGGAGCTTGAAGTGCGTTTTAGCTGAGTCATAGCATCAACAAATCTTGGGCCAGCAGCTGATGTACGTTTTTTTAATGTGCGTTCTTTCTACGATCTTATTTTTTGTCTAAAAAATTTTTTAAACAAAAACACAACAAGAAGGCAACAAAAAACCAGCAGAAAACACTTGCGAAAAAAGTCGAAACAAGCTGGTACCTCAAGTGACTTGAAACGACTTGCAGTTGCAGGAAGTGCGTTTCAGCAGTGTTTTTCGTATTTTCGTCTCTGCGCTTGTTGTTCGCTGGTTTGAGGAAAGCAAAATGAATGAACGAAATCATGTGGCTTTTTTGATGCTTCGGTTTGAAACAAGTCACCAGCGACAAGCGCGCACTATACGCACTTTTTCAGCTGCTTTTAGCAGGACGCGTTTCCAGCTTGGTCCAGTATCTAGCTGGAACTATAAACGCGCCCTAAGAAGACTGAAAACCTACTTAATATCAACTAAGTTCAACCTGTTAAAAGATCGTGAAGAAGCCTAAGAATTTTAATATAATTTTTAGCTACTTCTAATCTAAATCCTACAAATTAAATTACTTTTTAACTTTCTATATATTTTTGAATTATATACTAAAGTCATTTAAAGGTTAATGTCATTTTTAAAAATAAGTGCACTACTTACATCAATAAATATTATTAATAAAAAACTAATTTGTTAAATTAGCCCCCTTCCCCACTTGCAATTTTTTGATCCGCCACTGAACTAACTCACCAATTTTGAAACTTTTATTCCAAATCGTTATTATGTAATCGATTTTTAAAATTTTTAAGAATTTTTTTACGTTAAAATTTTTAATAAATTAAAGGCTCGTAACAAATATCAGTATCAACAAAAAATAGGGTATAATTTTTTTGTCTGTATATGTTGATTCAGAAAAAAATATGTATCTATTCACGAGTATCGAGATACTGTAACAGGTACTGCGTCAATATATTATTAGTTTCAGTACGTGAACTTTTTTGTTTTCTCCAGAAGCAACATCAACTAAATCTAAATCTAAGCTTAATTAACATTTAGCTAAGAAAGTAAATCATAGCTGTCTGAACAAAGTCCGGATATTTGTCTATATATCCATCCCTCTATTTCCCGAACTAGGATTATGTAAAAATTTTGTTTTTTAATAGTTTTAAAAAATTCATAACTTTTAAAAAAAAAGTCAAAAAAATTACTTTTTTTTCAAACAGCCATTATTTCGCGAAGAATGGCAATATTTTTACTTATTACCAGAGCCAGGATTTCGATAACATGTCATCTTTTTTCTGCTGCTTTTCTTGGTTATGTAGAACGTAGAATGTAGAAAGACATTTCCTGGTTATTTAGAACGTCCATTTATGTTTCCTTAATTCCAAATATGAAAAGTTTTTAGGTAATTTTTTCGTCATTTTTCATCGTTTAGGCCGTTTTTTGTTCATTTTTAAGTTAAGTTATAGGCGACTTTTACGTTATTTTATTGTCATTTTTGAAAATTTTTAATTTTTTGGAGCATTTTTTGGTTTTTAGATCATTTTAGTATAATTTTAAAATATTTTTTTTTCCGTACTAAAAAATGTAAAAAGGCAAATTTTTTAAAATTTTCCTTAAACAATAGAGTCTCTTCAATTAAAAACATTAGCTCTCGACAATGGAGTAACTTTGTTTATAGACTTCGATGAAAAAAAAGATTGCGCGTGCTGAAACTGACGAAAGGGTATGTAGTTGGGTTTTCAATTACCGAAGGCAAATCCCGGGATTTCGAGATTTGAAATTAATGATCCCGGGACTTTTCGGGATCCCGAAATGCCAAAATTTTAAAATAATGTGTTAAAAGCAGGGACCTTTAATAACTTCATACCGTAATTTCTGCGATTTAGCAAAAATAATTGCATATTTTTTTTTTATTTTTTAGTAAAAATCCAAACTTAATCTTTATTTATACATAAAAATATGAAAAAACACTCAAAAGTTTATAAGACAACACTAAGACGAAATCATAATTACTAATGCAGACAAAAGATACAGTTGTAATTTACTAAGGAGAATGCAAGGAAAAAATTAAACAATAAAAATTTATTCAGAAATCCCATTTTGTATTTTTAGAGGAATCACTTGTTAATTGTATGATTAGATCAGATCGAAAAAAAATTCAATTAAAAAATAACGATTATTGTATTATGATTTTTTTTTAATAAAAATAATAACCTTTACGGTCCTTTTTAAAAGATATTTTCTAAATTTTTAAATATTTAAATTTTATAATAGGTTAATTTAATAAAAAACGTTATGAAAACCCAAAATATTTAATATATAAAATAATATTTTATTTTATTATAAACATAAAAATATGCACGTAAATGAGTTTAACAAAACAAGCAACATAACGCTACCTTAATATAGAAAGGCCCTAACTCATTTTTTGTTACTTTACAGGAGATCGAAAAAACTTAATAAAAATTATAATTTTGCGGGTCCGAATTTTCTTGAAATGATTTTCTATTTAAGACACTAACCAATTCAATGATGTAGCAATATTTTTGCAGCAATTTTTTTTCTATATCAATTTTTTTTTTGCAAAAATCTGTAAAAAAAACTAAATTTTGAAAAAAATAAGCTAAGGCCTTTCTATATTAAGGTAGCGATAAATTTATCTTTTAAAAAATTTTAGAAGAAAACAAAACTTCTTATTCAAATAAATTGTGCACTACTTTTTAATCAAAACTTTGGTTTAAAGAAATTTTTAATCAAAAAAGTACTATTTTTAATCCCTACTTTATTTAAATGTAGCTGGGTCTCGAACCCACGTTTCTGAAAGGAACGTACTTGCATTCGTAATGATGCAAAATAAGTGAAACCTTGTTTACAACTGAGTTGGACGAGTCGATAAAGTGTTGGACCAGCACATCAGAGGACGTGTGTTCGAATCATGAAATGGTCAAAGTAAATTTTTTATTTTTTTGGATTAGAGAATTTTAAACTTTTCCTTGTAATCTTTTTGGTGTTGTCCTATATGTAATCCAAAAAAGTTTAAAATTTAGTCCAAGATTTTTAACCGTGTAGCTGTTAGTAAAAAGTATGAAGTGAATAAAATATTCCTTTTATAGTAAAAAAACTATAGTATAGTAATAAAACTGGTGTTACTTTCAAAATTGCATGAAAGTTGAACAGCCTAGTAAACAGAGTCTTTTAATATCACAACCAAAATAAACTAAAAAAATAGACTGACAAAGTGTGTAGAGAGATAAAAAAAGAACAGGGTGATTTCGATACAAAAAAACCATCGTTTGCATTGCAGTTGAATTTATAGTTGCTGAAAATTTTTATATTTTCTTATGAATAAAATCCCTGGATTTAGTGTTTGGAATTCCGGAATTCCGGGACTAAAAATTAGTTCGTGATCCCGGGATTGAAAGCCCTAGTATGCAAAAAGATAAACCAAATGTTAGATAAAGATTTAGGATATCCTAGTTTTTATTAACTGTATTTTTATGCTCTATTGCTGAAATATAAGGACGTAAACATTTTAACGCTATGAAATTAGAAGAGGAACCTGCATCTGACGACATATCGTCTTTTAAATATGTTCCTTTCGTCAGTACAGAAGAAGAAAGACGTTTTTCTGTTCACAAAAACATTTTGCCAGACAATCGACGTGCCTTCAATTTTAATAACTTAAAAGTGTGCCTTGTAATATACTGTAACGCTATGTTTAAAAATTATATAAAATATATTTTAAGTTAAGTAATGTTTTATTTTAAAAGTTTTAATTTTTGTTAATTTTTTAAGCATTGTTTGCGTTTTTTTTTTTTGACATTTTTGTCAATTTTTAGGTAATTTTCTGCAGTTTTTAGGTCATTTTGGTAATTTTTTTAAGTAATTTTTTGCAGTTTTCAGGTCATCAAAATCCGAGCCCTGCTTATCATCAATTATTTTTTTTTTGTTTGATGACTAGAATGACTAGAAGAGTTGAAATCGTGTCAACATGGAAGCACCCTTTTTTTTAGTACCCCCACTCTATCTGCTTGTAATATTTTCAATTTGAAATTTTTAATTTTTTTTCAATTTTTTAATTTTTTTTTGTACTATTGAAATATTAATTAACATATTTAGGGTATTCACAAGGTGTGCTATCATGTCATAATGTCATATTGTCCTAAGATTTTATACTAGTTCACACATTTTATTGTTGTCTTCCATATAAAAAAGTACTAATATATTACAACTCTGAAATAAATGTTTATAGAAGTGTGGTTATCAAACAGCTGTTTCTTGTTTGCATTTATTTATCTTGGTAATTATAATAAATAAATATACTGGCCATTTCAGCCCTTGGAAGGACTTTGACCTAGCTTTGGTTGATTAATTGTGTTGTGCGGGTTATTAAATGTTTGATCACAAATAAGCGAGAACTGGACCTACGTGTTTTATGCCGACTCCGAACGGCTTATGTTCTTAAGAAGCTTTACATGGCAATTTTTACTCTCTGAGGTTTGCCATTGTCTGCAGAGAGGTGACGACCGAACAGAAAAATTAATTCAATTGAAAAAACTTTCTGTCTGAGCTGGAATTGAACCCGGGCTACCGCGGTTCTTTAGCTTAGGGGCCACGCACTCTACCCACTAGGCTACGGTCGCCACTTATAAATTCTTGTAAATTAAGTTGTAAATCTTGTAAATTAAGTTGTAAAATTTTAGGACAAATTCTAGTTGTTTGTTAGTTAAAAACCGTTCATTGAGCTTTAGGTCAGGTTAGAACAATTGATTGCTCTAACGAATTTTTAATGAATTAAATTGATTGAATGATTTAAACTACCAAACATTTAGAATTTGTATTTTAATTATAGAAAATCAAAATAATAAATAACAAGGTCATATAGAAAACTGTAATTTTAGGACAATGTGACAATATGACATGAATATGACACCTTGTGAATAACCTAATTATAAAAAATGGATACTCAAAATACTAATTGTTTCCTTTTTATAGACCGTCAAAAAAGGCCCGACATTCGGACCTCTACACTAGAATACTGCCTTGAGAAGGTAACTTTAAAGATCAACAATATGGATCTAAATATTAATGCTCTAATATTTTGATAAATAAATGCTTGCATTCGAATCCGAAAGTAATTAAGAACTACTCATTCTTGCATCATGCTAAATAGAGCACTTTAAAGGAAAGAAAAATGTTTGTCTTGAGACAGTATTATTTTAAGAACTCATACTTAAATTAGATCTTTAAAAATATGTGTTTCAAGAATTTGTCAATTCTTAAACCAAATAATTTAAAATATTTACTAAAAGTTTGATACTTTAAATCATTCTTGATTTTAAATACAAATTCTAGTTGTTTGATAGCTTAAAATCGTTTATTAAGCCTTAGGTCAGGTTAGAACAATTAATTGCTCTAACGAATTTTTTTCCAAAGAAACAACAACAACAACATTTTTCATTATGACAAGGAAAACATCACCAGCTGATTTTATTGCAATTTCGGCCCTGCTACAGGATTCATCAGAAATCTTTGTGATGCCATCACCCGGAATCGAACCCGGGCGTGGGTCGCCGTGCTAGCGCATTTTAGCGCACTGCACCACAGAGGCGATGAGATTTCAGTGTCAATTTCTCAATTTTTCTCCCGTTCATACTTTTTTTAAATCATAAAAAATAAACATATTATTAAATAATAAGGTCATATAGAAAACTTTCATTTACTAAAACAATTTGTCCATTTTACAAAATGGAATCTCCAAACTCACAATTCAAATACCTGTGCCAATTCCTGCTATTGTTTGGTGTTTAATTTTTTTAAATTTTTTGTGAAGTCGAAACACTGTTCTGCGTGCATGGACGTTGTTACGTTGTCATAAGACTGCAAGCAACGGTTCGTTGTGTTGTTGACAGTTCTTGAAACTGTTTAATTTTCCTTGTTTTTTTTTATTTAATATGCTTTTTGCGTATTACTTCATAATCACGCATTTTCCTTTTTATTGAAAATAATTTACTTGCTGTGCGCTGCACATGAAACCCCACACAACTAAAATATAAAAAAGTGCCACCAACAAAAACTGCATTTGCTGTCAATTAAAAAAAAAACAAACTTTGATGACTGAAATGAACAAACTAAATTTAAATGAAAAGTTTTAAGTTATGAAATTTGAATTCTTAGATGCCATTTTTGTCTGGATTTCGTCATTGGCTTCAGTATTCTTTGTCTGCAAATTTTTATGTTCAGTGCTTTATCGTGTGTGCTAGCTTAAAATTCTAGACACTCTCGTTCTTGTATTCACATGTGATGTTTTAATTCAAAACAGGTGCACGAATAATAAATTATGTCTGTCTCGAGTGCTTGAGTGTAAAGCAATTGTTGCTTCCGTTTGGACATCAATATTTAAGCATATATTTAGTTAGGTCGCTGTCTTTGTTGCTTTATGTGATTTGTACAACACAACAAAATGAAATGCAAATGCATTGTTTTTATTTTGTTTTATCTTTTCTTATATTTTATTAAATATGCAACAATTTTTATGCTTGCTGTAAATTTTAATTTAAACATTGCAACGACAATAAATTATAGGTAAAGCGGATATTGTTAGCAGAATAATAGATAATAAATGCATTTTATTGTTGTTGTTGTTGTCATTTTCAGTGTAAAATTTCAATATTTTTTACAAATTCTTCGTCTTTGTGCTGCTTGGTCTTTGAGAGCCAGTCGAATCGAGTCGTAGTGAATTTAATTTGCAACCAAAACAAAAGACTTAAGCAACAAACTAGCTTTTTATGATGCCTACTTTTAAGCAAAAGCAAAAGCAGCGGGTTGATAATTAAGCTAATTAGCGTAAAAATTAGAAATGAGCCAATCGAGTTTGTTGCTTAAGTCTTTTGTTTTTGAACGCACTAGATTGAAGTGTTATATTAGTTTTAAACGCACCACAACTTTTATAGTTATTATCAGTTTGTACTACACTTTCCTTTTTTATAACTTTGATAATGTTAAAAAATTGTATAAATATTATTTAAAAACACAAATTTATTTATATGTATTTTTTCTTTCTTTTAGGCGCAGGAAGTTCTCCCGCCCAGAATTCAACACGTAGCATCAGTCCAAATAACTCCACCTCAACCAGTCAATTTAGCTTGCATCACAACAGTTCCGGCAGCTTAGGCAGCTCAACGCCGACCTCCATACATCCACAGGTGAGTGTGTTAAAAAAGTTTTTGTTCTATCATTTCATTCATTCATGTATTTAATGATTTTATTCTTTCCAGTCAACGGTGTCCACATTCAAGCAATCGCCCAGCATTTTAAACGGTAACGGTTCAATATTGGACGGCACCATGCCAGGTGGTATACCAACGCCCGGTACACCAAATTCAAAAGCTAAGGTGGGCATTTTTTAAAATCAATCGAAAGACTTAAGGCACAAACTTACTGACTTAAATAAAGTAATGTGTTTTGTATTTTTGGTTTTAATAAAAGTTTTGTTGTATTTCTTCTATTTGCAGGACAACTCACATTTTGTCAAACTTGTCGTAGCTCTTTATCCATTTAAGGCCATCGAAGGTGGTGATTTGTCACTCGAAAAGGTAAGCTTTGCTCAAACTAATTTCCTTTATTATTTATTTCATACAAATTATTCACAAATCTTTGTCTTTAACTGCTGCTACTGCTTATTTGCAATTAATTATTCAGCTCTCTTGTCTTTTTGTCCGCATTGTTTGTCTATAATTATATTTGGCATTGTTGCCAGAAGATTGTTGCTAATTATAAATGTTTTGTTTGAGTAAAAATTTGTATATGGTTTTTTCTTATTTTACCGCTCTTTTTTTTAATTTACAGAATGCCGAATACGAAGTAATCGATGATTCTCAAGAACACTGGTGGAAGGTTAAAGATACGCTTGGCAATGTCGGCTATATACCCAGCAATTATGTTAAGCCAAAGGCATTGCTTGGCCTAGAACGTTATGAGTAAGTTATGATACGTTAAGCATACATGTTAAAATTAAATAAGATAATTTCTTACAATCTATTGTGGGTTTTATGTAAGATCTAAAATTTGATTAATATAAAGTTATTTTATTATACTATATTATTCTGTGAACGAAAATTAACACGTAGCATATGTGAAGATACTGTAGCGTAGATTTAAGAGAACAAAACATTAATGTTGTGTAGCGTAAATGGCATCACTAATTTTTATCAGTGTAAATGCTATATTTCAGGCAGTTTAATGCCCTGTTTAGGTAAAACAAACGATGCGTCTATTTCACGAACGCATTGTCCAACAGGCGGCAATCAGCTGTTTTGGTTCCATGTATGAAGAATGTCAGACACAAACGAACACAACTGACTCAGTAACGAACGAAGACGTAACCTCAGTGTAAAATTGGGTCTTTGTAAGCAAAAAAATCCGAACGAGACGTCACAATTTGACGAGTGCAAAATTATTATCGTTCTGAAAATGGAAGTTGCTGCTAACAGTTTTTGGAGCAAGTACAGCAAAAGCAGATGAAAAATGGAACGCCATCTGCTAAAGTAAACTTCTACGGTCCTCCTCAAAGAAGTACACAAAATCTATTTAAGAAAAGAAGATATCACAATCAATTAAAAAACAGTTTCATTTCTACCAAAAGTCAATAATTTTATAACCAAAACAGCTGATGCAAAAAGTATTGCCACCTATTATAAAATGCTAGTAATGTGTATACAATTTTTAAGATTTTTGTCAGTTTTACGCTTAATGCTGAACTTTTACAATCTGGCAATAATGTTTTTGACAAGTACTGACGTTGGAGTATTTCAAAAACGTAAGAAACGTAATGTTGGACGACGACGCAAGAAAAAATTACAAAGACCCAATTTTGGCCGATCACGTTGGAAAACGAACGAAGCTTGTCACGAAGGCTTCGTTTTACCTAAACAGGGCATAAGTCGTATGGGACTAATCTTTGGTAATTTAGTTTTTATGGTTACCTTTGGCAACTGTACTGAAAATGGGCTTGGTTGCTCTATAGCCACGCTTACTTTCAAATAATCAATCAAAGTTTCTACTGGGCCATTGAGCTAAATTTTTGGATTAGTTTGTATGATTACTGTGAGCAACTGTACTAAAAATTCGTTTCCACGCCCCCTTACCGCCCACCAACCAATAAAAATGCTTTATTTCGGACGGTTTGGGTCGTATTAGATCTAAATTTTGGAACTTAGTTCATATGGTTGTAGGATTTTCTATCCTCTTTTTCCGTTTTTCTGTTAATTTAAACACACTGTGTAATTTATAAAGGTTTATTTAATTTTTAACAATTAAATACAGATGAAAAGTTTATTTAATTCAACATTTATGAGCGATTACATTTTGTGTCTTTCTGCGTCCGCGTCTCAAAACTAACTCCTTTTTTTCGTGGTTGTCTGTGTTCCGTCGAGATTTGAATTGTCTGTCTCTTTTATCGTTTAGTTTCGTCTATTGTTGTCTCGTCGTGCAAAGTTAAGGTCGTGGCAGAGTTGCTATATTTTGTACTTTATCCCTAATAGTTCTGTCCACTTCTAGTTTGCCGTCCAGTTATGTCATCAGGGCTGTCATGTTCGTCAGAATCGTCATCCAATCCTGCATGATTACTCTTGACAAGTGCGCTAAAAATGGGCAAGGAGTGAAGCAAAGCGTGCCAGGTTTAAGCTAATTGACCTGAAATTTTGTCAGTCAATTTGTTTCGAGTACGATATGGTTTAAGGGAAAAAATTTGGCAGCACCCTCTTTTACCGCCCACAAATCAACAAAAATGCTATATTTTGTGTGGCGATGAAAATGCTATTGGCGGAATTGAAAAAAGGGGCGTTACGTTATAAATAAAATACCGTGTATCGCTTAATATCGATACTTTAGTAACGAAATTTAGTACTGTGGTTTTTAGGATATTTTCCAAGTAGGATATGAAAATTGGGACGTATTCAACAAAGGGTCGTGGCACTGTAAAAAGTATTGTGAAGTTTACTTGGAAGTTCTTTCACTAAAAATTTTTTTAAGAATCTTTTTTAAAATCCTACAGAAGATATTTATTGCTATAAAGTATAAATAGAAACTTACAGAAATGAAGCCAAAAACATTCAATTAAATATCCTTCATTAAGGTACATATCACACCTTGCTTTAATAAACTTTCACAGTAAATGCTGCTGTATTTAACAGCTAGTTTTTTAATTATTTTGGAAACTTAAAATGTTTAGTTATACTTTTGTTAGTAAAAATAATTTTTTTTTATAAAATGTCGTTGCTTGTTTTTTATTTTTTTGTTTTCTACATATACACTTTATCGTACAGTTAAATATTTCAATTAATCTGAATCTATATATTCTGCAATACCTTGAGGACTTTTTAAAATAGAAATTGCTTCGGAGCTTAACATGGTTTTGCATGTGTGTGATGATTTTCGTAAGCTATTTATTAATGGATCTGGTGAAACAAGTAAACGGTTCATGAGGTTCACATTAGTATAATCTTAGACTTCATAATTTTATTTTCTGCTTCCAATGCTTCTCCAGACATTTGTCCAATGGCAAAATTACAATTTAAAATAACCAAACTTCCGTGATACAGTACTTTAGGAACGGATACGGGCATATTATATCACGAATAGAGCTCAAGATACAAAAGTCTAGTTTCTGTAGCATATTTTTCAAAACATATATCATCTATTTCAAATCCTGAAGCTAAGCACTTTAAAATGACACTCAAACGTTTAATTAAATTAATATTAACTCCTGTAGCGGGATTCCACAACATGTTAACGTTATTTACGTTAACGTTAACTGGTCTTAGCTACAATTATCGTTAACTCGTATTCTCACAAACTAAGCCTAAGCTATTTTTGACGATAACTTTGACAGTTATTAAACAATATCTGTTGCTCGCTTAACGATGAATTTTTAGCCGTTGTTAACTATAAAAATAACAACGTTAAAAAATTTAGTGCCATATTTTTTACTTTATTCGTAAATTTGAGTGGTTTTTTAATAAAATAAAAATATTTAATGGCATTTCAATATTTGGCAATGGATACAGCTGTGTTGGAGAGCGAAATTGAAATACGCGACAGCGCAAGGGACTGTGCTGATCTTCGCCAAATAGACAGCCCCTTTGATTTGGAGTAATCCAAATTTATAAAGCTTTACCACTTGACCCCCGAGACAGCTCACAGCCTCATAGGGCCATTTTGTTTACAGAGAGATAAATTTATCCCCGAGTTAATTCCTTGATTTTTCCAGTTTTTCATTAATTCACAGTGAGTTAAGCATTTAACTCTTCAGGCTGGAAATAAAAATGGTGGCGAAATAACTTAACTCCAGAAATATTTAACTCGTGAAAATTTTTTAGTTAAGATTTTTAATTCGCTCTCATCACTCTCATTTTAATATTTTTTATTTACTTGGTGTCCAAATATTGAAGATACAGATTTTTAAACATAGGGAAACAGTATTGGTGGTTACTGATTTCGAATCTGGTGTCAGAATTGCAAAATTCAAGATGTTGCATAAGGTTGCCACCTTAATTTTTTATTTTTACGAATTCGGGGCTGGCGCGAACTAAAGGTCGCTGAATCCGAATCCGTGGTCAGAATTTCAAAATGATAAAATTTTATAATAATAGGGCTGCCACCTAATAATATGTATTTTCAAAAGTAAAAGCAACCCTATTATTTGAAAATTTTATAATTTTGAAATTCTAACCATGGATTCGTATTCAGCGACCCATTTTTGATGTACCATTTTTTTTGCCAGCCCCGAATTCATAAAAATATAAAAAATTGAGGTGGCAACCCTATCCTCAATTTTGAATTTTAAAATTCTGACCTCAGATTCGAAATCAGTAACTTCCTAACACTGTGGCAACCCTATTATTTCAAAACTTTATAATTTGAAATTCTGACCATGGATTCGTATTCAGCGACCCATTTTTACCCTTTAGTTCGCGCCATCAACGAACGTATTTTTCGATTTTTCTTTCTAATCTAATATTTTTCTTTCAACCCTTTCCCAAAATTTTGCTGTCAAACGCCAGTGCTGTTATATTTTGAAAAAATTTTAACAATATTTACGATAACTTTTCTAACGCAACTCTTAGCTATTGTTGTAGCTAAAGGCGAATTTACACATTTCACTTAAAACGATGATAGTGAACGTTGAACGATGACAGTGAATCAATTTTTAATTTACATTATTCAAAGTGTAAATTTGAAATTTGATGGATGAATGAAATTTGATGGTGTTGAATGTCAAAATATATTCGTTGGCTGATTAATTTTATTAACGTTTAAAAAAATTAAATAAATAAAAGCTATTCAGCAATTAAATAACAAATATATAAACTTTCTGCTTAAAATTTTGTTAACACCTTTCAATTGTGCTTAAGTACGAATGACACATCAGTTCGGTTTGCTTCCACTTTCATCAAAAGTAGGAAGACCTTCTACTTCTTTCACTGTTCAATGTGGATGACAATCATCTTCATTTTAAAGATGAAACTCAATTTACATTTTACAAATCAGATGATTCATCCAAATTGAACGATGATAGTGAATCGTGTAAATTCGCCTTAAGCCTCGAAATGAGAATACGGCAAACGTTACTGCAAGCTATAAACGTTGTTAGTTAACGTTACCGATTGAAGCACGTTAAGATTTTGGGAATTCCGCTTCTGTTATACTCGCTGTTGTTTCAGGATCCTTAAAAAGTCTTCTGGCCGTATTTCCGTCGTTATAATTTCCAAAATTTGCTGATTTCGGGATGTCAATCAGTAGCCCAGTTTCTTTTTTAAATCTGTTTTGTACAAAGTTTTTATGTTTTGCCACTATGTTTTTCATTACTGCATCTATAATTTTCCATTTTTTCACCTCCAAGCGAAACTATGTGCAATAAAAATTCCATAATTCTTGTTTTAGAATGTAGAGTTGAAAGTCCAAATTTTAGCATATCCATGTTTATTTTTCTTTTCACTAATGCACTATCATTATTCATAACAGAGGGTCTAGCACCACATATATAGCAACTTTGTGTCGACTTATTAGGTGTTAATGCATTGCAAACTTTCCCATCAACCATACACAAAACAAGAATAGATACCACCTCGATATTTTTCTCATTGACATTAACAAAAGTAGAGCTGAGTTGTTTAATTTGTTTTTCTATTTCATTGACTTCTCGTTTGATAACAGTCACATTTTCTTTCTCGAAAATGAATTTGATTGGTCTGCAGTAGCGAGGAGATCCTGGTACCATATACTGCCAAATAATTTTTTTTTCATTGAATATTTTGAGCTAACGTACATTTGTATAGGCACCATTGAAATATTAAATAAAACTTCATCAGACATGTCGTCATCAGCAAAGCATTTTTCGTCTCTGGGCTGACAAGATCCATCACATTCCATTTAATAAAAAAACTCAGCTTTTGACCTTCACCCAAGTGCTTAAATACTTCTCTATGAACAGCACACAATGTTTTCATAGTGTGATTTAATAAAGACTGTAAAATCTACTTCAGCAAAGTTATCTCCTACATTAATTTTCAATGGATAGCAGTTCTTTTTGGCCACTTGAATTGCATCATAGCTGGGTATAGCTTTGAATTTCTATGTTTAGTATATTCTCTCATTAGCCAACAACTTGAGTTTCTTTTGAGAGACTTGCTTTTTTTATTGAAGTTCCTCGCCATGGGTAACCATCAAATAGTTCCTTTACAATGGTAGCCGAATCACGTTTGCCATTTGAACGCATTTTTGTATCCGCTGCGATAAATATTTGTTCTGAAGAAATATTTTCTAAAAGCTTTACAGCTCTCCTTTTTTGTGTTTTAGTAGATACGTCTGCAAAAGGCAAAAAAAGCCTTCCAATATTTCTTATATCTACATTTTTTTGTTTATCTTCAACTTGACTTGCTCTTCATTTTGACTTGCAGTTTTTTCTCAGACTTTTGTCACTTTTTTTTTTATATTTTGGCCTATAACAGCCAAACCATTGAGATTTTTGTCTTAGTATTGGATCGAAAATCTCAATGGTTTGGCTGTTATAGGCCAAAATATCAAAAAAAAAAAAACGTGACAAAAGTCTGAGAAAAACTGCAAGTCAAAATCTGGAAGCTCGATTTTCACCGTAAACGTATGGTCTAGTGGACTTTTTTGCTCAGTACAATCCCAAGAATCAGAAACGCGAAGCGCCCATTAAGGTGTTCAAATCGCCCCACCCTAATGCAGGATGTTATAATTATTATAAATTATACTTATGAGCTATTTAACCAGATGCATCTTAATTTACTGTTTGTAAGCAATTTCACAATCTTAATATAACTGCCTAACATGTAACTTAAAAAAATGCTTATTGTAGGGTATCCTCTTACACCGTGTTCTTTCATCTCTTATAGCGTAACTTTTATTTAAGAAATTCTGTTTTGAACGCTCGAGAAAGTGCGAAAAAGCTGTAGTAGCTGAACTCTATTGTTATTGCATGTAATATTTCAGGTCAAAGATCACAAAAGTGCACTCCTTCTCCCTAGTCTTATTCACTACTCTTATTCATTTGAAGGAAATATTATTTAAATCGGTTGAGAAACACGGGAGAAAATGGTACGAACTCTTTTTCCTACGCCAATTATATATAGATTTTGTATACTGTGAGTGTTATGTTTGTGTTTGCGTTCGTATACACAAATATATGCGCTACATAATTAAGAGTCATGCTATCTACGGTACACTAAAACAACGTTCTGTACATTTTCGTTCACTGATATTATTGCATTATTGTTTGGTATAAACTTGTAGTTTTTAATAAAATTTTCATTGTGTTTCTTCATTTGCAGATGGTACGTTGGTGACATGTCGCGACAACGCGCCGAGTCTCTGCTCAAACAGGGTGATAAAGAAGGCTGTTTTGTCGTGCGTAAATCGTCTACAAAAGGTTTATACACGCTTTCGCTACATACCAAAGTGTAAGTAAAATTCAGTTTTAATATGCATTAAAACCTAAATATTATTTTTATTTTTTATCACTCCCCCCCGTTTTTAGTCCACAATCTCATGTCAAGCATTATCACATCAAACAAAACGCACGCGGTGAATATTACTTATCCGAAAAACATTGTTGTGAAACTATACCAGATCTAATCAACTATCATCGACACAATTCGGGCGGTTTGGCTTGTCGCTTGAAATCCTCGCCATGTGATCGTCCAGTGCCACCAACAGCGGGCTTGTCTCACGGTAAGGCAATCTTAAATTTGTGTTCTATATACATATTTATGAACTAAATGTATAAATTTTATATTTTTATCTAAAACACAGACAAATGGGAAATCCATCCCATGGAACTGATGCTGCTCGAAGAGCTTGGCTCTGGTCAATTTGGTGTAGTGCGTCGTGGCAAATGGCGTGGTTCCATCGATACTGCTGTCAAAATGATGAAAGAGGGCACCATGTCCGAGGATGACTTTATCGAAGAGGCCAAAGTGATGACCAAGCTGCAACATCAGAATCTGGTGCAGCTTTATGGCGTCTGCTCGAAACATCGTCCCATCTATATTGTTACTGAGTACATGAAACATGGCTCCCTGTTGAACTATTTGCGTCGGCATGAGACCACCTTGATTGGCAATATGGGCCTGCTGCTAGACATGTGTATTCAGGTAGTTCATGCTTTCTAAATTTAAACTAAAATCATTTTCTAATTTGAATTTTTTTTTATCGCCACAGGTCAGCAAAGGCATGTCCTATTTGGAGCGCCATAACTATATACATCGTGATTTGGCAGCACGCAATTGTCTTGTTGGGTCAGAGAATGTTGTTAAAGTTGCAGACTTTGGTTTGGCACGCTATGTCTTAGATGACCAGTATACCAGCTCAGGCGGCACCAAATTTCCTATTAAATGGGCGCCACCCGAGGTGTTGAACTACACGCGCTTCTCCTCTAAGAGCGATGTTTGGGCCTATGGTATGTTGATCATGTTAGATGTATTTAAATTTGTCTAAATTGTATTCTTGTTTGGATAACAGGTGTACTCATGTGGGAGGTGTTCACCTGTGGCAAAATGCCCTATGGTCGCTTGAAGAATACTGAAGTGGTAGATCGCGTCCAGCGTGGCATCATTCTAGAAAAACCAAAGTCATGTGCAAAGGAAATATACGATGTAAGTATTTGAAGGTGATCATGATAACGTTAATGTTAGAGTTCTAAAAGGTTCCCGAAACGACCTTTTATTGTATTCATTGCGATGCTAAAGTCTTCTAAGTGTAATTTTCAAAGTGCATTTTCCAAAATTCTTTACTTGTTTCTGTTTAATAGATGCATGAGTATTCCAAATTTTTTGTAGTTTTTCTTTCTTGCAATATTGGACAGTTGATAATATTGTAATAGGCATTTGTTTATGTGTGTAATTAAAACTACCTTAATTTTTTAAATAAGTGCTTAGGCTCAACCTTTGTTCCTTTTGCTTCTTCTTTTAACCCTTTCAGTAGATATGCCCAATATATTGGACACGTCAGAATGTAATTTTTAGTCAAATTAAAAAAAAGTCAAATTAAGAGAGATATTTGACATAAGAGTCAGTTGGATTTTTGATTTTGTGCCGAAAAAAAGCAAAGAAATTTTTTCGGCCTTTTTATAAGAAAAAATCAACCGGACAAAAATCAAATTTATGTTGTTTTATCTTTTTTATGTCTTTAATGATAATAATATTAAGTGGGCTTAAAAAAACAAAGATCTGAAGGGTTGAATAGGGATTAAACTTTCAAGGGATTAAAAAAAATTGTTATGCCGAACAGGAGAAAAACCATTTTTTCTTTGTACAATCTTGCAAAACGTAAGTAGCGCAGGTAAAAATCAAAAATATGTTGTTTCGGCTCTGTGAAATAAGGCCTCAAAACAAAAACGAAATAAGGTCCCAAATACGGGGCTTTATTTCATTATGACATAACACCCTACGAAATAAAGCCATAATTCCACGAAATAAAGCTCCATCCTAACAAGTTATTATAAAATAAAACCCAATATGATGCAATAAGGTCCCAAAGTTAAATATGTAAATTTTTTAAAAGGCTCCGCGAAAATGTATCCCCAAATAAAAGGCCTTAAATATTAAAACGGAATCAGATCCCAAAATTGGGGGTTAGTTCCATTGGGAAAATACCCCAATATTAGAGAAATAGCACCCCAAAATTTATGAAGAATGACCCCACAATAAATGAAAACACCCGAAAATTGTTAATATTATTCTTTTGTAAACATGTAATCTTTAAGAATTCATTAATCTTATCAAGAATTTGGAAAAATAGTGTTCCTCTGTACTAAATCTTTTTATAAATTTGTAATCCAAATCGTTTGAGCTTATATGATATAATTATTGTTTTGTAAATCTATCTTAATTTTTTCTATATATCATTTTCTGATTGAGGACATAGAGAAGTTCACTGGTCCTTCTTTTACCATTAAATTTTTCACAATTAATTTTATTTTAGTTTTTTTTTTATTATGTCCTTACTACGCGGCAAAACTATCAAAACTTAACATATTTTTTAAAAATTTTTCCATTGAGAAATTTTCAATTGATTTTAAATAACAAAAACCGAAAAGTGGTTATAACAACCGTATCCAAGTCTGACCCTCAAGGAGTGTTGAAATTTTTGGTGGCCTATTTTACAATGAAATAAAGCCCTAATTTAAAAAATGAAATGAAGCCACAAAAACCGAAATAACACCCCAAATATTCAGGCTTTTATTTCCTAATATCATTTTTGGGGGCCTTATTTCATTTTACTCTTGGAAATAAGGCCCCATTTTTTAAAAATGAAATAAAGCCCCAAAATAGAAAATAACATTCTATTTATTTGCGTTGTTGTTTTGTATAGAAATGTTTGGGGCCTTATTTCATTTGTAGTTTGTGGCTTTATTTTCTGGGGCCTTATTTCATAGAGTCGTTTTTTTCATCTTTTTATGACCTAATTAATAGGAATATTACCTCAAAAAATTAGTTCTTTCTTAGTTTAGCCTAGCCATTGAAAGTGTTAAGAGTTCTTGTAATAAAAAACTCCCTTGGAAATGTTGAAAAATATTCAATGAAACGTCATGAAAAAATTAAATAAAACTATGTTTGTAAATCAGTGTCGGGCATTTTCGACTTTCCTATTCACATGTGACAATGCTACAATTCTCGCTGCCAACGCAATGCTATCACACGTACACTATAAGCTTCTTCGTGAAACGTACGAACAATGAACGAACAATGGCGTTCGGTCGTACTGTGAGCAGTGTTGCCGCGACAACTCGAGAAAAAGTATCCATGAAAAGGTCAAAAAAGAATCCAAAAGTATCCACTTTTGATAAAAAATATCCACGTATCAAAATCCAAAAACCAATAATTTGTTAATTTTTCTTAACATAAAAATACAATTTTAATATTTTTAAATAATAAAACAAAATTATTTCAGCTTCCATAACAATTTTATTTATGTAATTTTAAGACTGTCAAATATTTTTATTAAAACGTAATAATAAGAAACGAAACATGTATATAGTTAATATTAAAAAGGAACATAAATTTCAGTTATTCAGTCTTTTATATGTGTTATGATTGCCCTTTAATAACATTAATTTTACAAATATTACATTTATACAAAAGCAATATACAAAACAGTATATAATTTCTATATGGGTTGCTATTGGCTTTTAATTATATTAAGCTGACATTGCACGTTGAAAAAAAAATAAAAAGATTAAATTTAAAAAATTTATTGTGAGAAGACTGTAATACATAAAGACTTGAAATTTTACGTAGTTAATACAAAAAACAATATTCTTTTTTGGTTTGGTTTGTATGTGTATTGGTTTGTCCGACACTGTTTTAAATACATAAAACCTTTTGATCAATAAGCCTTTTTTATATACTGCAAAATAGGAATTTCGATTCGTTGGTAAAAGTTTAAGAAAAATAGCCTAAGATAAAAATATATGAATTGGCCATTTCAGCCCTTGAAAAGACTTTTACCGAGCTTCTCTGTTGAACAATTGCGTTGTGCGTGTTATTAAATGTTTGAACACAAATGATCGAGGACTGGACCTACGAGTTTAATGCCGACTCCGAATAACATATGTTCTCAAGAAACTATACATTGCACTTTTTACTCTCTGTGGTATCCATTGTATGCAGAGAGATGGCGGCGAACAAAAATATTAATTCAAATTGAACTATGATTTGAACTGTGGCTCTTTAGCTTAAGCTGAGTATGCTGTAGAAACCAAAATTTTTAGGCATTTAATTCCACACGCGAAATTTTGGTGAAGACTCCACACTAACACATACTTACCATAACGCGTTTGTTGAATGTGTTAGTTGAACATTGTTGTTGAATGTCAAATTTCCACGCCAATTAAATGTACTTACATATAAAAGAGCGAAATTTTTACATTTTAACTCTCCAATCATGGTTGAACTTGGCTGCATTAACACATTTTTCGGTTCAACAGCGTACTAGGTTAGGTTAGTGTGGCTGTCTCAAACCAGACACACTTAGGCCAATGAGGACCATTGTGATAACAAGGGTTCATTTTTCCTAGGGATCATTTAAACCAATTTGAGCTGTTTACATAGCCTAGGACTCGATAAACCGAAGATTCCGAGGGTTTGTCAAGGTCATTGAAGAACCAGTTGCCTAAGTGGAGGAAGCGTTTTTGATCCAGCGCTGGGCAAGTGCAGAGGAAATGTACTGTAGATTCTTCCTCCTTCTCATCTACAGCTTCTGCAGAAGTCGTTGTGGGGTATGTTCAATCTTTGAGCGTGTCTGCCAATAAGACAGCGCCCTGTAAGGATCCCTACCATGGTGCTGATGTGGTCTCTACTGAAAGAAATGAGTTCTTTTGAACGCTTAAGGTTGAGTTTAGGCCAGATTTGCAGCGTTATATTGCACGCGTTACCAGCTGACCATCTGTTGTTGGTTCTGATGCCGTATAACTCATGTGTAAGGAGCTTACATGTGGTGAGAAGAATACCAAGGCTTGCCTTATTTATAGATAGTTGTTTGGTAGTACCTGTACGAGCGAGTTCATCTGCTTTGCAGTTACCTAGAAAATACCTATGCCCAGGAATCCAGTATAGAAGGATTCTCAGCTGCTTAGCCATCTCATTTAGAGATCTGCAGCAGTTGAGAACTGTTTAAGATGTTATTTTAACAGTTCCTAGGGTTTGACTATCAGATAGTATGCAAATATTCATGGAAGATATCTCATTTACCTGCAGTCAAGTTAATGCTCCATGTATAGCGGCAATTTCAGCTTGAAATACACTGCAATGGTCAGGAAGCTTGAAGGGTAAATTAATGCTTAATGCTTCTGAGTAGACTCCTCCATCTACTTTGCCATCTAGTTTTGATCCATCAGTTAAGCTCTCAACGACATTGTGAGGTGAACGGTTTTCTGGTTCCCACTCTTCTCGAGAGGGAACGGATACATCGAACTTTCTTTCCAAGGATAGTTTTTGTGTGATGTAGTCGATGGACCTAGGTATGGGAGGGAGAAATTTTTTAATGCAAGAATGTCCTAGTGTACCTTCTTTCCACTGGGAGGTGGATTTAAGGCGGATGGCTGTATTAGCGGCCATCTATTTAGCTAAGATGTCAAGTGGTGTAAGATGGAGCACTATGTCTAATGCGTCTGTCGGAGTGGTACGTAGGGCTCCACTGATGCACAGCTCCGCTGATCTTTGAACTTTACAGAGAAGATTTAGGTGAGTCTTTATATGCGTGAAATTAGGATGGTTTCTTAAAAATTTAACACTTTAATTAAATATTCTTATTATTAAAATATCCTTTAAATATGCAGTAGCACTTATATGATATTTAAAAACTTTTTTCACAAAAATCGACCCCGTAATTTTGGAGTAAGGTGGTGACATTAAATTTTCACTTAAATTTTATATAATAGTATAGATGTATTAAGCACTTTGCTATAAAAATCACTTATTGTTAAAAAAGTACCGCTCACTATTCAGATATAAATATAACAAAGCAATACAAAAATGTTGTTTTACTTAAATCAAAAACAAACAAAATAATTTTAATTGTTAAGACGCGTTTTCACAGTAAATTTTTCTAGTCAAATATAGTATAGTATATACTATCTAATGGTGAGCTTCTAACTTTTCTTGCAAAAAACATTTTTATTGTGATATCGCGGTTTTATTTAAAATAAGTTAAGAACGTTACAGTAGTTAAAAAAACAATTGTATAACAACAATATGTATTATTAAACTCAATTCAATTTTACACAATAACTGTCAATTACAAGATATTTTGCTAAAAATTCATAAAGTAGTATTTAATAATGAAAATGTGGTAACCTTGTTAACATAATGAGCACTATGATAACATTCGTAAAGCAGACCCTCACATTAATGATCTAAATTACTCTTTTACTGATTCTCTTTGTGCATATGTCCCTCATTCCTTTTATATATATATTCACCGAGCATATGCTATCGCCCATGAAGCCAACTGCTGGCAAGCATAAAACTCATACGGGCGAAATACTCCTATGGGCGACTTTGCCCACCCCTACTGTATTTGCAAGGTGCAAAATTGAACACAAGCAAGTTTGCTTCGTTACACTTCAGACTTGTCTGCATACCACGAGTAAAAAAGCTGTTTTATTGATTGAAAATAATATTATTTAATCAATATTTCCGAAATATTTGAAACTTAATACTTTCATGAAGGTGTTAAGCAACAGAACAAAAGACTTAAGAAACGAACTTTTTCATTTAAAAAAGTGCCTTTATGGCTATGAACTTCTTTATTACAATACTTTTTAAGACTTGGCATAAACTTCATTTGCTTTGATAATTTAAAAGAAAATATAATTTTTTTATACTTTTTTTAGGTCATGAAAAAGTGTTGGTCCCACGGTCCCGAGGAGCGTCCATCATTCCGTGTGCTCAAAGAACAGTTAGCGCTGGTGGCACAAACGCTCACTGATTAAAGTGTTGCAAACACCAACAACCACAACAACATCAAAAAACAACAACAGAACCGATATCATTTTTGCACTGCGTAATAAATTTATGCTAATTTAACTACAAAAAAGTCTTAACTAATAGCTTAAATATAAGTTAAAAAATAGTTTGATTTTTTTAAGTGTGACTAAATTAGATTTAATTCCATTAAATATCAAATATTAACTAAATCTAAGCAAAAACAACAAATACTATAATTGTTGTCATGCAAACTAGCCGCAGTAGCTTAAGCAAAAGTGTTGAATTCACAGCATAAATTCAAAAGAAGAAAAGCAAACATAAAACTGATATATTATATATATATATATATATTTAAATAATTGAATTAACTTTTATTATATAGAATTATTATGATATAAACTAATAACTAAAACAAGTTTTTCATATACCAACTCATGCATATAAACGTTCATATTAATGTATGTGTATTATGTGAATATTTTACATTTATATAAAAAACTTTGCTTTGATTTCAAAGCAAAAGTAAGAAATAACTTTTTGTAATGTCTGTTTTTTAATGCTTTTTTAAATTAATGTTAAATGAACAAAGAAACTTTAACTTCATATTTATATGAATAATAAACAAAATTGTGCTTTTTAAAAATGCTTAAGCTTAGTAAGAAAAAGAAAAAAAATCGCAAAAAGTAAATGAAAATATATGAGTATACAATTTAAGTTTAGCCTTAGTTTTATAATTACTAATAAAACACAACTGAAACTGATTAATATTTAAAATTATATGAGCGACATACATTTCTAAAATATTATTAAGTGAACGCAAAATGTTGTAGCATTTACATTTTTTACAGAGAAAAAAATAACAACAAGGAAAATTATTGATATTTTTTAATTTATTAATTTTCAAAATGATTCCAAAATAATTTGTTTTAATTTTAATTAACTGCATTATTCTGTATCACGAAGAAGCACACAAACGATGAGAAAGACACAAGCAACAATACTTTCTTCCATACAAAATTGTATTGCTTCTCGTGTCTTTCTCATTGTTGGTGTGCTTGTTCGTGATACAGAATAATGCACTAAGTTGTGACAAATGACTGCGAGTAGAATGCATTAAATATATGCCACACACAAAAGCACACATAAGCGCACAATTTGTAAAGCACACTATTTGAAACAAACTTACATTTATTGCATAGTTTTAGGCTTGTCATAGTTCAAGCCTTGAATAAAAAAACAAACAATTAAATTTAATCATTAATTTATGTTTACTTGTGATTTATTTTTAAATATTTAATTATTTAACTTTAATGAATTTGCAAAGAATTTTAAAATTAATTTGCAGTTATTTTGGGCTTACGCGTGTCCATATATTTTTTTTTTTTTTGCTAATTTCGTTGGTTGCTTATGAGTTGAATGAACTATTCGACCAGAACTACAGCGAAGCAGCAAAACATCTCATTTATTTTTGTATGTCATTACATTTAATTCTTACTCGATTGATTTAATATACCTACAAATATAAAAATATATACCTATTATAAATTCGTATGCGTGTTTTTCTTTTCGCTAGTTTTTTAATTTTTATTTTTTGTTTCTTGAACCAATGAAATCGATTGCTTTTTTTTATCATCTTAATGTATGTATAAACTGCTTTATATACAATAACATACATACAAACATACATGAAAACATACGATATTTACATGATTTATTATTTTGTAGTTTCAAGTTTTTACATACCACTTCAAATGCTTACAACTAAATTTAATATGTAAAAATATAAATAAATATAATACAAAAATTTTAAAACTATTATTTTATTTTCAATTTTTATTGGAATGAGACAAACAATTTTTTGTTTTGTTTCTTTGAAATTGCATTATTTTTAACAGATTTTAATAGAAGACATTTGTTAAGTCACTTATCACAAAGGATTGTTTTGTTTTAGTTTGAAATATTGTTTAGCAAAAACTAACATTTAAATGTTGCTTTAACTCATGCACCTTATAACTTTTCTAAGGTTTATTGAAATAACAGTAGTTTGATGTATTCTCCTTCCAAACGCGCGGCAAATTTGTTTTTTTTTAAATAAGATATACAGCCAGCCTTATCATGAATAATTTTTCACGTGGAATCGAAAAAGGGTGTTTTCATTTTTAAGATAAAGCTCAAAAACATTTTGGACATTTTTAATGCAAATGGCTTCATCAAAGGTTTATCAACAAATTTGCATTAAAAATTTTCAGAATTGCAGCTATTCTTGAGTTTTATCTAAAAAATGAAAACTCCCTTTTTCGATTCCGCGTGAAAAAATATTCATGATGGGGCGGATTGTTTTGGAAGAATAGTTTATTCATTGTTGCATACTTTTAGGCTTACCTGGTTTAATGTTTTTATAACATGCATACATAAAGCTTATGATTCGATCGGTGTTGTTATCAGATCAGCAATGATAATTAAGAAGTTGCGTGACATTATTCAAGGTTCCAATAACTACGTCATATATTTTACTGTCCACCTTCCATACAGTGATGCCTTAAGCGGTACAATTGTACCTTTTGAAGCACACTTTTACTACCACCAAAACGGAAGTAAGCATTTTTTGTCAAAATGTACATTTTTTAAATTGGAAGTTTTTCTTCTATAAATTTTGTTTCTTAATCAAATTTATATCTGCATGTGTTACTTACCTTTACGTTCAGTGTTTAGGAGCCCTTAACTAAAAGGTGCTGCCAATAAAAAAATCAATAATTGCCAGCTACTTGTTTCTGGCTGCTCGTCTCTGGCTGTTCGTCTTAAGCTTCCTGCCTTTAGCTCTCGTTCACTTTTTGTCAGATATATTTTTGCTCACCTAAGTTTTTTGATTTTAATTGAAATCAGCTTGGTGGAAATTAAATTTGTTTTGATAACTAAAAGTTATTAAACATTTAATTATTTTTTAAGATCTAACAGATTTGTCGTGAAAAAGGTACATCAAGATGTTCAGCCACAAGTACGTTTTTGTACTCTTAGAAAAAACTTAACAATTATTTTTAGTAAGATTTTGGTTAAAAAATTACGTTCTTAATCAAAAAGGTAAATTTTTCTCGATCAAAAAGGTACACTTTAAAATTCTCTCATGGCATCACTGCTCCCATATGGTTTGAATTAAGGAGTTTTTAAGAGACATAATTTTTTTCAATTTTGATACTTTAAATTAGTTTCTCGAAAATGGACTCAATGAATTATCACCCACTCACTTGACCCCTTTACTATTTTCGAAATATTAACGCTATATTAGCCTTAATTTTTTAAGAAAACTTTTTTGCTTTACTTATGGAATAAATCTAATATTCGATATCTCTCAACAGGCTATCTTTAAATTCTTTCCAAGTATGCTCGGTTTTTGTGTATTTATACACACACCCATTCACTTTATTACTAACGCATTCAACTGCATTTACAAGCACGTTATGAGGGAACATAAATATCTAAATATCGAAAAACGTATTTAGCCTTAAAAAAAGAACGACGATTTTCGATATTGTTGTTTAGCGAAAACTGTCATTTACTATGAACGTGGCACGCACAATGATCGATGACGACCAGAGAACTGCACAAGCCTACTTGAAACTCTATTTCAAGTACTTGCTTAAAAAACAAGTTCAAGAGCTTGATAATTTTGAATCAAGTATAGCTTGTAATTGAATATAAATAAGCCCACGACAGCTTGCGACTTGCAAGTATGCTAGCTTACAAGCGAACGGCACGAAGTTTCAAGTAAAGGAAAGCTTGATGCCTTCGGCAAAAAGCTTGAAAAGCTTAAAATTGAAGGCAAGTATCCAATTAAAGCAAGTATCCAAAAAATTCTATGAGCTTGTTAAGAGAGAGCTTAACGTAATAGGACTTTTAAAGATTCTGTGGACTCCGTGGTTGGAAGTTTTAGGGGTAACTTATTTCGAAGATGATGTCGAACTTTAAAATTTAGGATGGCGGATAGAGTTGCCACCTAGATTTTTTTTATTTTTCTTGTAATTTTGAAATTCTGACAACGGATTTGATTTCGAATATAATCAGGGCTGTTGCGAAATCCGTTTCGGAATTGCTTTGTTATCGGAATAGCAAAACGATTCCGGTATTAAATGGTGTTGCGAAATCCGATCGGTTTTGACTCTTTTCGAACATAAACAAATTCATTGTTCGAATCAGCTGTTCAGCTAATTGTTTTCTGAAGTTTTGTGTTTGATTGAACGAATTGAAACATATTGCGTGTATTACATAAATTTTATTGTGAAAAGAAAGAAAAAGTGTATAAAATGAGTTCTGCTGTGTTGGCCTTTTTATTTCTGGAGGAAGAAAGCGATAAAAAAAGTAATAATGGGCATTTTAAGAAATAGCAATCCTCTAGAGCTTCCAGAGTGGGCGTAAGAACAATCTTCGTATTTAAGCAAAACACGGATATATACTTGGACTTTTTGCAGATTTGTGACCCAATATCGTTTAAAGCAGGATTCATCCACTTTGGTGTTAGAAACTATTAAATCTCATATGCCTTCGTCGTCAATTCCTTTTGTGCTTTTATCAGCCGCAACGCTCAGATTTTTAGCAGTAGTCTCACCCAGGAGAATATAATTTTGTGTTTTATATTTGTATTTTCCATCAAATAAAAAAAAATATCATTTTCCCATCGAAATAATTTAATTTACTGACACTTTTTTAAAATTTTCAGCCGCAATAAATAAAATGTTTAACATTCCGCTAGTGAATAGCTGGCCGGTTTGTTTCCGAATGTCAAACCAATAATATCGGTTAGTGCAACTCCTCAAACCGATGCAAATTCCGATTCGAACTAAAAACTGGAATGCATGACACCTTTACAAAATTTTTACTGGAATCAAAACCGATTGCGGCGATTAACGATTTCCACAACAACCCTGAATGTCACAGTTTTAAAATTTAAGATGGAGGTTAAGGTTGCCTTTTTTGTAGTTTTATGAATTCGGGGCTGGCAAAAAAAAGGTACACCAAAAATGGGTCGCTGAATCCGAATCCGTTGTCAGAATTTCCAAATTATAAAGTTTTGAAATAGGGTTGCCACCTAATATAATGGCAATAACAACAGAAAAAAAGTTACACGAACTCCGCATAGTAAATGAAAAACAAAAAACGAAACAAACGATCGTCAGTCGCTTCCGACGGTAGTGCAGTCGCATAGAGGCGAAACCAGAGTTGAAAAGAAGAAAACTTGACTTTTTCTACCACTCAAGTGGGGTAGAAACAAAATAGAATCATGTCAGACATATGATTCGTTTTTCAGAAGCCAATCGCGAATTGTAAGGAAAAAAATAAATCAAGTTCCTGCATATTACTATAACTCAAAGCTTGATATTTTTTCAAGTAGCTTGATTTTCAATTTACTTGTTGCAGATCTCTGATGACGACAAAGATTATTATCGTTAAATTTTTGGGAACTCCACTACAGATATAGATATCATTTCTTTGCCCGAGCTATGCTATGAAAGCTCTTGTTTGATTATTTTTCTAGATGTTGGACACACAATTTAATTTTTCATGCTTAAGCGTGGATCTTACCTTTTCAGAATATTGGGGAAAATAATTTAACACCTCAGGATTTTTAGTTCTGGACATCAGTACCATTTTAAATTGTTATTCATTTTTGATAGTAAAGAGATCAATTGAAATTTAGAAATTAAATTTGAAGTTTTAGTTATATACTCGTATCGCCTCGGTCGAAAATTGAACAACTGTCTGAAAAGCATTGAACAAAACGAACGCTAACGTATCGTGTGTTAAAGCACTGTAGCGTAGATTTGAGAAAACAGAACATTTAAGATGCATAGCGTAGATGACAGAACTCGTTTGTCATTTTTGTAGAGTTGAAGTTTGTGTGCTTGAACGCAAATACAAACATAACCAGTTTACTTTTATCGCATAAAAATTAATACAAACTTTGTCATTCCGCCGTAGCTTCACTAGAAGAAGAGCCGCTTGGCAAAAATTTGTTCAACAGAGTGTATACCTCTCCCGAATTAACCTCTAGAGGAATAAAATATATGAGCTGGTTCCATTATTAATTAATCCTACCAACATTTCCTCCAAACATATCCACCCCTTTCAGTCAGTCCTTTTGGACCACCCTACAAATATATCAATAATTAAAGAAAATTTCCGAAAAAAGTTTATAGCTGTTTTTTCCCCTGAGGTAGTGATTCGTAGAGAAGTCAAATGTATAAGATGGTCCTATTGTATTTTCGTCCTCAACATTTCTTTTTAACACCTATTTGCCTCCCATGGTTTCCTCATGGTTAAGCATTTTTCGGAAAGCAATATTAAAATTTCATCAGTCCAAATTGGTTTCTGCCCATTTGTGCAACAGTACTCTTTTAAATGCTGTTTTGTTCCCTGCAAATATTTGGAAGACAATTGGAAGGGAAGTTGATTTTGCGAAGCACTTGCGATTCGCAAGGGTTCTTTGGAATACGGATCGCTTTACGATCGCCCAAGCGATTATTGCGCGATTCAAAATAAATTTTCAAAGTCTTCCTTCAGTCATTCTGGCGATCGTTGCAAGAAGGATTCAAGAAAAAATCTGCGCTCATTCTGACGATTGTTGGAAAATGGCTTTTTTAAAAATTTTCAAAATCTATCGTTGGAATATGAAGCAGGCTATTCTATATACATATTTCTTCACTAAAAATAATCGCCAAAAAAATTAAAAAAAAGGTTTTTTGTGTTGAATTGCCGTATGAAAACTGAAAATATGCATATCAGCACGATTTGCTGTGGTCAATCTTTTTGTTGACTGATTTGACAAAGAATGTCCCAATTAGGGAGTCTAATCCCGGAAGCTTTTCTCGAACTCGGGATTATTGGGATTGAAAATCTCAATACCGGGATCCCTGTATTAGTTCGGGGTTGAACACTTTAAGAAGAAAATAATTCAAAACGTTTTGAATGCAATTTTTTATTATTTTTAACCTGAAACTAAAAAATCTAAATTATTTCATTTATACAGCAACAAAAAGAAAACAAAACACATTAAGGGTATTCACAATTGCGTATTTTTCAGTGTAGCTCTCAAAACTCCGTGGTATTGATACCACACATTACCGAGCGGTTTTTATATTTTTTGTTGTTTTACATGAAATCTCTAAAAACTAAAAGTTGTCCAATGATATGTTCAACGAAAGTGGTTTTAACAGCTCCATAAACAACTGATCGCTTGCCAGTTATTTTCTAATTGCAAAAATGGAAGAAGCTCAAAATGCCAGTTTAACTTTTATTATGCCATATAATAATAATAAAATACATCAAATTGGATAGTTAATTTATTTGCATAGTGACAAAAAGCTTTAGTGGTAGGTTCTCAATCACAAATTCCATTTAAAAGGGTGCTCATAATTGTGGTTTTCAACTATGGCAAAAGATCACAATACCACGATAACACACAATTGTGAATACCCTTATTGTAAATAAACACAAAAAACTTAAATAATATTAATGACGAGCAAATTGTATTCATTTAAAGAAAAAATATTTTAAAAAAAATAAATTACAGAACAGTTGAAGGTACAATAAAAATGTTAAAAATCTTTTTTGTTTTAGACACCGTCTTCATGTTTTTTGTGTTTAAGGCAAATTAAGGTTGAAAAAGGCTTTTCAAAATTAAAATTTTTGTTTTAATTATTTTTAAAGTATAACATTAAGCCGATCAACGCGTCTTATTTTTCATTAGAGAGTTTTGTTCTTATATTATTACAAATATAGCGCGCTGATGAGAAGCACCGTTCTGTTTCTATGCTAGTTGGAGAACTAGTTTTACGATAATCATAAACAATTTGTATGTTTCGATCACGATTGCCTTCAACACAAAACAAAATTTACATTATATATATCATAATTTTGAAATACATAGCTGACTTGCCGATACTGAAAATTCGTCTAAGACTTTGCAAAGTCTTTGCTTCAATAATTCACACTCATCGTCCTTACAATCTTTTTCAGCCTCATAAAAGGGTTTTCTAATTCTATATTCATATCAACTTAAATTGAAATGGTTGTGTTTACATGAATATATGTTATAGACATTTTTTTATTTAAGAATCCCGGGGTCCCAGAAAGAAAATCAAGAGATTTAAAGGGACTTAATTGACTTCACTAGTCCCTATACAACATTTTGTAACGTTTAACAAAAATGCTTTGCAACATATTGCTGAGAAGCCATAAAAGAGATTCATTTGACACTCTTGTCAGCGAATCGCTTAATACCCCTTTTGCCGACTTTTCTTGGCGTTTCGTTTAAGACTCTTTCCAGCGAATCGCCTAAGACCCCTCTCGGCAATTCGTTAGCGACTCTTTCCAGCGAATCACGTACGATCGTTTTAGACTCTTCCCGGTGAGTCGCTTAAGACCCTTCTCGGCAATTCATTAGCGATTCTTCCCAGCAAATCGCTTACGAACCCTTTAAGTGATACGTTTGCGAATCTTCCTGGCTAAACGCTTTTATGGCCTTAGCTGCTTACAGTCGTCGATACCCAAATGACTCTCAAAGCAGCTCGCCGGCGATTGTCTCATCTTCCAAGCTACTTGCTAGCGATTCTGAAGCTATTGAAAACGATTGCAGGGAATAAAATAAAACAATTTAGATGTAATGATATGGTTTGAAAATATATAAGTATTTATAACGTTCGATTGGTAAGAGATATTTAGGAAATGTTTTCACCAAAATTATTTTGGAAGCAGTACTACTTTACACAAAATACTAAAACAACATTTTGAAAAAATTACAAGGCCTATGGCCATAATTATTAATGATAAAAAATGTTGATTGAGTTTTGTGTCAAAACGAAGCAGTTTTTGTGAAAAAATTATGTGTTATATCAAAAAGTGTGAGAAATTAAAATTAAAAACAAAAAAACTTTCGACCTTCTTTTTTGAGCGAACATTGAATATCTTTGAGGTTTTTGAAAACAATATGTAACATAGAATTGATAAAGAAACAATATCTATTTATCTATTCCTCTATTGTGATTTAATTTAACTTTAAGTTTAAAAAATTTGAGGGAATTCAATTGGAAAATGACGTAAATGCAAAATTAAAACTTGAAATTTCAATGGTTTTCTTCTTATTCTGAGGTGGTGGACCTTGGCTTAAGAAGATTCGTTGAACTGAGAAAATCTAGTTAAAAACAACTATGATTTAAACATATCGCAATAGTTTTGATGTCAAAATAAAGGACATTTTTTTAACATACTATTTGTAATAACGTTTACCCAAAAAAGAAAATAAATAAACAAATTAGCAGGCTTTAGGTCAGTTTAAGTAATTTATTAATTATTTCTAATATTTCGAGCTCCTTCGGAATTCATTATCAAGGACTTAAAAATACTTATAATAAAACAATTTTGCACTATGAAAAAAGAAATTTCATACAAAAATACATATGAACAAATCTATAGTTTTCGAGATATCGGAATAATTTTGATATCAAAATAACGAGAAACTTCATAATTGAAGCATTGGGTGCAAAGAGGACATTAGAGTATTTCACGCTCTTTTTACATGAATAGCAGATAATGATTTATTATCATAAACTAACGTTCTGCAAAATTTTACATCGATACGAAGAACTTTATTGTCGTTTTATGCCAAAAGGGCGTGTTGCTTGACGCCCCTTTTGGACCCAACTGTTTTGTGTATGCTATGAGCGTGTGACAAAACGTCGAGTTTAAAAAAATATATGTATTTAATAGGTATGAAAATTGATAAAAAAAGTAGTGCCGATGAATTTTTGGGGCTTTTGATATAAAAAATTTCTTTATTTGAATCATCTGATGTGATCAAGAGGAAGAAAATGGTTACATATAGTTGAATAAAAGTAGTAAAGATATAGAAGTATGATTGATCAATATAATGTAATGTAAAAGATTTAAATTTATTACCAGTTCAACGTTTTGGTATGAGCTCAGAAAACATTAAGGATGTTTTGTCCCAAACGCCTTTCATGCGACCAGAAAATATGCGATCAAAAAGATATTAACGTTTGAAAAAGAAACAAACTATGGAAGTGAGTGAATCTTAGGAGTAAGAATCATAAAATACGGGGCTTGCAACGAATTTCCCGAGCCAATACGTATTTCCTATCACAAAATGTGTACTGGACAATATATTATTAACTTGTTTTTAAATCATTTTTAGCACTTTTGTCATTTAAAATATGAATTTGGTAAATAACTTGCTCCATTAATTATAAAAAATGCAAAGGAATAAAATAAAAAAAAAAAATGTCTTCCCTTAAATGTGTGACGTATTATCTCTACTAAATTTTGAATCTGAATTTATTAATTTTCATTGAACTTTTCTGTATTTTAAATGTAATTTCTAAATTTTCATTTATATATTCCGAATCTCATGGCATTTCTGAATTTAAAATTAGCCAGTAGTCCTCAAAGAAATCTTGAATAAATCATGCACGATTTTTCTTCATCTTTGACGAAACATGCTGATTCGGTTATACATTTCATTGACGAAAATCTCATATAAAAGTTCCGAACTTGTGCACTGTTTGAAAACTTTCTGTTTTCGATAAACGAAACAAGACAGATTTAAAGAATGATCGACAAAGTGTATCTCATGTGGTAATTTTCTTTAAGAAATTATCATTTATTTATTATTTTATTTTTTCTAGATTAAGGCCAGAAATACATGAAATCAAGGTTCAAAAATATCAATTTCTCAAGAGTAAATTATTGAGATTATTTGAAAGTTTCAGCGTATATTGTGGCATGTTTAAAAAAAAAAGTATGACTCAAAAAAAGTTTAAATATATAGTGTAGAGTGTAAAGATAGATCTCAGAATTGACGTGCATCCTAGTGTCGATGTTATTCATATGAAACAAAGGGAAAACATTTTTTTTTTATATTTACGAAACATTCTCTTGAATATGTCAGAGCCCGATTTTCAAAAAAATTTCTTTTCAAAATGGCGTTAAAAACAAAAAAAAATCGTAAGTTTTTTGAAAAGACAACTAACAATTTTTTTAATAAAAATCTCAGTTTCAATTAAAATATCTTGTTTTAAAATGGAATTCCTGAGTTTCAATTTATCTTTTTTAATTTTTTTTTTAAATGGAACTTTTCAATTGTTTTTTTTCTGTATTTTATATAAAGTTTTTAAATTTCAATTCATTTGTATAAATTTTCGTTTGCAATTTCTTAATTTCAATTGATTTATATTAAATTTCGGTTGAAATTTTTGGAATATAAAATGGAATTTATGCATTTATATACACTAACGTCGTAACGTGTAGATGTTTTCTGAATCTTTAGACTATTTCTTAGTTTCAATTAACTTTTTCTAAATTTTAAATGGAAAGTTTTAATTTTATTGTTTTTTTCATATTAAATCGAATTTCGGAAATTCAATTGATTTTGTATATTTCTAGTATTTGTTTTTTCTGTATTGCATTTCATTTTTTTTAATATACATTTAACTTTTCTAACTTTCAAATCGAATTTTTGATTATCTGAGGATTAATTGGTTTTTTCTAAATTTAAAATTAAATTTTTCAATTAATATTTTTTTTTTTGCATTTCAAATAGAAATGCGAATTTTCTAATGAAATTCTGAGCTTCAATTGGTTTTCATTTTGATCTCCTCTGAATTTCGAAAAGAAGTTTCTGAACTGAAATTGTTCTTACCTGCATTTTATATGGTATTTCTGAACTGAGTCTTGTGAATTTCATTAAATTGTGTATTTATTTTGCCTTTTTACTAAAATTTAATTGATCTTTTCTGATTGATTTTTAACTTGATTCTTTCTGAATTTCAAATAAAATTTCTGAATTATATTTTCCGAATGAAATTTTTATAATTTGAAATGAAATTTTTTAAATCAATTTCATTAATTTTAAGTGGATCATCTCTGAAGTTTTATTCACACTGTATTTCAAACAGAATTTCGGAATTCAATTGATTTCTTTAATATCAAATGGAATTCTGCTTTTAATAATCTTTTCAGAATTTTTATTACTGACAACACTGAAAATTTTTTTATTTCATTTGCCATTATTGGCTCAAAATATGTATTTAGTTATAATTTCAAAACTCTTTTACGTTATTTTCTTAAAAAAGACACAGTTTCGATAGTATCGTAAGTACAGACGTAGAATTCCTTTTTCTACAGTAATACAGAAAAATTCTGTTTTTTTTATTTATATTTTTCAAAACTTTTTTAAAACATTTCATCACTAAATAAAAATTATTCAAAAACGAATTTGTTGTTGTTGTTGCCTTCTTCAAACTTACTTGATCTAAAAAGCTCACAATTTAACTCATGTTAAAATTTGTTGTGTTTTATAAAAAGTTTTCGTTTGATATATATATTATATATGTTTATGCTCTTTACTACAGGAAAAATAAATAATTCAAATTTTTCCGATATTTATTTCCATTTATTAAACATAACTTTGAATTACATTTACTTTTAACCAACATAAAAAATTAACAACAAATTCATCACTACAAATATCAAACAAAAGCTTTTTATAAAACAAAACAAATTTTTACATGAATTTAATTAGATCAAGTAAGTTTAAAGAAGAACAACAACAACAAATATGTTTTGGAATAATTTTTATTTAGAAGATGAAATAATTTAAAATAGTTTTGAAAAATATAAATGAAAAAAAAAAACAGAATTTTTCTCTATTACTATATAAAAAGGAATTCTACGGCTATACTTACGATACTATCGAAACTATGTCTTTTTTAATAGATATTATTACGAATTTGAATTACAACGATTTGTTTTTAGTAAAAGTGGTACCATAACTGAAATATATTATTCATAGGTATGAACATAAAGTTAATTGAATAAATTGAAAG
The DNA here is from genome assembly GCA_963920525.1 of Dichetophora obliterata. NCBI lineage: Eukaryota > Metazoa > Arthropoda > Insecta > Diptera > Sciomyzidae > Dichetophora > Dichetophora obliterata. The sequence goes on along the minus strand of OY986436.1, from coordinate 214,653,304 downwards.
CTTATGTAAATATATGTATATATATATATAGAGTCAATCCAAATGAAGTGATCTAGTGCTGGTCGCTCGACCATTTTTAAAAAAGTTGAAAAAATTATCAAATTTTGCTTAAAGTATTGGCATCTCAGAACCGTAACAAAAAAATTTGTTGTTGTTGTAATTTCAAAATGGCGGCCATATGTGTCTTGCTACCTAGAGCGATTTTTGCGTTTGAAAGCGTTTGCGGAAACTAACATTTCTCAGCTTGTATTATATACAGAATAATGAATCAAAAACCATGAAATTAAACACATTTTGAACTGTAATACTGTATTTAAAATGTGCTTCTTAAAAAGTATCTTTAAATAAAACAAAATATTCGAACTTTTTTGGTAAAAACGTTATATTTTGCATCTTTACGAATTTTTTTTTTATAGAAAGCAATTAGTAATTGACTTCAATTTTTTTTTATAAGTGCAATATAACAATTAGTTTATTCACAAATAATTTCAACTTTCTACTGTACTTAGTTTTTTTAATATAGCCTCTTAAAAATTGAAATTTCGAGAATTTTGTCAACTTTGGGGTCAAATATCTCAGGTGGGCACACGTTTAAAAATCTGAAATTTGTTCAAAATAAGGTTAACAATAGTAAATTCATTCAGTTAAAATTTCGAGTTGTATATTTGCTTTATTTGGAAGATACAGCCCTTCAAACTTCATGAAAATTCACTTTCAAAATAATAAATAAAATTTTTAAAATAACGAATTTTTTGTTTCCTACCATCACATGCACACATTATTTAAATGAGTTCATAAGTTAATATTCTGAGAATTTATTTTGTGCTAACTTACACAGCTTACTTCGATAGAAAAATAAAAGGCTTGCACAATTCAAAATAAAGCCTGGTGTACAAAATAAATTTAAAAGATTCTTCTTTGTCTGAAAATTCTTTTAGAGAAGGTTGCTTAAGTGTTCAAAATAATTATATTGAGTTAGTTTAAAAGTCTTATAATGGAAAGTGTTTGCTCTATAGGAATTTTAACGAACGATGAGTGCCACAAAAGTGTTTATGGGCCTCTACAAAGTGATTTAAAGCAAATAATTCAGTTTAGTCAAGAAGAACAACAACTTTTGTATTATAGGGTTTCAAAAGATGTAACTACTTTATGTAATTACCACGAAAAAAAGTATATTGATAAGTATCATCATTTGTTCGGCCGGTATTGTAGTGATCCGTTTAAAATGCATAAGAAAAGTATTAATAAAGGACTAAGGGAAATTCGTCTCGAGCATATATCTGAACATGTGATTGGTAATGTTGAGCTTGTTCCTGGAAAATCCCTTTGCATTAATTGTTACCAAAAAGCCTTTTTAACATCCGAAAGTACAGAAAATGATAAGTGCAAAGATTACATGCCTCCTGCTGAATACCTCAAACATGTGGACTCCGTTTGTGATCTTTTAGAAGTTTCGCCTGCTTCTAAAATACAAAAATTAAGTTCAGAAAAAAGGGTTTCTGCTATAAAATCGAAGATAGGTAAAGTTACAAATGCTTTAAAAAGAAACCTCGAGCAGTCCTTTGATGAAGTTATTGCAGACAACATGGAGAATGCAGAGCCTGTTAATGAATTTGATGATCTGATTAAGAAACTTAAGGATAAATGTGTTATGGCAGAAAAAGGAGAGAAGATTAAAATTATAAGTTTGTTACCAAAATCATGGTCAATTAAAAAAATTACTTCTGAGTTCAACGTATCAGAACGTCTTGTAAAACTTACAAAAGATCTAGTTAATGATCAGGGCATTCTTCCAGATCTGGAAAAGAAGAGGGGCGTCCCCATTCCACCCGAAATAGAAGCGTTAGTCTTTGAATTTTACGAACGTGATGAAAATAGCCGCCTTTGTCCAGGTATGAAAGATTGTGTGTCTGTCAGAATTGAAGATAAAAAAGTTCAGAAGCAGAAGCGTCTCATACTTTGCAATTTAAATGAACTCTTCGTCGAATTTAAAAAACAATACCCAAATTGCAAGGTTGGAAGATCAAAATTTATTGAACTTAGACCAAAGTGGTGCGTCATTGCCGGATCATCGGGTAGCCACTGTGTCTGTGTTTGCGTTTATCACCAAAACGTAAAACTCATGGTTGATAGAATAAAACAAGACTATAAAGACCTACTTGAAATGCTTGTCTGTGACATAAATGGTTATAACTGTATGTTGGACAAATGCGACAAATGTCCAGGACAGGAATCCCTGTGGAGGCTGCTTAAAAACTTAGATGAAAGTGACAACCTCTCCGACAATATTATTTACAAACAGTGGACAATGACCGATCGAGCTGAAATGATAACTGTTGTTCAAGCAAAAGAAGATTTCTTTCAATCGCTTATTGAAAAACTTATTTCAATGAAGTTACATCACTTTATCTCAAAGGTTCAAGCGCAATTTCAAAGAGAAAAGAAGGACACACTAAGCCCAAATGAATGCATTGTTCTTGCAGATTTTGCTGAAAACTTTAATTTCATAATCCAGGATGAAATACAAAGCTACCACTGGGTTAATCGGCAAGCAACTATTCACCCATTTGTATATTATTACAAAGAACATAACAAAGTATTAAATCAATGTTTTTGTGTTATAAGCGATCATATGGACCACAATACAGAAGCAGTTCACACTTTTCAATCCTGTTTAATAAAGCACATAAAACATACTGCACCAGCTGCTAAAAAAATAATTTACTTTTCGGATGGCGCTGCAAGTCAATACAAAAACAAAAAAAACTTCACAAATATCTGCCATCATAAAAACGATTTCGGACTTGATGCAGAGTGGAATTTTTTTGCAACATCTCATGGTAAGAACGCATGTGATGGTGTTGGAGGAACTACGAAACGGGAAGTTGCAAAGGCCAGTCTCCAAAGGACAGAAATTGACCAAATTCTAACTCCTGAGGATATGTTTGTTTACTGTAGAGAAAACATTAAAGGAATTACATATGCATATGTTAAGGGAGAAGAAATAATCACTCGTAAGAAAATCCTCGATAATCGTTTTGAAAACTGCCAACGAATTCAAGGCACACGAAAGTTTCACCGTTTCGTTCCAATTTCGGAGACGAAAATGCGATGCTTTATAACGTCTAAGTCCGACGAATATGAGGACCATCCAGTCACAAAAGAGAAATAGGTAGGTTACTAAAATAAGTTATTTCAAACATTTGACAATGTTTACTATTTTCTTTTCTTTCTTCTGTTATTTTCAGAGCAGTTATTCAAAATTTAATTATTGTAAAATGTATTAAACTTATTTAAATATTGTGTGCATGTCATGGCAGGTAAAAATAAGTTTTCTTTTAAATTTGACTTTGTTTTCTATTATCTTTTCTCTCTGCTTTTATTTTCAGAACAGGAATCACAACAATTTATATATTTACAGAACATTTGCAAAAATTTATTTATGTTAAGCAAAAGAGTGTTCTATAAAAAGGATTAAATTTAATTAATTAAAATAAAAAACGCAATTGTTTTGAGATTACATTCAGTTATTAATATCAACTGTTTCATTATTTAAGTTTTATTTTGCTTGTAATTGAAAAAACATTTAAAAATATCCCAAAAAAAGACATATTATTTAAAGTGAATTTTCATGAAGTTTGAAGGGCTGTATCTTCCAAATAAAGCAAATATACAACTCGAAATTTTAACTGAATGAATTTACTATTGTTAACCTTATTTTGAACAAATTTCAGATTTTTAAACGTGTGCCCACCTGAGATATTTGACCCCAAAGTTGACAAAATTCTCGAAATTTCAATTTTTAAGAGGCTATATTAAAAAAACTAAGTACAGTAGAAAGTTGAAATTATTTGTGAATAAACTAATTGTTATATTGCACTTATAAAAAAAAATTGAAGTCAATTACTAATTGCTTTCTATAAAAAAAAAATTCGTAAAGATGCAAAATATAACGTTTTTACCAAAAAAGTTCGAATATTTTGTTTTATTTAAAGATACTTTTTAAGAAGCACATTTTAAATACAGTATTACAGTTCAAAATGTGTTTAATTTCATGGTTTTTGATTCATTATTCTGTATATAATACAAGCTGAGAAATGTTAGTTTCCGCAAACGCTTTCAAACGCAAAAATCGCTCTAGGTAGCAAGACACATATGGCCGCCATTTTGAAATTACAACAACAACAAATTTTTTTGTTACGGTTCTGAGATGCCAATACTTTAAGCAAAATTTGATAATTTTTTCAACTTTTTTAAAAATGGTCGAGCGACCAACTTTCGTTTTTTGAGATCACTTCATTTGGATTGACTCTATATATACATTAGGGCGGGTCAAATTCTAGCTCAGCGAAATTCGTAAAATACATGTAATTTCAAGACTTTTTCTCCACTACAGTATATATAAATTCTGAAAAAAAGCTGTGCGGACTTTCGTAAATAGATTCATACACATACATTCATACATTCATATTTTATAATTGAGAACAAAATCTATTTACGAAAGTCCGCACAGCTTTTTTTCAGAATTTGTATATGCTGTAGTGGAGAAAAAGTTTTGAAATTACATGTATTTTACGAATTTCGCTGAGCCAGACCTCCAAAAAATTCGTCCATACAAATTGACCCGGCCTAATATACATATATTAATATATTCTATATATATAATTAATTCTATATATAGTTAATTCTATATATATATATATATATATATATATGTATGTTTTACATACATATTAATAAAAAACAACAACAACAAAAGCAGCACAACAGCGAACGACGTGATTACGAACCAAAAAAGCAAACAAAACAACAACAACAACTTTGAAAACAGCATAAGCAGCTACTGCAGCTAAGCAGCTTGTGAATTTCTCATACGAATATATGATTTTTTCATCTTCTAAGATTTTGCTATTTTATTAGATATTCGTTTTATTCCCACTAAAACTGATATTTTGGCATTTTTTTTTCTTTGTACGATGAATATTAAAGGCTGTAGGTATACACCAAAGTGTCAAATATCACTTTGAAAAAAATTCGTGGAAATGACCCCCATACAAACCGCGCTGTAAGACGTAATTCTACGTCAAAAGTCGATTTTTTAACATATGAAATAAGTGCAATCCAATTCATTCCAATTTACAATTAATTAAAAAATCTTTCAGCTAAAACGCTAATGTAAAAAGATTGGTCTTAATTTGCTTATAATTTGAAAAATGAATTAGTTAATTTCTTGATTCAAACAACGAAAATTAAGTCATAAATAAATATTTCTAATTTGCTTTTGCGAATTTTTCTGCCCTTTTTGTTCGATGGGAGTTTTTTACTGCGTTAAAAATGTATGCTTTTAGAAAAATGTTAATATTTTCAAGGCCATTGTAACTCAATTCCTTCAGATTTCAAATATTTGGTTTATGTATGATGACAGACTCAAAAACATTTCGAAATTGATACACGGTTAAAAATCATGGAATAAATATGGGTTCATCTAAAATACTACTGCATATTTTTTAACCTTGAGGTTTAAAATTTAAACTTTCACAAATACTAGCCCATAATTAAAACTTTTCTGTACTAAAATTTAAACCAAAGCATTGCTGAAAGTCAATATTAGGCTATTAGGTAAATATGATTGTTCATTGCTTTTGTTTCGTATAGCGCAATAGCCCATGAGTAACGTTTTGAGCTTACAAGGTGGATGTCCCTAGTTCGAATCTCACTGTGTGTGTTATTTTTGTTTCTTTTTTTTATATTTCAATCCAAGCTTGTACTGAATTTTAAACCAAAGCTGTATTAAAACAATTTTTTAGTATTTTGCAAATACTAGATTTTGAAACCAAAGCTGGTGTGGTGACATATAAAGTACAGAAAAGTTACAGTTTTATTCCAAGATTTTTAACCGTGTGCTAGCCATCCGGATTACTATCAAAAAGTAGCCGAAAAGTTTAAAGTATTATAAAATTTTATTTCATTCAAATCAATTAAAAGAGTAGAATCCTTCCTTGTTTAAGGTTGCAACCAGAGTGAACGCCGATTCAGACAGGTAGGCAGACAGACGCAGGCAGTAACCTGCGAAGAAACGAGTTAGGAGAAAAGCCAAGCTGACTTTTATCTCGCTTGTTCACACAGTTTACCTGCGCCTGTCTGTCCGCTTCATCGTTCACTCTGTTTGCAGCCTTAGGCATAAAAAGGTCACTTCAAGGTAAGTTCTGATGAGGCGTAAAAAAGTTATTTATAGGACAGTAGAGATGACTTTACTTTTAAAAACAAAATTGAGATGTGTAAATTTATTGTTAAGTCCATCGTTGGGTTTATTCACAAAAACATTTATTTACACTGAAAATGCAAGTACTTTAAATCCTTTATGACCTATTCATTCCTCCCTCAATTTGTTTTAACATACTCGTATTTTAAAATTGTTCTTAAACAGGCGTGATTTTGACTAAAATAATAAATAATAAAAAAAATTTTCTCTATTTTACTAAGCAGCAAGTTAAGCAAAGCATTAATCAATTAACTGCAAAACTATGCACTATTATTTTACTTGTATGTCCTAAAAGTATGCAACATTTCTTATCTTGCTACAAATATTACTGCAATAAACCATAACTATATAAATTTATTTACATATATCGAGAGCTTACCCTATAGGAACAAACTAACTTGGTTTTAAAAACAACTAAGTAAAAAATTAATTTAAAATAAACTAGTTTATGAACTACCCTGAATTATATTAAGGCGGTATCCACTTCAATTTTGAATATTTTTTATTGCATTAAATATGAAGTAATTGTAAAACTACTTCAAAACAAGCGGCTTAAAAACTACTTTGAATTATATAAAGGCGACGAATACTCTGATTTTGACATGTTTTTTTTGCAAATTTTTATTAGATTACAAGTTTATATGTATTTAACCATGCTATTTCATCCAATATTATTAACTTTAGCCTTTCACTATTATGAATTTATGTATTTTTAACAACAATAAAAAAATGATCTCTTTGATGTATAGAAATTCCAAATTTATACGCTTTTAAATTCATCTTCAGTTAGTGGAATATTAACTAGTTTTGAATTGATTTATTTTAAAGTAATTAAAAATATAATTTGAACTTAACTAATTTAACAAGTAGTTGAAAATATATGCGGTTTTCAATTGTTTTATTTTAAAGTAATTAAAAAAATAATTTAAATTTAACTTATTTAAGAAGTAGTTGAAAACATATGCTGACGAAAGTCAATTGGCTTATTAAGCGGGCATCACCATACAAAATATGTTAGTTCGTTTTATGGAAAAAAGTCAGAATTTCAACTAGTTGTGGTTGACAAAAAACTACTCTTTCAACTACTTTTAAATAAGCTGATTTTCCTGCAGGGTAAATTCAATATGGCCTATCTACATTTTTCACGAATATTCGTTTTTATGGCAAAGAAATCGTTGACTCATCTGCCACCTATGAGATTTATTTTAATACAAAAAAAGGAGAATTTAGCAAATTTTTCCCTTTAAATGTTTGACTTATCTTCAGTACATTTTGCAAAATAAGACCATAAGTCTAATATAAGGAGGGAAAATCTTTGCATACTGCTCCACTGCCTATCAAGCACAAAAGTGGAACCATTTGCAAGAATTGAAATCTGTTATTTTATCAAAATATTAATATTCTTATGATAATAATAAAAAATATAAGCTATTAAATATTATTAATAGAACAATATCATTCTTCAATGCTATTTTGGTATTTTTATCTTGTTTTTATTAATATTGTTATCAAAAAACTTTCTTAAAATCTGAATAAAATCGTCAATGGATTCACGAAGAATTTACTTTTCGTATTGAATAAATAGACTTATCTAATTATTTTATTAAAGAAAAAAAAAATATCTCAAATATTAAATCCTATCTACACTAAAACGAAAATAAGAAGATTTCACGAATTTATTTTTGTTTATGGAATCTTGCTTGTCATCCTTTAAATACAATATTCTGGTACTTTGGTTGGTGAATATTTGTACACTGAAAGGCTTAAACGGTTTTTTGCTCTCCTGAAAAAGTTTTTTTTGTAGATAGGTCATATTGAATATAAGCTCTCGATATATAAATGCAAAAAGGATTTAGCAAATGTTTATTCTTCAAATAATACTTCGATTGACTAGAAAAAAAAATCAAAAACTATCATAGAATACATAATACTTAATACACCAATATCCAATAAGGATTTGTATACATCCGAACTTAAAGACAATTTTTTTTATATAATAACGTTTTTTATCGAATAGTAAATTGGCATTATAACCTAGCAGAGGGCTTCGTTAGAAACAGCTTCATAAAGAACAAAACGCAAATAGAGTAATTTAAGAATGTGCGAAAGGTTTCAAAGTATCAATGTTAAGATTTCATACAAGAAAGTTTTGATAGAAAATGTTTTAGATAAATTTTGATACCTACATTTATTTATTTTTTGTCAGCAAATCAAAAAAACTTCTGACAGAATCCGGACAAAAAACTTTCCAAAAGAAGACCACTTTACATTTGCTATGAAAACTAATTACTTTAAACCACGTCCACAAACTTCATACATAAGAAACACAAACTATGTATGTATATCTCATAACATAAAATAGACATAAACGCATATAGTACTTTATATAGTAACGATAAAATTGTAACACCATGTTTTTATTTCTTGCATGCAATAAAAGAGAAGAACAACGCAAAATCAAAAACTGACAACAACACCAATGCTATTATTTTTATTAATTGACATGTTTTGCTCAATAGCCACGCCTATTTGTACCAATAGATAAATAAAACATGATATTATCTCGCAGTGATTAAGTTATCTTTTGCATTTTTATAAATAAATAACTACAAAGTTTAAGCAAATGTTTAAGCAGATTTTGCAAAAAAAGACAAATGTAGTAGTTATGCAAAAAGCGAAAAAAAAAAAATAAATAACTTGTATGCGTAAAAATAACATAAGTTGATTATTATTAAATTAATATTAAAACTTACAATTTATATCTTATGTATTGAGATGACATTTCATGGTGATATTACAACAAATAAAATAAATACTGACATTCTAAACAAAAAAACCACATTATTTTATATATATTTTACAAGAGCTTTTACAACATTAATGTAAACGAGCAACATATTTCCAGGAAACATATTACAAAATTTCAATAAAAGATGAAACTGTAGCGCTCTTTAGAGTGGTTGTGAAATGTTAATAATTTTCAAAATTCATATCACAGCCAGCTTTGAGGAGCGCTACGTTTTATACGAGCTTCACAGGAATATTTTTCTATTCTAAGACAACACTCCTTTTACAAGATAGTTGAGAGTATATTTATTATTCTGGCATTGTAACGGGTGTGACAATTCATTGACTTCTGTTGTTTAAACTTTCAAGTTATTTTTTGCATTATAAGCCATTTTAGACAAAATTTGTCTAAAGCTTACTTTGATTATAGTAATACATTTTTATTGACATCAGTTAAAGATTCATCATTTTCAAAAATATTCACTATACATCATCTGAAGATATTTTCATTGCATAGTTTTAGGAATCTTTTTAAATGAAATAGTTAATGCAATGTACTTTTTTTCACCATTAATATAAGCTGCAGTGGATTTAATGGTCGTTTGAATAAACTTTTACAAACAAGTGAGCATGACACGTTTAGTTAAAAAAATGTTATTTTTTAAAATGTAAAACCTAGTTCCGTCCTTTCCAACAGTAATTTAGAAAAAAAAAATTATGAATGTTTTATTAAAAAACATAAAATATCACTAGAATCAATTGAAACACTGAAATGAATTTGAAATTCAAAATTGAAACTCAGAATAGATCAATTAATATTTAGAAAAGATCATTTGAAAAATTAAAAATTAGTATTAATCTCAATATATATTAATTGAAATTCAAAATGGGTCAACTGAAATTCAGAAAAGATCAATTAAAATTCTGAATTTCCATTTTAAATTCAGGATTGAATAATGGAAATTCAAAAATTCCATTTAAAAAATTATCAATTGAAATTTGGAAAAGATCAATGGATGTTCTGAAAAGATAAATGGAAATTCAGAAATTTTACTTTAAGTTTAGAAAATGCCGATTGAAATTTCAATACGAACAATGGACAATTAATACATAATAAAAACATAATAGAAATAATAATACAAAAAATTGCTACTAAAAATATTAATTGGTTCTTTTTTATCGACCGTCAAAACAAGTCCAAAATTCAGGCCTCTACTCTAGAATACTGCCTTAAATAAATACAATTTACTAAAAATTTTGCTTTTGATCTCATTGGTATTTTTCCTTTTAAGTTTCTTCAAATAATTACATTTTTGAAAAAACCATTCTCTTACTCAGTTCTTTTAAATGCCATCGTTGTTAAATTTGCGATTTTTCTTCTAACTTACTTCAAATACTTTTGTTGTTTAATTGACAGCTTTGACTCTTATAAGAACATTAAAAATTTGTTGGATCTTTTGACAACTCATTCGCTGTAATATTATGGAACTGGTATTCTTAGGCACATAGCAAATGCGAAAGCTACTTCTAATTAAATAGAATAAAGTAGAATAAAGTCGGAATTTTTTGAATTTACAAGTTTTCTTTTCGGTTGTGTTCTTGTTAAATCTTATCTGGGAGGCATTAACACAATAAAAATAAGATTATGAAAATACCTTACATTGAGCAAAAAATGTACAATATATTAATGAAAAAGTACATTGATTTCAATGAATTATTCGTTCACTGAAAAAATGCCAAAGTCAAAGAATTGTTCATTGAATTCAAATTCAATGAATTTTAAATTAAATTCAGTGAACGTCTTCATTTAATTCATTGAAATGTACATTGATATTCAGGGAACAATTCATCCAATGATTTTTACATTAAAGTATGAAGTAAAGTCATTAAAATCAATGAACACAGTACATTGCACCAATATCTATGAATAACTCAATGAAATCAATGTATTTTTTCATTAATATATTATACATTTTTTGCTCAATGTAAGATATCTTATTAATCTTAATTCAGGGAATATAAAATTGATTGCATTCAATGTAAAGTTCATTGAATTCAATGTATAGTTCATTGATTTTGATATAAAGTTAATTTAATTCAATGCATAAATCATTGAATTCAGTGAGAAGTTCATTAAATTCAATGTTCAATGCATTGAATTCAATATATTGAATTCAAAGTTCATTAGAATTAATTCATTAAATTTAACGAATTATTTGTAAATCCTTTTCTCTACAGATTTAAAATAAATAAATAATTACCACTTAAATAATTACCGCTTCAACACTATATATTTCATACATATGATATGTCAAAAATTACAAATGGTTTTTAGCTACAGATATTACCTCTGTTCTCGTGCTCTAAAGTTTTAGTCCAATTTACCAGTTTTACAGGTTTTAGTCCGAAATGCGTTCCCGTACTTGAAAAAATTGTAAAAGAGAGTGCAGTCGAGAGAGTACAAAATTTCCCCTCACTGTCAAACGTTGCAAGTTTTAGTCCGAGAAATTTCTTCTAGTAAAAAGCTTAGTATAAATTATTCCTCCTTGCTTCTTGATGTGTCTATGTTCTCATTCAGTGATTGCTGGCAACTCAGTACTGTGGATGACAAACTTAGTTCCCTTTTAAGCCCTGTCAAATTTTTGTTCGATAAGCATGTTCCTATCCGCACAATAACAGTGAAAAATTCATCTTGTCCATGGTTCTCGCAGGATGTCCTTAATGCCATAAACAAAAGAAATAAACTGCACAAGCTTTGGAAAATCAACCCATCTTCAGCTAACTGGGAGATCTACAGAATGGCCCGAAATGCGGCTGTCAATATTACCAGACTGTCCAAGTCCCGATACTTCTCTTCCAAATTGAATCTTTCTCTTCCTAATAAAACTCTGTGGAATAATATAAAAAGACTAGGAGTACGTAATAAGACAACCATGGCATGTCAAATTGATCCAGACTTACTAAATAATTTTTTCTTAGATAATACCTCTAATTTTAGCAATAACACGATTTCCCTTACGCAGCTTCATGTTCCTAATCTCTTTGAATTTACACCTGTTAGTGAACTAGATATTGGAAAATGTGTTATGCAAATAAAATCAAATGCAATAGGAGAAGATGGTGTTCCGATTAAATTTATTAAAATAATCTTACCACATATAATTAGACCATTAACACATATAATTAATCACTGCCTTATATCTTCAACATTCCCAGCAACATGGAAAACTGCAATTGTGCTACCTGTGGAAAAAAAGTCGAATCCATCTAGTCCAAATCATTTCAGGCCCATAAGTATACTGTCCCCATTATCCAAGGTCTGTGAGAAAATAATAAGCCTACAAATCAATAAATTCTTACATGAAAATAAGCTCTTGTCTCCATTTCAATCTGGCTTTCGGTTAGGGCACGGGTGTAATTCAGCAGTAGTTAAGGTTATAGATGATTTACGGCCTGCATACGACTCTGGTGCGATTTCGTTACTTTGCTTATTAGATTTCTCAAAAGCATTTGACAAGGTAAGCCACAAATATTTATGTCTGAAACTCAAGTCTTTCTTTGGGTTTAGTGATAGTGCGGTGAGTCTCATATCAAATTATTTGTCTAATAGATTGCAAAAAGTTCAAGTCGGACAAAAATTTTCCAGCTATAAAACGGTAATAAGTGGTGTTCCTCAAGGGTCGATCCTTGGTCCCCTCTTATTTTCTATCTTTTTAAATGATATTTTTGGTGTTTGTAATCATTCTTCTATACATGCTTATGCGGACGATATTCAGATCTATCACTCAAGTAGTGTTGATCTCCTAGATACCCTCTGTTACAGAATTAATGAGGACCTAAGAAACATTTATCAGTGGGCAATTAGCAATGGACTTCAACTAAATGCTGCCAAATCTTATATTCTCCCTATCTGTAAAAATAAATCTTTCCTTAAAAACATTCCTGACCTCTACATTGGCTCAAATAAACTAAGTGTTGTATCAAAAATTGTAAATCTGGGTTATTGTATGAATTCTTCTCTATCTTGTGTTGATCATGTTAATAGTGTTGTTAGTAAAGTTTATTATATCCTGCGAAATTTAAGAATGTCTGCTTGTCTTTGTACGCTTGATCTAAGGCGAATGCTAGTAAAGCAATTTGTCTTACCTGTTATAACATATTCTGACGTGGTGTACAGTAAACTCGACTCATCTTCCCTGCTTAAACTTAATATTGCATATAACTATGCCACGCGGTTTGTTTTCGGCTTAAAAAAGTTTGACCACCTCTCTCACTTCAGAAATGCATTACTTGGGTGCAGTTTGGTTGATTATTTAAATGCTAGAAACTGTATCTACCTTCATAAAATAATACATAGTAAAACTCCTTATTACCTATATGAAAAACTGCAGTTCAGTTTGTCTAGAAGATGCAAGATACTTATAGTTCCAAGACATGGCTCTCTAACTTCTTCCAATCTTTTTTTCATTAATGCCATAAGACTGTGGAATGCGTTACCACGTAACTTAAGAGAAATCGAACGGGCGGAAAATTTTAGGCAATCTATTTTTACTCACTTCTCAACTTCTTAACTTCTTCAACTTAATTTATTTTTCTATCCTTTCTCTTTTATCTTTACATAATCTTTTTCTTCATTCATATTATTATTCTTATCTTTATTGATACAATATTTTTTATTTTGATTTTATTATTATTAATCTCTTAATCATTATCTAATGTAATTCATTATCTTATTTATAGTCACTGTTATTCATTTGTTGTTATTTCTAAACAATTTGTTTATTATCTTAACTTATTTATAGGTATTTTTACTGGTTGTACTGTAAAAGAACTTAGTTCTTATTTGTACTAATGTCTTATAAATAAATACAAATACAAATAAAATACAAATGCTGTATAACCGAAAATTTTGGGCATTTAATTTTACACTAGAAATTTTGGTGTAGACTCAACACTAACACATATTTACCAAAACGTGTTAGTAGAACATTATTGTTGATGATATGATACTTCCCTGCCAACATTTTGAATTGTCTTTCATCGTCCAACGCCAAATGCGTCTAAGTCACTTCCGTACGTTAATTGGAAGATAGTAGTTCCGTTATGCAAAAAATAAACAACAAAACAAAGGAAGTCATCGAAAGTGAAGTCGCAGTGACTGCGAAATGAAAGTCGCTGAAAAAAAAGATGAAAAAAAAACCAGAATAGAACAAAAAAATTTTTGATGTAAGTTCGATTAGTTGGTTTTGTGTTCTGCAGTTGGTGGTGGCTGATTAAGTGCGATTTTGTTTTTTAATTGTTAACATTTTTTGTTTCCTGTTTTTTTGTTTGTTTATTATTTAATTTGAAACCACTATTTTCACAGCCCTTAAGCTCAGAAAATTAAAAAATTTATAAAACCGAAGCAATTAATTTTCAAAATAAAATAAACTTCACCTTAGAGGATATTTCAAATAAAGCTATAGTTTTAGAAAGTCTTGACAGTTCTTTCGCTATATTCCCATTTCTTTAAAAATGGAGTACAATAATGCTTCTGATACAGGTAAAATATTAAAATTGTATTAAATGTATTTAAACTTAAATAAATATTTGATCCTTTAATAGATGCCACCTTTACGTTTTTGAGTGATGTGCCCAATGCCCAAGAACAATACATTCCACTGAGGAATAATTCTAATGGTATATATTTTTATATAGTACTTAATTCTTTCCGATCATTTATTAAAATGTATATTTTTTTAGTAAGGACAACAGCCGAAGACCATGATCAAGGAACTATGCAGACGATCTTGCAAGAGTTGCGTTCTTTGCAAAACAAATTTCGAAAATCTAAATTTAATATTTATTTTTTTTAAATATGCATCTCGAACAGAATTAAATATCATGAAATATAATAACAAAAAAAAAAAATAAAACGCTTTTATATATTGCATTTTTAACTTTCACGAGGTGACAAAAAAGTGCCTTTTAATAGGCACTAATAGGTGACTTCTAAAAGACACTCATAAGTAACTTCTACAAGTCACTAATGCGTGGCTTTCAGAAGTATCGCAGGCGGTGAACAACTTCTCAATACGAAAGTGACTCCTAAGATGAAAAAAAGATATCGCACGCGTTGAATTGTAACTTCTTCAAGTCACTTTTAAGTGACTTCTGCGATAGAAAATGTTGGCAGGGTTATCATAACGTGCTTTTTGAATGTGTTAGTTGAACATTATTGTTGAATGTGAAATTTCCATGCCAATGAACTGTACGGCCATGGTTGTGAACTTGGCTGCATTGAACAAATTTTTCGGATCAACAGCGTACTAACCAACGAAAAAAAAATTTCGTTTCCTTTTCGCTGTCAAAAACGCAATGCATTTCTTACGGAAGATTTCTTTTCGCTTCTACAACATACTTAGCTAAAATGGTAAAAGTGTCAAACTACTTAAAATCAGCTGTTTACAAGTTAGCAAAGAAATTGCAAAACATAAAAAGTTCTTCGAAGTAAATAAAAACTATTGGAATGGAAACCAGAAGCATGTTAAATTGTAAACAACTAAATGTAAAAGTTAATTTGAGAATTAATTTCAATATTGTAATACATATGAATGTGACAATTTTTCGTCATTTCGGCCAACGATTTTATTTGACAGTTTACACAATTTTAGTCCGAAAAACGTTCCCGTACTTTTTTGTGTTTTAATCTATTTTTCAGAGATTTTTTATTATTTTCATGCTTTTGACAGTTGTAACATTTTTAGTCCAAAAAGTACGGCAACATGCCTATAATGGAACATATAAAACTGTGGATTTGAAATGTCGTTTGTATTTGCGTTTGTAAATTAAACCGTCTATAATTTCGTATGTTTTTTATCTGTTAAAAATGTCAGTTTGACATATTTTTAAAATTGTTTTTTTTTTGTGAAAATGGAAGAAAAGGTAAATTTTAAGATTTATTCAACACATTGATTTATTACGAATTTATTTATAGTTTGAATGACCAAAATAGGACACTTTAGAGCTTTAAGGCTTACAAAAATTTCAAAAACTGTTTGTTATTTTCAAATGACGTATCAGATACAGTCAAACCTAAATCAGAGCGGAAGCGTTTTTATCTGTCAAAAATTTCTCATGCCCATACGATTTATATGAAGCAAACCATAATAACGCGGCGGCAACGCTCAGCTGTTGGAAAATCCAATTTTGACAGAGCGTTAGAAATTAAAGTTGGCTGCAGAAAACGATGAAATTGGAATTTCTGCGAAAAATTTGTCATTCATCACTATGCCCGCATTCAGCGGAGTCAACAGCTGACAACTGTTGTGTTAAAATTTACTGAGGGCCGCTTTCTCAATGTCCGGTTAAGCACTAATCAGAACTTTAACCAGCAGTTAGCAAAAAAGCCCTTTCTCAATGTTCGGTTAAGGTTGAACTGTCAGTTAAGTGCTGACTAAGTTAACGGCAAGTTGTGGTTTCGGTTAGCGCCATTTTAGGGTAAATGATTTCGAAGATGCTGTCAAACTTTAAAATTTAAGATGGCGGATAGAGTTGCCACCTAGATTTTTTTTATTTTTGCGAATTCTTGTAATTTTGAAATTCTGACAACGGATTTATTTTCGAATATAATGTCACAGTTTTAAAAATTAAGATGGAGGTTAGGGTTGCCACCTAAATTTTTACCACAGTATCGCCACCTAATAATGTGTATTTTTAAAAGTTTTGAACGTCATTCATCAGTGTTAAGGGGTCGCTGATTGCGAATCTAAGGTCAGAATTTTAAAATTCAAGATGGTGGATAGGGTTGCCACCTTAATTTTTTGTAGTTTTATGAATTCGGGGCTGACAAAATAAATACTACACTAAAAATGGGTTGTTGAATCCGAATCCGTTGTCAGAATTTCAAAATTATAAAATTTTGAAATAATAGGGTTGCCACCTAATAATATATATTTTCACTAGTTTCAAACGTCATTTATTAGTGTTAAGGAGTCGCTGATTTCAAATCTAGTCAGAATTTTAAAATTTGCTAGCCCCGAATTTATAAAACTAAAAAAAAATTAAGGTGGCAACCCTATCCACCATCTTGAATTTTATAATTCTGACCTTAGATTCGAAATCAGCGATCCCTTAACACTGATAAATGACGTTTAAAACTATTGAAAAGACATATAATTAGGTGGCAACCCTATTATTTCAAAATTTTATAATTTTGAAATTCTGGTAACGGATTCGGATTCAGCGACCCATTTTTGGTGTACCTTTTTTTTGCCAGCCTCGAATTCATAAAACTACAAAAAATTAAGGTGGCAACCCTATCCACAATCTTGAATTTTAAAATTCTGACTTTAGATTCAAAATCAGCGACCCCTTAACACTGATGAATGACGTTTAAAACTCTTAAAAATACATATTATTAGGTGGCAATACTGTGGTAAAAATTTAGGTGGCAGCCCTTACCTCCATCTGAAATTTTAAAACTGTGACATTATATTCCAAAATAAATCCGTTGTCAGAATTTCAAAATTACAAGAATTCGCAAAAATAAAAAAAAATCTAGGTGGCAACTCTATCCGCCATCTTAAATTTTAAAGTTTGACAGCATCTTCGAAATCATTTACCCTAAAATGGCGCTAACCGAAACCACAACTTGCCGTTAACTTAATCAGCGCTTAACTGACAGTTCAACCTTAACCGAACATTGAGAAAGGGCTTTTTTGCTAACTGCTGGTTAAAGTTCTGATTAGTGCTTAACCGGACATTGAGAAAGCGGCCCTTAGAGTAACAACATATTAAGAAAAAAACATCGCTCACTAAGGTATCGCCACCATAACAGCTCACAAGTGTTGACTCCGCTGAATGCAGCTTGTATGCCAAACACTTTTTGACAACATCTGACATAAGGCCGCCGCTCTTATTTAGGGATGAAAATTCAGCGTTAGCGGAAAGCGGCTGGCAACGCACCACTTAACGTTCTTATTTAGGTTTCACAGATATACGATCTGATGGAGACAAAAGAAAAAAGCTGTCTGACAAAAACTTATTTTTGACACACAGATGAAATTCGGTATGTTATATTTTTGACATGTCATCTGTATGAAATCTTAACCTTGACAAATAAACAAAATTTTTATTATTTTAAAGAGTCATTTAAAATACTGAAAATTGAACATAAAACTGTTGTAATAATGAGAAGTTCTTCTTTCCATTAGCAATAATAAATGCTTGAATATTTTCGAATTTGGTTTTTTAAAAATCAATATGCTCCTCGACTTCCTGAATGCTTCCTCCAACAAAAAAAGGTCATTTGGAACTTCTAATTGTATGCTTTAGAAAAACATTTATTACGAAGATATCCTTATTGCATACTTTTTGTGGGGCACCAAAAACCCATGAAGGCTCCAATGGAGCTTCATAACAAGACTGTCTGAAAAGATAGGAATTTAAAAAAATTAACCTTATTTATTTAGGCTTTGGTAACATTGAGCTTACCACTGCAGTTAGTGAAACTATCAATCTATCTTTGATGTGGCTATCATCTTATAAAAGTAAACAATTTTTTTGGAAATATGGCACCAGTCACTTAGAATTTCAGATATATATCCGAAAGCAGCGGAAAAATCGTTATCAATCTAGAAGATGTAATGAGTCTTTGTTATAATTATGATAGTTTATTTTGAGTATACTTACAAAGTGATACCCGTTTGGATTTTTATACTAAGGCCACTTCTTAAAAATCTCTGCCAGATTAAGGTTCCATCTGATGATTTCATCCAGCCTAAATTGTGTGAAAGCCTGCCAACAGCTATTATACTCGAAGGCTGGTAATAAAATATGTATATACATAAAATATTTTCATTACTTAAGGCCAGGGACCGCCAAAAATGATTATCGCCATCAATCATTTAATAACAGTTATTGTTTGATCAATATTTTTTCGATCAGAAATAAAAGTTATTTCTTGGTCGTAATTTTTTCCAATCAGAAATAAAAGTTATTTCTTGATCATTATTTTGTTTAATCAGAAATAAAAGTTATTTTTTGGTCATTATTTTTTCTATCAGAAATAGCAGTTATTTTTTGATCGTTATTTTTTTCTATAAAAAATTAAAGTTATTTTTTGATCGTTTTTTTTCGAGCAGAAGAAAAAATTATTTTTTGATTGAAATATTTTCTATCAAAAAACTAACATATCCATGAGAGAAAATTTTTTTAGTTTTATATTGTGAGAGTGCTGAGGGCTTATCTTAACTTGAATATTAACTTGTGGCAACAAAAATGATGAATGGCACTTAAAGTTGGAAAATGGGGACAAAAGTTGAAAAATTTGTAGGAAAGCTTTAATTTTATAAGTATAATAAATACTCGTATAATACAAAATTTAATTAGATTTTTTCAGTTTTCTTTTTTTTCGGTCCTAAATTACAGTACACATTTTTTTCTAGCTAAATAATATAAAAAAGACTTATAAAAAGTTGTAATATTTTGAAGGAAAAAATCTGTAACATAACGTATATACGTACTAAAAAAGTTTTTTCAACAAAACAATTATGATTATGAAAAATATTCCAGATTTTAAAAGTCTTTTAAAAAAAAAATCATATATCTTGGGGGTTTTCTCACACTTTCCCTTACACAAAAAATAGCTACGGTACTTGGTTTGTTTTGACAGCAGTTTGACTTTTTCCTTGTTTGTATTTCGTACGTTTCCCAATAAGACAATCAGATTCAATTGCTTTGTTTCGTTGCAACCATGGTATAATTATTTGACAAGGTAGTCGTGACAGTTTTTTGGCGATTGGTAGTTGTCAAAAACAGCTAAAGGAGTTGTAGTTGACTGTAGTTGCTGAAGTTGCTGCTGCTGACTAGCTATGTGCTTTTTTTTAACTTTTTTTTTGATTCATTAAATTTGTTCGAGAAGTTTATTGGAATATTTTTAGGTTGATGCGATTGACTAGCTATGTTTAAGTCGTTGCTTATTTTTTCACATTTCTTTGATTAATTGCATGAAAAGCTAATTTTGACAACTACCCATCGCCGCTCGTGACAAAAAAGCCAGTCTACGCTAGTACCTTGTAGAATAATTATACCGTGGTTGCAACTGCTGCATTGTAATTTCGCTAATAGAGATTAGGTCTGTTCCCGTACTCGATTCAAGTAGCTTGAAAGCTTTATTTTGAAGCTCGAGAGAGAGGAATAACATGCAAAATGATACTTTCTAATCTATTACAATTTATTGAAGTTAGTATTATGTAATAAGATGAGTTGAGTTGAGAAAAGAATAGAAAAGTCATGCGTCTAATAAAAAAAAAAAAAATTATAAAAAACATCTTTTATTTCTGATTGAAAAAATAACGGTTAAAAAAATTTTATTTCTGATTGAAAAAATAACGATAAAAAATAACTGTTTTTTATCGAAAAAATAATGAACAAGAAATAATTTTTGTTTCTGATTGAAAAAAATAGCCTCCACGAAATAACTTTTATTTCTGATCGATGAAATATCGATCAAAAAATAATTGGTTTGAGGTAATTTTTATCTTTAAAATCTTGAAAAAAACCATGTAAAAAATGTCATCTCTAGCTCCCTAGCATCACATTGCTATATTTAAAAGAATTATACAACAACTTCTTATACATGATCTTTTGTTCTAAAATTTCAAAAATAATCGTTATTTTCGGTCCCTGCTTAAGACATAAAATTATTATGTTATTAAATTTCATTAAAGGAAATCATAAGAACAGAAAGCTTTTGTTGGAGAGGTGCCACTAGAATCATCAGCGCTCAAACGGTTGAATATCCTGAATGCAGTTTTTGAGCTCCAAAATATCATGGTCCCAATCGCGATATTGTCGAATTTCCCGCTCACCGGGAAGCTTTCCTCCTAACGTAAATAAAATTTCAATCGAGATTTCCGTCAGGAAGGGATAAATAAAAATAACACAACAACACTGTTCCTCTCAATTTCGATGTTCATTATCAAATTTTGAAAAGTATTCACAATGGAGTGTTCTAAAAAATATGATATTTAGAACTTTTTGAAGAAATAATTGTACAAGTTATGCTTTTATAAGTGAATATTTAAACGCAAATTTGCTGTATAGCATTAAAAAAACATATATGTGATAAAATGATCAGATTATGTTTGTAATAATCGAAGAAAACTTATTTATTTTTTGATGCCATCAGAATCCCATGAAAATAGTAAGCAACCGTGGTAGTTTCTTCATCAAAAAACAGCTGATTACCAAAACAAATAATAAAAAAAAGCATAAAATGAAATTGGAAACTATAATTATAAGGAACAAGGTTGCCAGTAATGTGGGAAAAATCCCATTCGTGGTAATTTTTAATTGGTCTGGGGAATTTCTGTTTTGGGAATTCCCATCGTATTTTTTAATCCAGATATTTTAATTAATTTAATTTTTTAATCTAGATATTTTAAATATTTTAATTTAATAAATATTTTAATTGTCATGGGAATTAAGCGTGGTGTTTTTGAATTGCATGGGAATTCGGGAATTCTTAAAAATGTATTTTTCACTTTTATTAAGCAAAAATTTAATAATGATATTCGATGGATTACATATATATACAGAAGGGTAAAACTATAAGTTAACGCTGTACATTTTCTCGAACTTACCCTTCATAAAAACGATTGCCATCATGAAGAAAAAGTTGCTATCATGAAAACTAAGTAGACATTGTTTGACATTTTCCTGAATTTTTGATTTTTTTGCAAGCGTAAAGTTTACGAAAGTTATGTTAAAATGCTAAAAATAGAAAAATATAATTACTACCAAAACAATAATAAAAAATATTTGCAAGTATTTACCTATCGAGTCCATTGTTTTCAATTATCTTTTAAAATGAAAATGAAATCATAGTTGCAATTATACGCATTATACGCTCTGCATTATTGTCGTAAGCTGCGTATGTAAAATCTCTTACATTTTTGTTGTTGCAAAATACGCTTCAGTTAATATATCGCTCTTACGCTATTCACATCACAAATACGTGTTTCATTGAATACCACTATTATTTCTTTGTGATATTTCTCTACATTTTTTTTATTTTTTTATTTATATGGGATTTATTTAGGTATTTTTTAATGCGTATGGGATTTTTTGTGGGATTTTTTTAATGGATGTGGTATTTTTGGTGGTAAGCATAAAACGAGTGGTATTTTCGTGGTAGTTTTTAATGGTCGTGGGATTTTTGGTATTTTTTAATTGCGGTGGGATTTTTTTGCTTACCTTTACCATGGGAATTTTGGTGGTATTTAATTTATGTTACTGTAGTTACTGGGAAAAAGGTAATTTTTGTGGGAATTGTTCCGATTTTTTACTGGCAACCTTGATAAGGAATTCGGTAAGAAAACCAACTAAAAAGTAACATAAATAACGATATGAATGCAATAAAAAAAAAGTATAGCAGTGAGAGGACTTCCGACCAAAGCGAAAACCTATATATAAAATATTAGTATTCCCTGGAAGACGTTGTCCTGCCACGGACCGCCTTACTGCTATATAAGAATTTTTATGCTAATAGGGGGTTTCGGACTATCCTACATGTAGGATGGATTTGACAGGTCGGACGGACATGTAGGATGTGCGAAAGTTCATACTGCAGCCCGTTCTACATGTAGGATGAAATCAAAAAATTTTAAAAGTTCCGCTCTGATCTTGTTCTTCTCTGTGCGTCCTTGTTTGTAGATTTCCTTGGTAATTGTTGTTGGCGCAGTTAGCCGGAAATTTTTTGTAGACGTTGTGAATTCTAATCGTGTAGCTACAGTCGGCATATGAATTTAGAATTATTTTTGTTAAGAGCTTATAACAATTTATTAAATTTTTTATATATTACTTAAACAATTTATTTTAAAGAAAAGTGTTACCATATCAAAAATACATATAATTAAAGTAATTTATTTAAATTATTGCATTATTGAATTAATATAAAAAATTAAAGCTTATTTATATCTATTTATATCATAACACTAACACAATATACATGTTCACCATATCTATATTGCGTTGTGTATTAAAAATATAATGTTCTAAAATTAAGAAATATCTATAGCTTATAAATTATATATAATTCATATAAGAAATTAAAGCTAAACAGTTTTAAAAATAGAATGCTTATGATAAGTAGACTTTAGTTATTCAATTATATATATATATATAGTATAAAATATATATATATAGTATAAATATATATAAAATATATATAGTATAAAATATATATATATATATATATATATATATATATATATATATATATATTTACATATATATAGTTCATATATATGAACAATTTAGCTCATTGAGGAAATTTAAAGAATATTTATGTACATTTATATCATAACAATTACGTATTAAACCTGCGAAATAATTAATATTTTCAGTAGTAATTGAATAACTAAAGTCTACTTATCTAATATACTATATATATATATGTATATATATATGTATATATATATGTATATATGTATATATATGTATATATCCATTTACAAAAATATTAGGGCGGGTCGATTTGTAGGGAGTGAAAAAATTCACCAATTTCCCTATGATTTCCGTATTTTTTGGGTTATTCCATGAAAATTTGCCGAAGAAACCATACCTCTATCGTTAAAATCGAGTCCCCTACTTTTTGTTGGTAGATTTTTTCCCAAATTGACGTTCGTATGAAATATTACCTACACGTTCACATCCATAACTCAAAAACTATCGATCGGCCAGTAGGCGCGTTGGAAAGGTGAGCTCATTTTGATCAATTTACAAAAAAAAATCTCCAACATTGGTCCAACGGTTCAAAAGTTACGGGCATTTTTGTCCAAATTTTGGACCATTTTTCTATTTTTGGTGGTAATTTGTTATTTTTTAAGTTTTTTAAGCTTACAATATTACAAGTTTACGAAATATGTTGCAAGTACAAGCTCTCGAATTAAATATGTCGCAAATTGATAAAATGCAAATAAAATAAAATATTTGCGCTAAAACACGACCGAAATGTGAAACGTCAAAACTTGTAAGTGTCAAAATTTCATCGTCCATTTGACACAGCAAAAAAGACAAATTTATTACAACACACACAAATTTTATTCAACTTGCTATTATCTATCATACCACGACTGAAAACTTTCCGATTGACACACAGCCATAGTTGACAACTCTGAATATAAAATGCCGCAGTGGTGAAAATAAAAAGCCACTGACAAATACAACAAGTATGAAAATTGTCAAACTTTGACGATATGTAATAAAATAAGAGCATGCATGTAATTATTTGAATGATCAACTTAAAGATTAAAATGTTAAAACACTCAATCCATACATTACTTTTCTTGTTTGCAAACGAAGTTCCAGCAGAAAAAAGCAGAAAGAGAAGAAGATCGATCCATGTTTAAATCTCACCATGAATAGCAGCTGTTTGAGTAAAAGCAAATTTTTCAAAAATGTTGACAAATACAACAACTGAAGAAATTGCCAAACTTTAAAGGCATATATATATACCAATATAAACCGAACTAATAATAAGTTTTGGTTGCAAACATCTTATTGCAACCTAACTTAAGTATTTTTATACTAACAAACAGATGATATGCATTAATTTCAGGAGTTTCCAAGTGATTTCTTTGTGAGCTTGCGGCCGATTGTGGACGATTTCCTTGGAAAAATACGATGATGCAAACCAATGATTTACACTACACCAAAATCGTTCAACGCGCCTAAAGAAGTTTTCACTTCAAAAATAGTTTGTATCTTTATAGAAGCATGGAATAAATACAAACATTTTTGTTTGCGCAAAGCGAGGAAGCTCAGGCAGCAAGGACGTTGTAACTAAAAAAAAATCTTTGCTACATCTTAATGTTCTTGACCAACGTGACTCTGAGTACGTGCATAAATTTGAAAACGCAGTTTTAAATGATTCTTTATATTTCAGGTTTATTAACCCATTTTGGCCCAGACGGGTAGTTTTCTACACCTGAACTAAAATAGGGTTTTCTATGAAACTACAATTTATAAAAACTATTTCTTGATACATAAGTAATATTTGGAATGTTGGCTATCATGTATGTATTGCGATGACCTTGGATCAATCGTACCCACACCTTCATCTCTAAATAATTAAAAGCCTCCATTAGACCATTTTTTTATTGAAAAATTAAAATATTTAAATATATCATATGATAATATTTTCATTCGTTTTATGTTGTGAATAGATGGTAGTACCGATATAAGAAAAAAAATTTAACTTCGTAACTACCATCCCTGTGTTTTTCGATGTTAAATCTGCGTGGGTAGTTTTCTACCCATTTGGACAATGTGTTCATAGTTTTCGAACAAATTTGATATTTATTAAAAACGACGCCATAATTTACTGCGCAATTTATGTTTTTCTGCTGTTTTGAAACATTTCGGATTTCTGACAAGTTTTTCGAGTGTTTTGGGATTACGTGAATATTGATAAATATACTTATCTAATAAACGACAATTTATTTGAAGTTTTAAATACAATTTAAATACGGAAATACTATTTTGATTTTAACATGAGGCGACAAAAGGCGTTGAAAGTGGAGGAAACAACGGCGGTTTGAAATTCATCTGACGAAGAACCATGAGGCGATTAATGATGAAATTATTGAAGGTAATGCACCACTTTCAATGGATATTGCTAGCACTGTCGAATTGGAGCATGCTGTTGACGAAGATGAGGCACATGATGCACTGGAATTGAATCCGGATGTGGAACCTTCATCAAAAAAATTTAAGTCGATGGCCGATTATGGTTCTGCGGTTTGGCGAAAGCGTCCTTTTTAATAGTGTGAACTCAAATCGAGAGCCTTGTGAAAGTTCTGGGTATATGTTACTACCCTTATTAAGGTTAAGGGACATGTTGGAAATGATAATCAAGTTCCGCAACGATTACGCTGCCCAAAACAATGCATATCTTGGCCTCGAACAATTTGAGTTAAAGCGATTTATCGCTATCCTGTTTCTCAGTGGTTATCATGATTATGAGGCAATCAAGAAGTTCATTCATTAAAATAAAATTTTGATAAATTTCGAAAATTCGACCGTTTATCGATGCATGCAACAATCGTTTCATGCAGTTTGGAATTTGGTTCCACGATTTATCAATTGATGAGCAGATGATCCTATGCTTTTTTTTTAACCATTGGACTTGGAGCTGACATTGTTCTAAAACTATTGGATAACGTTTCATCACCATCCGCCCATCGTATTTTCTTTGATAACTTCTTCACTTCGTTTCATCTCATGTGCCTTCTAAGTGACAGCTGATTCTTTGCAACAGAAAAATATTATTTATATACATTTCACAAGTTAAAATACTGCAGTAAATTTTTAATTAGATACCACAGTCATAAACAAAAACGTATTTCTTCTTTTTCAAGGAACTTTTCGAGCAAATCGAATTGAAGGAGCCAAATGGCCTGAAAAAATTAAAAAAGGCGAATACACGGCACTTTATGAACATGACAAGGAGCTTGCTGTTGTCAGGTGGAAAGATTAAATGTGTTAATCAAACGTTAATGTGTTATCTAGTCGTTCATTTGTGAAACCACTTGCTACGGCCAGACGTTATGATCATACACAAAAAAAACATGTAAACATCAGTGTTCCACGCATGATAAAAGAACACAATGCAGGTATTGAGACATTGTACTTTCCGTTCTAGAATATATGGATCTTCATTTTATTTTTGTTCTATTTGCCACTTTTAATAAGTATGGGAGGAGTGGACCTTCATTATAATGCCTTAAGAAATTATCGCATTGGCATACGTGGAAAAAAGTAGTGGTGGCCTCTTTTTACAAATACGCTTTTCAATATGTTAGTCAATGCCTGGAAACTTGATAGTTAAGTGGCAAATTTGAGAACAGAAAACCGTTATCACAGTTGGAATTTAGATCCCAAATTACTCGAGCTCTTTTATTATCGGACAAGCCAGCTAAAAATGTGTCGAATGCCCCCTTTACAAGCAGCATCAGAGGTGCAAGTGGTATAGAGAACTATCTGATCAGAACGAATCAAAGCATTTCCCTAGTAAACGCACCGATGGCACACCAACAAGACGATGCAAATTTTGTTCATCCAAAACTCCGTTCATTTCCAAGAAATGCAATGTAAACTTGCACTCAAAATGTTTTGAAAAATATTATAAACATAAATAATAAAAACAATAAATTTTTCATTTAATTACATGTATAACTTATTTTTGTTCAATGAAACTTCATCATTTTTTCAAATATACTTTTGTTCCACTAAACATAGTTTTTGTCTAAATAAGTGTATCTATTGGCCCAATAGGTAGAAAACTACCCCAACCGTTATTCGAAAACCATTACAGATAGGAAAAAAGTTTTAACGGATTTTTCTTGATTAGGTCAAAAATAGTCTGAGTTCCAAACTTCACCAAACAATTTCAACGGGATCGGGTACCGAGCCAAAATGGGTTAAGAAATTCAGAGTAAATAAGGAACTTTTAAGTATTTGTCCAGCAAAATTAAAGCACATCTACCATCACAAAGAGCAGACAGCAACGTCTATTAGTACGAAACTGGTGTGTGTTCTTAATTTTCTTGCAGAAGGCGGTAGTCAGGAAGCTGCTGCCAAAGATTACCGGATGAGCATTGGCCAGCCTACGTTCTGTGAGGTGCCTGTAGAATTTTTAAACTTTATAAAGTTTCAGCTGACGCAATATAAAGTTCTTTTACTTAAAATTTTTTTATTAAATCTTTTTATATGACTTAATTTTTTATTAATGCTTTACTACAAATAGATTTCCCTTTTTATATATAAATAAAATAAATATTTTAATTTTAATTTAATTTGCGTTTATTTTTCCTTCGATTTTATCAATCTCACGATCAAAATTTGCGCGAGTAAATTTGTGAGATAATTTCCATCCGTCGAGAAATCCGATTGCACATTTTCCGACGGATAGGTTTGAATTTCTGACGAAAACCTCGGTTGCTTTTTTAGCGGAAATCGGGAAAAGTCGTTCGACGGGCTTCCGTCGACTACAGCGATTGGGCCCATTACTTCATTGGTTTCAATTGAAAACTATGAACAATTAATTCATTGAAATTTTATGAACTTTTCATTGAAATCAATGAATTTTTTTTTAAAGTAGGCTGTTTATTGATTTTTTCTTTCTATGAATTTGGGTTCTGAGGTATGATTTTTTAAAAATCACCTTTAATCAGAAAAAGCGTGAATCTTGCATACCTTTAAAAATATTTACATTTTATTCATAACGGTGACATCAAAAAATTAAGTAATAATTATGGCGTGAAATGAGTCACTATTGAGAAATGTTATCGTATCAAATCAAAATGATAGTAAACAAAAATGATTTCAGAGAAGACAAAACAAATACACGTTATAAAAGTTTACGTATAAAATGTAAACATTTATTTCTTAGATTCACAAAACATAATTTTAATCAGAGAAGTTAAGGTGACAGTGCATGTTTGAAAAAAGTACACAATTTAAAACATTAATTTTGAAAAGATTATAATATATAGAGACTTGAACATTTTTTTCCTTTAACAAAGATATTGCTAAGTCGCACCTTTTTCATGTCGAAATTGGTTTTTGTGTGCTAAAATTTTTGCATTTATCATTCTCTCAAAATCAAAATGACAGTATTTGAGAAAAAGTTGGTTACAAACGCGGTCAGTGAAACCAACAAATGTCAGTTTGTTGTCAGCTTGTCGCTACTGACAATTAAAATGTTTCCCTTTCCTTTTCTAAAGCCTTACGATCACACAAACACAAGTTAAAAAGCAGCTAAAAGTACAACTTGTGCTTGTTATTGAAAGCATTTATTCAATTTTAATTGAAGATGTTGCGCATTGTTGACCATATGGTCAAGCAATGTGACATATACTGGCCATTCATTTTATGCAGTATATTTTGAAATTATTCTGTACCTACAAGAAAAAAAAAAAATTGAGATACAAATAGTATAAAAAAAAATCACTTTATTGAATTCAATTGGTTGCCTTGTTGTGGATTTTTTATGAGTGGTTTTGGTATTGTTGTCACCTTTTTGTCAAGCACTTTTTTTAGAATTTTAGTATAATAGGCAATTTGTTGCAGCTGCTGGTGCCTCGTCTAACTTTCGTCTGTCAAATAAATGTTTATGCAAAAAATGGTTTTCTAACAATTTGTCGTATTGTTTGATTGCGATCAGTTGATGTTATCAATAATTCTATTGCTATGTGCTGTTAATATTTTTGTTGTTCTCTTGGCTATTTATTACAATTTATTTATTGATCTTGAATCAAAGGTTAAAATGTTGGCGTTGTGTTGAAGTCGGCTTTAAACAACGTTTAGGCGTCAATCTGAATATTATTAAAATTCCATTAAAAATTACATATGTACATATTTTTATAAACTTACAAACATCCGTATTTCTGTAACTAATTGTTTATAGTTTCATGCATTTAAAGCTGCAAACATGGCTTCTGTTAAACGGTGCTGTTCATTAAAGCATATCGCGCCTTTTTTTCTTGTCTAGACCAGTAGGAAGGCAGCCAATCGAGTAGAGGTGGCTCTATTGCTTAAATAAGTTTTTAGTTTTAAGAAAAAATGGTAGCATAAAATCGATATTGTTTGCCTGCTGTAAAACTTTTAAGCTTAAAATCACGATTACAGCCAAAATAAATGACGATCAGTTTTGAAAACAATTGTTCTGTAAAAATTTTAAAACAATTTTGTCTTCTACAATATTTAATATTGTGTTAAAATAAAAATAAAAAAACTGATTAGCTACTTTTACTTCTGAGCTCGTGCTGTTTTCTCTTAAGCCACAAAGCAAAAGTTGCTCATAGCGCTTCAATTGTTTTATCACAAAATTCACTCTGCTTGAGCACAATGCAGCACAAAGCAACAACTTGTTCTAGAAACACTCACCTTGAGTAACCTTTACCCACGCTCAATCAGTCGTGAAATTTTTTATTAACTTTTTTAATTAGAATTTCACATTTTTAGATAAGCTGCCACAAAATTGATTTTTGAGAAATGTCAGCATTTTGTTCAGCAGCTTTGAATTCTTTTTTTAGTATATGTGTATCATATATATATAAATATATCATATCATATATATTCCATGCGTGCATTGTTTTAGTTTTAATGTTTGTAATTTTATTTAAATTTTCATAACTAAAACGAACATCTAATTAATAAAAATTTTCTGCTTCAATTATTCCATGTATGGCTCGAACTAGCTTTTTGTTGTTATTTTCTTTTACTTTGACGAGATAAATGTAAAAATGTCTAGTTTTAGTTTCTGAGAACTTCCGTGAGAGTTGAGTTGATGGTGGGTGTTGTTATTATGACAGTGGTGTTGGTAAGCGTCTAGCGTTAGACCATGTTTTAACACAGCGAAAGTTTCGCATTGTTAGAAGAATGGCAAAATCATAGAGGAAAATAAAGGCTCTTAAGATATTGACATCAACAATTCTTACACGAAATGTTTGAATAATTTATTTTATTTCAATATCCCAGCGGTTAAAATAGGCCTTAAACCAGTGTTGGGCAAACACGAGCGCACACGCACAAACGAAATGTATGCTTGTGATTGTTTGCTGAGAGATAGACTGAACGCTGCTAAAGCCTGGTTTTCACTAGGTCATTTTTCAATGACAAATGTTGTCAGACTAATGGAAACGTATTGTCATTTACATTTGTTGTCATATATGACCACTGATTGTCATATCCCAGCTAGACAGCTAACTGTTAAATATTCCGTATATATGGCATATACGTAGCGACCTTGACGTTAAAGTCATATAAAATTCTCCATACATTGTACGTTAAATTTGTTCTACCAAAATACTATATATATGGACAGACGCTCATCTGTGTGATCTGGCATCTCTGTCTGCCACACATGTTTTACAGATAAGTAAAAGTATATCTGAACTGCTCACACCAATAACAAATTCAGCTGTGCCTACTTCTCCCCCCCGCCGTTGTATGATGCCCACCCCCTAACCAGAGAATAGAACTCTGACATGTTGCTTAAATTACAAAAGACGATTTGTATATGAATTTATTTTATTTTTCTAATAAACAAATTACCTTTAGCTTACAACAGTTACGGCAATAAAATTAATATGTAAGCACACAAATTCTTATAAAAATACACGTATTTTCATAAACAGCAACAATGGCACCAGGGACAGCAGCATTTGTTTGAAAATGTGTTGATTTAAAATTGTTGATAATCCAGTCAAAATGTTTCCCAGGAATCTGTTTCGTTTTCTGAAAAGAAAAGTTTTGAATTTTTTATTTGATTTATAAATATAATGTTATTTGTATACTTCCTTTCTGTTGCAGTGCTCATTTTGTTTGGTTTTTTTTCTAGTTTAGTATAATTTTGGCAGTAAAAGAGCAAGATATATAAACATATATAACTTGACTTGTTTAACATAACTTCAGAACGCATGAATGCATTGGTGACAACCTAAATTTGTTTCAATGTGTTTGTAAACACGTTAGAGCTGTCTAGCTGGGATGAAATCACAAACAAGTGAGAACAGATAAACTTTTGCTTGTCAATCAATATATCGGTGTATGACAAGAAAAATCGAAATGCCAACATGTTGGCATTTTGTGTCAGTTGTTGCCTGCAAAAAATTTTGTTTTAAATTTTTTTCGTTTTACTGCTGGCAAAATTTTTGAAATATTGTTATTTTAATTGGTTCAAAAGGAAAGTGCACTTAAACAGGTATTATTGCAGTGTCCGGTGTTGCTTCAAGGGGATTTGTCGCAGGACGGATTTTCGGGATTCGCGTTGTTGCGGTCGCTTTGTCAGGAGTTTTTCCACTTTTGTTGCTTCCAATTTGTGATAAGGATGAGGGAAAGCACTTGCAGTTGCCTTGTCAGAAGCCTGTCCAGTTGGGAGCAGCAAGACGTAGACAGGCTGATGGCGGAGCAACTGCAGCGGCGCGAAACTTGAATACGTATTTTGCAATAGAACGTTGCGGTGGTTCATTTCGAACCAACACTGGCCACTGTGATAATCTTTATTTTAGTGCACTTTTGCTATAAATCTAATAAAATTAACAGTATTTTATAAATTTCACCACAAAGAAACATTTTCTATCAATCTCAAATATAAAACATCAGCGAAAAAAACACAACTGAAAAACCGATGACATTTCACAAATAATATCGAAAGTGAAAACAGTATGGCAAGTAAGTCGCCTCATTTGAGGCAAGTCTGAACAGCCTCAATGAAAACGAATTTGACGTCATATGGTCAAGAAGCCTAATGACATCAGTGATTGTTGTCATTGAAAGTGACTTAGTGAAAACCAGGCTTAAGCTTTACACCGCAGCTATGCAGTATTTCTCTGCTACACCGCACCGTTTGTGTGTTTTTCTGATCATGTTTGTGTGAAAAAAAACGATTTGTGCTGAGCACGCGTGCCTATGGCGTGCCAAACACTGCCTTAAACAATACATTCTTTCAAGCCTGAGTGGTAATGGTAAGGCCTGAGTATTTAACACATATTTTGATTTTCTGTTTCCATTAAGATTTCATACTTACATACGTAACATCTGCTATCGTATAGTGTAAACTCAGGCCTGAATATCCCCAATATTCCACCGAAAATTCAGGCCTTCTATTAGGTAGTGAATACTCTGGAGTGAGAATTCAAACGAAAAGCAGGTAATACACAGGTTGTTTTCACACAATTTATTTGTAATGAACATTAAAAAAACCTTTTTTTCTTCTTAAGGCCATCCATTATATTTATATATAATTTATGTACAAAATTTGTTCCATTTATTATTTTAACGTTCTCCCTTTTTTAATTTTTAAAAATGAAAAATTAAGCGTCTACTACATTGCATTGTAAGATTTTAATTTCCCAAAGTTATTTGTTGGCATTACGTCTTCGCTTCTAACCTCAACCGCCGTACAGTGGCCCGATATATACGATTATGGCTTGACTTGCTCGTTTCAAAATTCACTAACT
The DNA here is from genome assembly GCA_963920525.1 of Dichetophora obliterata. Taxonomy (NCBI): domain Eukaryota; kingdom Metazoa; phylum Arthropoda; class Insecta; order Diptera; family Sciomyzidae; genus Dichetophora; species Dichetophora obliterata. Next base: position 214,620,244 of record OY986436.1, on the reverse strand, counting down.
TTAGTGCCTCTTGCAATAATTAAGCCAAATTTAAAATATGATTTCTATGATATTCAATAAATTATTCAAACTACTTTTTTTAAATGAATTTTAGTTTTTAGTACCCACATTTGGTTTTAAATTTAAAAAAATACGATTTTGGCTTTTAAAAATCTGTAATTTCGACAATTCGACATGTATTTTCTATGATATTCAATAAATCACTTGAACTACTTTTTTCCAAAATCCATTTTAATGTTTAGTACTATTTGTTTTTCAAGTTGATAAAAAACGATTTTGCATTTCAAAGTTATGTAACTTTTTTGTCTCTTGCAATAATGAAGCCAAATTTAAAATTTATTTTCTTTGATATTCAATAAATCATTTACTTTTTTTCAAAACCCAGTTTAGTTTTTGGTACCAAAACTTTGTTTTAAATTTAAAAAAATACGATTTTGGCTTTAAAAAATCTGTAGCTTTTTTTCTTGAAATATCTAAGTCCAATTCGGAATGTACTTTCTTTGATATTCAATATATCACTTGAACTACTTTTTTTCCAAAATCCATTCTAATTTTTAGTACTAATTTTTTTTTCAAGTTCAAAAAATACGATTTTGCGTTTCAAAAATGTGTAACTTTTTTGTCTCTTGCAATAATGAAGAAAATTTAAAATATAGTTTCTATGATATTCAATAAATCATTCAAACTAATTTTTTTCAAAATCCAATATTTTTAATATTACAAGTTTGTTAAGATTATTTTTACAAACTGATAGAAATTTGTATAATTTTTGAAATCTTAAAAATAAAGTCTTTAAACTAAAATTTATATTTAAGGTAAAGTAATTTCTGTAAACCGTTTTGTTGGCTGTGGTAAAAGTGAGGCACCACATGCGTGATATAATGGTACAAACTCCATACTCCACATATATAACCATGATCACGGAAAGCAAAGTATTTGTTGAAGAATTCTGATATTAGCCAGAAAACATATGTTATAGCATAATACGATACAGGACAAAGGCATGGGATCCATAAAAAAATAAAAGAAGTAGTTGGATTGTGCAAAATTACAGTAAAAACCCCAAAAAACATAAGATCATAATATGTGATGAGTTAGAAGAGCAGCAAGGTCCCCTTTTGAGTTCCTACGCCACTGGTTTCTTCTTTTTGAGAAACATGCAGATTTGAACGGAGCTATTAATTGCGACTGCATCAACAGAGTTTAATAGAAGAAAAAAAAAATAACAAGTTTATGGAATATTTTTTTGCCATGCCCCCACGTTATGAAAATTTAAATTTCTCAAAAAGGGCAAAATTGGAGCAACTTATTTTTTTGTCTAGTTACCAATACACTAAGGAACCAAATTGTTCTATGAAAGAAAACAGTGCAAGACAGCGCAAATATTTAAACCCTAATCAAAGATGAAAAAAAAAATTAAAAAACAGGTTGATAAAAGTATTAAATTTATTAAATAAAACAACTTTTTGTTTTGTATTTTATTAATTCAAAAAGCTATAACTTAAAGGTTTCCAACAGTGTATATTACTTGTATGATCAATTTAAAAAGATTTAAAAAAAATTCGATTAAAAACGTTCTTCATTTCGCTGCTTATATAAGACTGTGTCTTGAGAACACTTTAGTAAGCCATATAACTGAATCGTGTCAATTTTTTTTATAAAATTTTTATTGTTGTACAAAATTTGACCTTTTCTTAGATTATTTTCATAATGATACAGGCTGCAAGAGTAATTTTGAAAAAATCACTTATGAGACGGAAACGTCCATTTGGGCCTACTGTGCACCGCTCAGGTGCGATTACGAAGCGAAGTCAGGCTTTGACTAACGGAAAGCATTCATAAATGTTCTGTAGCATTACAACTTCGCTTCTAAACTCTGAAGCATCTTCTGGTCTGAGATCGAAACAAAAAAAAATTCCAAAGATTAGACAATCTTATTTCACACCAGATTTCAGCAGGCATTGAAATTGCTGACCGCTGTGGTTGTGAATAAAAATACTATCAACGTTTTAACATAAGAAATATGTTTCTTGACAATCATAACATATTAGCTGAAACCCGGCTCGCTGCTGTCACGCCCAGCCCAGTATCTAAAACCCCAAATCTGGACATGTACAATAGTGTGTTCCTTAGCTGTATGGAGGAAATTTTTTCGCTACTCCCCCTAGAAATGTTCCTTTAGGTATTAAAAAAATGTTCTCCAAAAAATTTTAAGATTCGGATAACAGGAAGGCGAGGCGCCCAACTCCCAAAGTAGAACCATACAATTTATATGGGTTAAAAATTATTTATTTTTTCAAATACAATTGAAATTTATCATAATTAATTTTCTTTTAAAGAACTAAATACGTTATTATATTAAGCATACAATTAACTTTCTAATGAGCACTAATTCGTCGAAATTGATTAAAAAATTTAAAATCTACAAAACTTTTTGTCTATTGAGAATAAACAAATTAATAAAATTTTTTGGCAAAAACTTTTAAAAATGACGTAATTAAGTTTTTCCGTATTTTAAAAGTATTGTATATAAAATTATCTGTTTAACAAGCTATATGTCCAAATCGGAAATGGGAAAACTACAACACATTTTGTTGAGCAAAAACAATATACAATAGTTTTAGCGAACTACATATTGACATATTTTATAAAACTACTAAGCCGATCGGTTTAAAAATTTGTACACATATTCTACATACAAATAACTATGAAGTGGAAAACACTTTGTTGTTATGATTTTAGTAATATAGTGCTGACGAATCGCGGTCAAAAAAATTTTTATCTGTTATTTTTTTATATTTTTGTATCAAAATTTTTTTTAATATTTTTTAAATGTTGTATTATACATAATATACAAATTCAAAATAAATCTATAATACCAATGTGTTATAAAAAGTTCTTGAAAGGCTCCTCCCGTTATCCAATTCTTAAAATTTTTTGCAGAACATGTTTTTATACCTAAAGGAACTTTTCTAGGGGGATTTATGCTTTATAACATGAAGTTGAAAAATAAGGAACACCCCAATTAACAAGTATCAAAATTTTTTTATCTGCAAAAAAAAAATGTACAGAAAAGAAAGTTTCGATTTATAAAAATTTAAGTTTTTCATTCATTTCACTAATTTTTATTGAAGTTTATTTTTACATTTTTAATTAATTGTAATCTGTTATTAAATTATTACATGAATTTAAGTGTGAGCTTTAGATCAAGTAAGATTTTAAGAAGGCAACACAGCCATTGGTAGAGTTGATGGCTGTGATCTATAAATAGCTTACTGCCTTAAATGTCATATGATTAAGTAGTCGATTTGAACGTAAAATTCTGAAGAATTTGTTCAAACATGTGTGAAATCATATACGACTTTAATAGTGCGTTGATCACAGATTAATCACTCGAAGACTACTGAAGAGGAAATGTAGCGATTTCCGAAACAGACTGTCTAATCAGTTAAGTGATTGACTCTTTACAGAGTTGTTGTTGTCTTCTTAAAATCTTACTTGATCTAAAGCTCACAATAAAATTCTTGTATTAATAGTACATATAATTTAAATAAGAGATCAATAGGTTATATCAAATAAGTTGCACTCTCCGATTTTTAACCTTCATCAAATCTTCGCAATATTAAGGGGGCATGATTGTTTCTGAGGCCGAAAAAACAGAGTTTTTCGATTTTTACTCAGTTCTGAGTACATACAATTACTCAATTTTTGTACACATTTAAGAGCTATCTTGGGAGAGTATATAGGAATTTTTATATAAAAATATTCACTCTTTATCGAGTGGTGACGGCAGGTCGAAGGCGCTTAAAAAAATAGAGTCGTACGGTGCCTAAAACCTGGCCTCACAGTCTTATCATTTTCACATGTAAAATCAGCCTATTATTGTCTGCAAGAAATCGAAGTAATAATTAATAATTATAAACGTTTATAAAACCGATCGTTCATCTGCAAGTGTGTATCATATAAAAAAAGTCTGCAATTATTCATTTATATATCGGTGCATTACTTTTTGAGTTATGTTACGCACCAACTTCAAATAAGTAGTTTTGAAAAAAATGCATTTAAAGTTTGAAAAGCAAATAAAAACTTAATAATAATTTTTTTTATACTCTCTTAAGATAGCTATTTAATTTGTAAGAAAAATTGAGTAATTATATTCACTCAGAACTGATAAAAATATCTGTTTTTCCCGGCCATGGAAACCATCCTCGCCCCCTTAAGTGTTTTTAAGCTCTTCGTTATTCATCCAAATCAAAAGCTAATACGCTAGGTTGTGTAAGAGCTCGTTGGTCGTTGACATTCGATTAATTGTTTCAACTCGCGACTACGAAGAAAAGGAAGCTTCATTCACAGCTGTGCTGCAGTTAATTGTCTCAATTGATTCATATTTGAAAAAGCTATTTTAAAATCACTAAAAGTTTGCAAATTAGACACGTTTGGGCTTTTATCCTAAATTTTTGCCTTTCGAAGAATGATTATGCTGATATAATCTCCCATTCTTCAGGTAGTTTAAAAGGTTTTGAAAGTAGTTGCAATGATTTAAAGTCCAGTTTTTCAACAAAAGATGCCGTAATCAAAATATCGGCATAGGACAACAACGCACATACAGGTATTTCAACGATCTGGGCGGCCAAAATTATTTTTGTGCTTAAATGCAGATATCTTGTCAAGTACAACAAGACTCTGTTCTTGAAATTTGCGAAACCCTCTAAAATCTTGAGTTAAGGGTAAAAAATCGGGTTTTCTGCCCTTTTGCAGATATAAGCTAGTAACTTTGTTGAATATGAACTGATTTTGAATTTCTTAGTGGATTTAGAAAGAAGAAACTAAGCCATTTCGAAGATATGAAAATGATATTTAAGTAATATTGAAACATCTGTGTGTATTCCTCCAGCAAACTAACTTTTCCAAAAAAATTGGCTATTTTTCAACTTTGGAGATGTTTTTACACATTTTTTAAAATAGAAACCGTATAATTTAAGACTGTAATATAAAAGTATATTTATTTATGAGTAAAATGCAGCTTTGGTTTAAAACATCCGTTAAAAATCGACTGAGTTAATAAACTTTTAATAAAACCAAAATTTTGGAATAAATGCCTACACAAAAGTAATAAATAAAAAAAAAATAACAAATGGTATGTAAATGATGTAAATATATGAGCTGTTCAGAGCACAAGTGGCGTAAGTCCATTTTTGGTAGTTTTGAGAAAATTGAACATTTAGAAAAATTCTTATAATAAATTCCAAGTACAAGGGACTCAGTTTTGCTTATAAGCTAGGTCAAGAGCATAAATGGAGCTATCCATATCATACAAAATAAACTAAATAGAACATAAAAATGGTGCAGAATATTGCATATTAGTAAAAAAATTTGGAATTGCGCCACTGAAAATTATTTTAAATTTCTCGTTTCCGCTGTAGAAATCTAATAGGAGATATTTTTCAAAAACTTTTTGATGAGGAATGGCAGCATTTTTACCTAGAAGTTGGAAAAAATCACCCTTTAGCGTTTATTTTCATTATTAAGGGAGATATAAAATGAATGGACTTTAGCCACTTGTCCTCTGAAAATTTTTAAAAATTCCTCCTTTCCGCTGTAAAAATGTAATGGAAAATATTTTTAAAAATTTTTTGATGAGGAATCACACCATTTTTTCATAGAAGTTGGACAAAACTACCCATTAGTGATTATCTCCATTATTAAGGGAGATATAAAATGAATGGACTTACGCCACTTGTCCTCTGAAAATTTTTAAAAATTTATCTTTTCCGCTGTAAAAATGTAATGGACAATATTTTTAACAATTTTTTGATGAGGAATGACAGCATTTTTTCATAGAAGTTGGACAAAACTACCCATTAGCGATTATCTCCATTATTAAGGGAGATATAAAATGAATGGACTTACGCCACTTGTCCTCTGAAAATTTTTAAAAATTCCTCTTTTCCGATGTAAAAATGTAATGGAAAATATTTTTAAGAACTTTTTGATGAGAAATGACAGTATTTTTCATAGAAGATGGACAAAACCACACATAAGCGATTATCTCCATTATTAAGGGAGATATAAAATGAATGGACTTACGCCACTTGTCCTCTGAAAATTTTTTAAAATGACCCTTTTCCACTGTTAAAATGTAATGGACAATATTTTTAAGGATTTTTTGGTAAGGATTGACAGAATTTAGTTTCAGAAGTGCGATTAAAACATCCCTTTGTTATTTTCTGAATAATTGAGGAGGCCAGAATGCATTTATTCTTATTAAAGTTAAAGTCTTATTAAACATCTGAAATAAAACACAATTGTTTCCATTTAGTAGGAATGTATTTAATAATATGTAATATTTATTAATATATTAAAAAATGTAATAAAAAATCTTTACAAATATAAGTTTTCATCGTTATCGTTATCTTTTTTTATCGTTATCGTTATTTGGAGCAATGGTAAATTTTCGAAAAGGTATATTTCAAAACTCCCTTTATAATGAAGATAATCGCTAAGGGATGATTTTGTCCAACTTCTATGTACAAATTCTCAAGAATATAGTCCATTACATTTTTACAGTGGAAAAGGGTAATTTTTAAAAATTTTCAGAGGACAAGTGGCGTAAGTCCATTCATTTTATATCTCCCTTAATAATAAAGATAATCGCTAAGGGGTGGTTTTGTCCAACTTCTAGGTAAAAATGCTGCCATTCCTCATCAAAAAGTTTTTGAAAAATATCTCCTATTAGATTTCTACAGCGGAAACGAGAAATTTAAAATAATTTTCAGTGGCGCGATTCCAAATATTTTTACTAATATGCAATATTCTGCATCGTTTTTCTGTATTGTTTAGTTTATTTTTTACGATATGGATAGCTCCAATTATGCTCTTGGCCAAGCTTATAAGCAAAACTGAGTTCTTCATACTTAAAATTCATTTAAGAATTTTTCTAAACGTTCAATTTTCTCAAAACTACCAAAAATGGACTTACGCCACTTGTGCTCTGAAAAAATAATGGTATTTGTCAGAGCAATAACAAAGTATTGCATTTTGTTCAGAGATTACGTAAGCTAGGAGTTTCTAGCCCGTACTCATAAATAGGTCACATTTTTCTCTTCACTTCTACGTACTTAACTCAATTTCCCTAAAAAATGGACTTACGCCACTTGTGCTCTGAACAGCTCATATAATGAACATGTTTTATTGAAAAAAATAACACAACAAGATAAAAAATTATTTTAATTGAATATTGCATCGCTCTCTGAAGAACTATCATTTGTATATGGCTCGTCAGATATGAACATTGATATTGCTTCTGGCAAGAACGCGTTAGTATTTATATTCTTTATTGCTCTTATACAGCTTAACAAAGGGTCCAAAATAAGTAGAAGGCGATTAAATATATCTTCATTGCCGTTTTCTCTAGAAAATTTTCTTGAGAAGTCTTGCCGATAACTTCTGAAATGCTTATTACGAACTTCTGGCGCCTCCTCCGAAAGTTGTCCTATAAGTAAAAGAAATTTTCCAATTACAACTGCCCCATGAACCAAAATTTTGTGCAACGTTGGAGTCATAGGATGCCATGGGTATAGGTCAATCAATGTTGCTTTTGCTATGCACACGAATTTCACTACACTTATTATAATGATGTTTAAGAGTTACCACTTATTATAAAAAGGCTTTTGAAATCCAAAATGTTTAAAGTATCAAAAGAGTGCTTATCCGGGACTATCCGGGAAATTTTTTTGGTACTTCATTAAAGGAAAGATTAAATAATGCTTAACAAAAAAAAAATTATTGCTTGATCTACCTTGATAACATATCAAAAAGCTTCTTGAAAAATAAATTCAACAAAAATTTACTACAAAAAGAAGGTTACTTTCAATCAATAAAAAATCAGCATTGATATGACTAATTATATGTTGTAAAACGATTTTTCATAAGACCATTATCTGAAGTACTAGGATCCATCATTTTTTCCTTGTGCGATTAACTTGTTTTGCTAATATTTACTATGAAAACCGGTTGTTTTGTAAGGGAACCGAGTACTATTACGAGAACTCTGTGAAACACTCAACTTTCGACTGCTCGTACGTGCGCGTGGTGCGCGGAAAAAAATTTTGGTTGTTGTCTAATGTTCTACGGAATCTCTTTTAACGCAGTGACTATTTTTTTCAATATTATTCCTACTTTGACTTTTGGGCTTTTGGCCGCCCAGAACGAGCAAATACCTCTATGTGCAACGTCAAAGTACTTATTAAACAATGATAACAGTAAATCTTATTCGCGGACTATTGCCAGGCATCCTTTACTCACAGGTTTGGCAAGTTGAATCCCTTTCACACTGTCGAGAATAAGCATTGAAAATTTTCTTCAGTTTTAAAATTGTTTACATTTTCAATAAGTGAGTTTATAATAGGCATGGCAGCTACATACGCCACGTTATGTGTATTAAAAGATATATACAAGGAATTTTTTCAAATCGATCAGAGCATGCACGCAGAGAAAAAACATGGTTGGGACATGATTACTACAATAATTTTTTTTTTCTAAAATTATTGTATTATTTCTGCAAACACAAATCGTAGCCTTAATAAAGTCATTATTTACTAATGGTGGTACCAAAAATAACATTATAGTTGAAATCATAACATCATTGAAATCGTCAACATACTATGATTGCCTCAACTATTAGTTGCAACAAAAATGTTGTAGTTCTGTCAATCATGATAAATGTGAATTTTATTATAGAGGCAAACATGTTAGAATTTTGAATGTTTGTCTAAACTTTTCCTTGATTGTTGGCAAACGAAGCAGAACATAACCAAAATTCGAAAGAATTTATTGTGTCTGAACAGTTTGCATGAAAAACTTTCACTTCATTTAGACACAGTAAGTTTTATCGATTCCTGGCTATGTGCCGTTTCGTTTGTCAACTGTTCAATTATTGTGTTTTGTTTTAAATCGCCTTATCCTAAAAACATTACGCAGAAAAGTGACATTTTCGACTTTAATTGTAGCAAACATATTTCTGTTTACCGTAAATATATTTCGCAATTCTGACCATATTTTGTTTATCACAAATATTGCTATTTTTGTGACAATGTTTATGAATGGCATTAGTCAGGCGAGCGGTAGTAGCGGCTGTGGCTTACTGATAGTGTGCGTAGCTCGTAAGCGAAAAAGCCGCGGTTCAAATCCCAGCTCGGACAGAAAATTTTATCAAAAAGATTTTTCAATTGAATTAATATTTCTGTTGAGCCCAGACAATGGCAAACCTCTGGAGATATCTAAATTAATAGCTGTGGAAAGTGGAGTGCATGAAAATAAAAAAAAATTATTTTTCAATAATATTCTGGATCCTAAAAATAAATTCATAATATAGTTGTTGCAATCATTCTATTTTCGGCCCAATAAGAGAATAATGATTGTTTCTATAATATTTTGGTTCCAACAAAAAGTTCCTTTTCTAAATATGGTTGTTGTAATCATTTTATCATGATCAAAGAAAATATTATATGTTTAAGAACATGTTAGCAACAATCATTATCCGAATCATACTATGATCCTCTTTAAACATGGTTTTTGCAACTATGTTTTTTCTCTGCGTGTGCGCACAGAATATTTGAGCATGCTTAGCATGCTTCCGCTGTTCCCTAGATACGGAGCTGGCCACACTTATAACTCCAAAACTAGTCGATATTGCAAATTAGGGTTATATGGGAGGTGCCACGCCCCCTTTTTCAGCACCCATTTAAAGTTTAGCAATGAAACTGCATGTGTAAATTGAGGTTGAATACTGAATTCCGAGGCTGTGCGGCCTATAACTCCAAAAGCATTCGATACCGCAAATTTGGGTTGTACGGGAGGTGCCACGCCAACTTTTCCAGCGCCCATAAAATGTTATCAGTGAAACTGCATGTGGAAATTAAGGTTGAATACTGAATTCCGTGGCTGTGCGGCCTATAACTATAAAGGCATTCGATACCGCAAATTTAGGTTGTATAGGAGATGTTAGGTGGAGGGAGGTTGGCATGTGGTTAGCCGAGTTGTAATCGTCCAAATTTAAAACGTCCGTTTTTCATGTAAAAATACACTTAATAAACAGTTTTTTCTAAATTCTAATTTTGGATGATAATAGCTCCGCTAAAACAAAAAGATACAAAATTTGTAAGCTCCGCTACAGCACATGATACGAAATTGATTGATATATTGATGGAAAATTGATATATACAGTGGAGGTCCAATAGTACGAATTACATAATGTCAGGCCTTTTCGTAATGTTGGAAAATTCGTATTATTGGACGGCAGTTTCTTCCACTTTTTATTTAAATAAAACGCATGCAGATGGTTCAATTTAAATTAGTTTTTTATTTAAAACAAAAAATACAAAAAACTTAAAAAAATAGTAAAATTCAGCTCAAACCAATAGGTAATAATTCATGTATTTGTGTATATGTATGCACTTAAGTTACTGAAGTAAAAAACTTGTTAAAAAATTCAGTCATTATACATTGGCGTGTTTCGAGTTGTAGTTGCATTTTTACCGCTTTCTCAATAAAACGTCTTGGAAGTGTCAATATTGTTCTTCACAGCCGATTGAATGCATGTGTCAAAAGATTTTATTACATCTTCATGTTTAACTTTTGGGAATGGGTTCACAGGAATCAATATTTGGTCATCATCGCTATCAGTGTCCTGATCAATTTCTTCATTTGGATCATCAATATTCCAATCAAGCAGGTCCTCATAACTAAAACTAGAATTTGCAAAATTTGCATTAAGTAAGTTTCAGCAATGATTTATTGTGCGCAGTTCTTCGCCATCTCGTAAGGCTGAAAGGGGAAGATCATCTTCATCATCAAACCCGCTGTCAGCTAAAATATTTTTACAGCATTTTTTTAGCGAAACAGTAGAGAGTTTTTTCCATGACATTGCAACTAAAGATATTGCTTCAAATAAATCTGTCTTTTTGAGAGATGTTTCAAAATCTTCTGATGAGGCCGTAATTTTTGATAGCAGGCTACTACTATAATTTAGCTTTAAAAGTCTAATCGCATTTTGATCCATCGGTTGTATTATTGGGGTGACATTAGGCGGCATATACATAACCCAAATTTTTCCGTCTTTAGTTACATGCACCAATTCTTCTCCAGGAGGATGACTTGGAGCGTTATCGAGCAAGAGAAGTGCTTTTATGGGAAGGTTTTTAGCCTTTAAGAAGTTTTCCACCTGCAATTGTTTATAGATGAGCTCGATAAAAATGTAAATTTAATAACAACTCACTTCTGGAACAAAAATTTTAAAAACCCAATGTTTAAAAAGAGAAGCATTCATCCAAGCAGATTTTGAGTTTCCATAAGCAATAGGCAAGTTTTTGTTCCGGAAGCATCTTGGCTTTTGGGCTTTTCCAATCAAAAAAGGTGTAATCTTCTTTGTTCCCTCAGCATTCGCACAAATTAAAAACGTTATTCTCTCCTTTGAGAGTTTTCTGCCAGGTGCATAATTTTCACCCTGATGTACATACGTTTTGTCTGGTAACATTTTCCAATAAAGTTCAGACTCGTCTGCATTAAAAATGGCTTCATGTGTAAGTTCGTGTTCCTTAATAACAGCAGCAAATTTATTGATGAATGGAGCTACAAGTTCTTAAGAAGACGAAAGCTTTTCACCAGATTCTTTGAGTAATCTAATACCATAGCGTTTTTTGTATTTGGTGAGCCAGCCATCACTGGCAAAAAAGCTGCCTGCATAAAACTTCTTATGAAATTCCAGAGCCTTACATTTTACTTACTGGAATATGCCTTACTGGAATATGAGATTTTCTTTGGCACAAAAACCACTCGTATAGCGCATCTTCCATTTTTTTAATTCTCCAGTTGCTATTCTGTAGCGGAATTTTAGTGCACCTGTTGCAGCTAAAAGTTGCGCCTTCTGCTTTCTTATAGTGCAAATGGTTGATTTGGATAATCCATACTTGCTACAAATTTCATAAAGAGATTTCACTCTCACTGTCTTCTATAATTTTCAACTTGATTTCTAAAGAAATTTGCTTTTTTTACTTCTTTTGCTTTAAATATTTTGTATGTATCAAATATGCATAGAACACACGACACAAGGCACTTGTTATCACTATAAAATTTGGTACCAACTGAATATTTCGCAGTTGACAGCATAAAAAAAACATGTAAAAAACTTCAAAGTAAAACTTTTTTCTTACAAAAAATAAAGTTATTCGTATTATCAAGTGGCAAATATGTTTTATATTCGTACTACAGAACTGCCAATACAAAAAATTTACCATTCGAGCTATTGGAAATTCGTGGAAACGAAAGTACGTACTATTGGACGTCCACTGTATTCTAAAGTACAAAATATTATTTTTTATTTAATGGTGAGTAGTTTAGATTCTAGAGCAATAGAACTACGCTCGTGCCAAAAACGTAAAACACCCTGTATCTTGAAAATATAGGAGAAAATTAGTACAGATTTATTACCCGTGTTGAAAGTACATATAGGAGTGATAATGGGCTTACGGGATCCTCAATTTGTATACTAGTATTATTTATCCAAACATCTTTGAATATAATATCACTTCTATTATATTGCACACAGCTGTATGTAGATTCATATTTTTCGATTGTAAATAAAAATTTTTAACGATTCTTTTACGATCAGATATATAAATTAATCTTACATTGATTAAATTGTTTTATTTCTGTATAATTCCATAAATTAATATTTTTACAAAAAGCAAAGGAATTGCAATGAGTTTTGTCATATTTTTTTCAAAATAAATTTTTCACTCACCGTTTTACATAAGAATGAGAAAATGAACACAGAACAGAGAATAACAGAATCCGATAGTCAAAATTTGTAATTTAAAAAAAAAGTTAAAAGTTATCGTAAGATGGTATTTATTTATGGTCGAATTTTTATGAAGATAACTAAAATTCAAACAATAAAAGCTGAACGATACGATTAACAGCGATGGGCTGCTTCATAAAAAAAAAACAAAAAAATAAAGAATCGCTACCAACAACTTGATGGCACCTGAAAAAGCTTTTATTAGGTGAGCAAAAGATAAGACCATAGGAAGTACCGTAAAACTCATCTGCAGAGTTATTTGTTGAGCGCTGTTAGCTTATTCTGCAGTGAAACAACTAAAAATGCTACTAATAACAGTGTTAATGTTATGTGAAGATACAAAGCTTAAAAAAGCTTTTTCAAACACATTGCTCTAGCAATACACGAGCGAACCAAAGTCGCAGCAAAGCATTCAATTCACAATCAGTTCAATTTTTGCAGCAACACGAACCGGTCGACAAACCGCGCAAATAACCCAAACTTCGAACGACAACAGCAACGATTTTAGCCGCAAACGGTTACAAGCAGCAACAGTATGGTTTTTCTTGCTCTCTTCTTTATTATAATTTAATTAAACGTCATAATAAAGACAATATTTTTATTCGATTGTATTTGTAAATGTGTGCATGTGTTTTACGTTTATCGTGTCTATTGTAACACATGCTTTAAAAAATACGGTTTAAGGATTAAAAGGACTCTGTTTGTGCGTCAGTGGAAAAGTGTTTAGTTAAGAGACTTTAGAAAATTTATTGAATAAATTTTAAAAACAAGCATTTTTTTAAAAATAGTTGCTTTTAAATTAACATTGAAGTGAGGGGGAATTTTTGCAAAGCATTTTCCAGCAACGCAGTAGACGGTAAGTTTAAAGTTGTTTTGTTATTTTTGTACAATAGTGTTGAATGGGTTAAAAAATGTAAGCACACTTAAAGTGCTTCTGGCTGGCTGGTTTCATGTTTTCTCTTGATTTTTTTGATTGCTTTTCTTTTTCTCATCAGCGCTAAAGTTCATTGACTGAAGCTAGACGAAGTAGTCTTTGTTATTGCTTGCCTATTTTTGTTGTTGTTGTGAAAATTCGTACCGGAAAAATCAGCTGTTTTCACTTGAATCTACTGAAGAAATTGTGGCAGAAAATATAAGAGAAGTGCTGCGTGACGCTTTGCTTAGGTTTACGGAACGTATGAGTAATTTATTAAAAATACCGCTTTTCAGTCATGATAGAAATAAATTATTTTTCAATAATATTGTACGTGTTAAATGTATATATTTTAATTAGAAAAACACTTGCCTTAACTCTTATTTATAGCCGTTGCAAAGTTAAAATCTGTCACTCATATTTGTCATGAATTAAAATTAGCAAGTTTTGTAAAGTAATAAAAAAGTTGGACTTAGAACTATATATTTGTGACTCGAAGCACTGTGGAGCAAAATTTAAAATACAAATTTATTTTTAAGGTGCAATCCTTACTCGAAAAATTTATTAGTAAAATTGTTACGAATGATATTTGTAAAACAAAATGTTCGTGCATTCAACGAATATTAGTAAAATATACGAAGTATTTGTATCGAAATTTATTTACGAATTCATTCGTGAAGTGTTACTATCACCTGATGTAGTATCTACGAATTTATTCGTTTTATATACAATATCTCGTATTAGTGCATTATACGAATTATTGTGTACATATAAATAACAATATTCGTAAATTTCTCTATCGAATACTTTTGTTATTTCTTCCATAACTTTCATAGTATTTACTTTTGCTTTCGTACTATTTACGAATGAAAAATAATATTAGTAGAAAAAATTAATTCGTAGTTTGCCAGTACACAATATTCTTAGAATGTACGAATTATTAGTTTATTTTGAAAAATTTAAAACCGAAATCGTACAGCCTGGTTTGTCGAACCTCTATCGAGTATCAGTAACTGTTTGATTGCACAGTAGGGTGCATCTTTTTTTTTTTAATTCACTTCTAATAGCATTTTTCTGGTACTTTATTCATAAATAAAAAAACTGTGCAAGGAGAAGGTCCACAATTGATTTCTTCAGGTGGCGCCACGCCCTAGAATGTCCGCATATCGTAAAAATTCGATTTTTTCGTAGTTTTTTGATAAATATTGATCTCTATAAAAGCGTATGCACTAAATATCAGTGAAACAATTTTTTTATTACTGAAATATATATAGACTATCTGAAAAAAAAATCGAAATCATAAATATATACACAATTCTATTTTTCAGGACGATATTTTGAACAGATTTTAAAATTTTTTTTTTCAAATTCGTGAGAATATCGCACTTTCTAAAAGAGTGCGCCAACTTTTCACATAGATTTTTTTCACATAATCTACATATATTTCAGTAATAAAAAAATTGTTTCACTGATCTTTAGTGCATACGCTTTTATAGAAATCAATATTTATTAAACAACTACGAAAAAGTCGAATTTTTACGATATGCGGACATTCTAGGGCGTGGCGCCACCTGAAGAAATAAATTGTGGACCTTCTCCTTGCACAGGTTTTTTATTTATGAGTTAAAGAACCAGAAAAATGCTATTAGAAGTGTATTAAAAAAAAAACGATGCACCCTATTGCACAGTGGTTGTGGCCTACTGGTAGAGTGCTTGGCCCGTAAGCTAAAAAACCGAGGATTAAACCCCAACTCAGAAAGAATTTTGTTTGTTTATTTATTAGGAATTAGAATCATTCGTAAATGTAACATATGTTTTCGTAAAATATACATTTGTTTTTGTACGAATACCAATAAAATATTCGTAATATTTACTTTACGTCGATTCTATAAATTCTATTCGTGGCTGAAAACTACGAATTAAATTCGTAGAATGGACGCAATTATTAGTACTTATTTTTACACTTGACTTATATTTACACACAAATATTTTTGAGTGTTGATTTCCAAATATATCAGCCCAAGCTAACTTTGTTTAGAGCCGATCTTGAGCAATTTTAAGACAGATTTAACATTAAAAAAATTATAACAGCGGGAACATATAATATTTGAACGAACAAATACTTGTTATTTACTAATTTTTTAATCTCATCAAAATATAAAAAATTTGCAGTAGGAATTGCATAAATGAAATGCTAGGGTTAAAAAAATGCAGATTTTAAAAAAATAAATATATTATCAAGCAAACGAAGTTGAAAAACTAAACCCAAATAATCAAAAATTTAAATTCTTCAAAAATGAAATAATTGTTAATTTAAAAGGATGAAAAACCAATCCTAATAATTGAAAAAAGAAAATTTAGGATGAGAAATTCGAGCACATCCTGAAAATTTTTCAAATTAAAATAGACAAAAAATCAACCTAAATATTTGAAGATATTAACTAAAATCTTCAAAATTTCATACACTCAAAACATTTATTAGTGAAATTTCTACGATTGATATTAGTAAACAAAATATTCGTACATTCTACAAATATTCGTACAATATACAAAGTATTTTTATTGTGATATCTTTACGAATTCACTCGTAAAATCTTTCTAGTTCCTGATGTAGTATCTACGAATATATTTGTTTAATATACTCATGATATTCTTAAAAATTAAATCAATTCGTATTAGTGTATTGTACGAATCATTGTGTACATATAAATAATGATATTCGTAAATTTGTTGTACGAATAACTATGTAATTTCTTTGATTACATTCGTAGCATTTACTAATGCTTTCGTACTATTTACGAATGAAAAATAATACTAGTAGAAACAATTCATTCGTAGGCTGACCGTACGAATTATTAGTAGAATGTACGAATTATTAGTAGAGTTTAAAAAATTTAAAACCAAAATCGTTTAAAATCATACAGAACATAAGGAACTATATGATTGCCAAGTGACTGTAGCCTACTGGTAGAGTGCGTGCCCCGTAAACTAAAGTGCCGAGGTTCAAACCCCAGCTCAGCCAGAATTTTTTTTTGGCTGGCTTTAACGAATAAAATATTCGTAATATATATTAATATACGTAGATTGTACGAATCCTATTCGTGGCTGAAAACTACGAATAAAATTCGTAGAATAGACGCAGTCATTAGTAATATTTACACACAAATATTTTTGAGCGTATTTTTTATTGAAGTTAATAAATATGAATAATTATATTTCATTGTTTTTAACCAGGAAAGGTATACAAATGAATAGTTTTATAAAGGAACAATTCTGATTTTAATCTAAAAAATTTCAGTTATGTTGAAATCTTAGTTTAATTCGTGCATTGTTGAAACTTTTTAAGCCATCTCAAATAATATTCCAAATGTTGCCACTGTACGCACTTTTTATGCATAGTAGTTTGAAGTTAATCTTTAAAATCAAAACAACAGTCATGACATCATATTACTTGTTTTCACATTAACACTAACCGGTATTTTAAAAACTCATTTATCTTTAAAACGATTAAGACGTTTTTGCCTTGGCAGCAGTCAAAGTAGTTAAATATATGAACGCACTTGTGCAATTCACAGACAGCTCTACCTCAAAAAAAAAAAAAAAAAATTAACTGAAATTATATTAGGACTGTGGGAAAAGCTATGCAACTAGTGTCTTTTTTTATTTATAGTATATATTTGATTTAATTTTTAGAGTTGCAAAACTTTAATCATTGAGACACACCTTAACGCTCCTAAGGATTATTTAACAACAAAAAAATTATGCCTTAATAAATACTTTTAAATGTTTATAGGCAGTAAAAATGTTTTAATTTTTCAAAACCTGTGCATATAACGCTTAGGTACATATGCGATATAAAGTTTGGAAAAAAATTTTAAAAATGTTCATACAGTGTTGCGCAAATAATAGCAACAAAATCAGTACGCTGATACAAAATCGTACATCTTATAAATATTAGGTACACACAAAAATGATTATAGGAACTAAAGCATATATTCATACATCATAATAAAAACTAATCATATTCAAATTTGGTTTTGTTTTCTTTATTAAATTTAAAATTAATGTGATTTCATTCAGTTTGTCTGAGAGCAAAACAAAAGCATTATAATTAATATTTGGTGTAAGATTCATTATTATTGATAAGCGCTGCACATCTGAGCGACATCGACTCTATTAAATTAGATATGTTAGTATTAGGTATATGTTCCCAACTAATTTTCAGGGCTTCATACAGTGCAGTCTTATTGGAAAACCTTTGACCAAAAACTTTTACCTTAAAAATCCCAAAAATATTTTCAATGGGATTCAAGTCATTGTGACTGTGCCGGACAACCAAGGACTTGAATCCCATTGCCTCTAATGTAATCTTTGATGAGCTTTGAAGTGTGCTTCGGGTCGTTGTCGGACTGAAACGTTCACTGAAGCGACATATTCCACTCTGAATGTGGTTGCATCTTGCTTTCTAAAATGTCATTATATACAAATCGATCCATAATTCCATCGATTTTTTGAAATGGTTCAACTTCATTATAGGAAAAACAAGTGCAAACCATAATGCCACCGCCTCCGTGTTTAAAATTTATTTTGCAGTTTCGGGCTTCAAGTCGTGTACCTGGGTGGCTCCGTACCGTGCACATCCCATCTGAATTAATCAAGTTGAACTTTGATTCATCGCTGAAAAACGGTCTTCGCTTTTTGAACGATCCAATTTAGGTGCTCTTTTGCAAGACTGAGTCTAAAAAACAATAAATTGCAACTTGTTGTCACAATTTCAGACAGAATTGTTTAAATTGTAACACCTCACCTTGTTTTTTATGCTTAGCTGTAAACAAAGGTTTCTCTGCCGGTCTGTAATTTCTTTAATCGTTATCAACGGCTCGTCATCAAACAGTGCTGTGATGGATATCTAAATCAAGTGTCCCAACAACCTCTTTGGATGTGGCAAATGCATTTCGTTTGAACACGCCACAAATGTTCCTGTCATCACGCAGCGATGTCTTCCGCGGCCGAACTCTTTAATATACCGTTGTTACGTCTTTAGTGATGGTATATTTCTTTATTAATCTGCAAACTATTGACTGATTAGTATCAAACTGTTTCACGTTAGACATTTGTGAATTTCCGTTTTTATATTCGGAAATAATTTCACTGTATTTAAAACGTGCCATTATAAATGGAACAGTCAATGTCACAACTAGCGCAAAAACAAAACTAAACTTAAATGTTTATGACTTACAAACAACACGTGCTTTACAATAACGGAACTTTTACCGGTAATTCTTAGAACTTCTGTTCTCTTTTTACATTTTTCAAGCTTTGTTGCTTTTGTTTTGCTCTTAGACAAATTGAATGTAGCCACATTAATTTGAAATTTAATTAAAAAAAAACAAAACCAAATTTGAATTTGATTTGTTTCATATATGATGTATGAATATATGCTTTGATTCCTATAATCATTTTTGTGTGTCCCCAACATTAAAAAAGATAGACGATTTTGTTGCAGCGCACTTATTTTGTTGCGATTAGCGACATTTTTGATATGTGTGTGAATGGGTCCCTGGAGGGTTTGGGTTCAAAATTAGACCCGCTGGGTGGGGCTATCTATTTTGACCTGTTTGTAACGCCAGAAAACGATGTAGTAGATATCTTTTACAAAATCTCCGAAAACTCCTAGCCACTGATTAGCAAGAAAACTAGTAGATATAGGTTTTCAGGCACGATGAGTGTTTTGGTGCTATCTATTTCGATCTATCTTTAATAACAGAGGGTGCTGTAATAACTCCTGAACCGCTCATATGATTAGCATGGAAATGTGTTCATATAAAATTTCAGAGGTCGGATTCTGAAAAACGCCAAAGCTAAATCTCCATCGCTAAAGCTAAATTTATAGTTTTTAGCGATATTGCGATTCTGAAAAACTCCATCGTTTATTTTCATGCTTTTAGAGACTGAACGAGCTTTTAACGAAGAATAGAATTTAAGCTATAATTGCTGAATTTTTAGCGATTGATGCGACTCTTAACTTTTTTTTAAGCGATTTCCTGAAACTATTATTCTATTTTTAGTTACACGCAGAGAAAAAACATAGTTGCTACAACCATGTTTTAAGAGGATCATAGTATGATTCGGGTTATGATTGTTGCTAACATGTTCTTAAACATACATATAATATTTTCTTTGATCATGATAAAATGATTACAACAATCATATTTAGAAAAGGAACTTTTTTGTAGGAACCAAAATATTATAGAAACAATCATTATTCTCTTATTGGGCCGAAAATAAAATGATTGCAACAACTATATTATGAATTTATTTTTAGGATCCAGAATATTATTGAAAAATAATTTTGTTTTTTTTTTATTTTCATGCACTCCAATTTCCACAGCTATTAATTAAGATATCTACAGAGGTTTGCCATTGTCTGGGCTCAACAGAAATATTAATTCAATTGAAAAATCTTTTTGATAAAATTTTCTGTCCGAGCTGGGGTTTGAACCGCGGTTTTTTCGCTTACGAGCCACGCACACTTCCAGTAAGCCACAGCCGTAACTTCCGCTCGCCTGACTAATGCCATTCATAAACATTGTCACAAAAATAGCAATATTTGTGATAAACAAAATATGGTCAGAATTGCGAAATATATTTACGGTAAACAGAAATATGTTTGCTACAATTAAAGTCGAAAATGTCACTTTTCTGCGTAATGTTTTTAGGATAAGGCGATTTAAAACAAAACACAATAATTGAACAGTTGACAAACGAAACGGCACATAGCCAGGAATCGATAAAACTTATTGTGTCTGAATGAAGTGAAAGTTTTTCCTGCAAACTGTTCAGACACAATAAATTCTTTCGATTTTTGGTTATGTTCTGCTTCGTTTGCCAACAATCAAAGAATAGTTCAGACAAACATTCAAAATTCTAACATGTTTGTCTCTATAATAAAATTCACATTTATCATGATTGACAGAACATCAATTTTTTTTGCAACTAATAGTTGAGGCAATCATAGTATGTTGAAGATTTCAATGATGTTACGATTTCAACTATAATGTTATTTTTGGTACCACCATTAGTTAATAATGACTTTATTAAGGCAACAATTTGTGTTTGCAAAAATAATACAATAATTTTGGTAAAAAAAATATTATTGTAGTAATCATGTCTCATCCATGTCTTTTCTCTGCGTGTATAGTTTTAAAATTGAAAGATTTTCCAAATAAAATCGTAATATTTGAAATATTTTTTAAGAAAAATTAATATTTTGTCTTTTGGGACTATTTTCAAAGATAAATATACCAATTTAAAGTAATTTTTTCGAAAACCGGCTGTTTGTATTTATCAGTTGTATTAATATTAGGGGCATTCACGATTCAGTGCACTTGCCTGTACAGTTGAGGACTTGTGCAGTTGTGCAGTTAGGTTTTGGTGAACACACCACTATCACTTTTTCAAAGCTGTCAAATATTTCAATGCACACAAGTGCACAATTACTCAAGTCCTCAAATTTAAGGCTACAGTAGAAAAGCACTTGCGCAGTTTTTTGAAATACGTGCATTTTGTTTTTGAAAAGTGCACAAGTCCTCAACTGCACTGGCAAGTGCACTGAACCGTGAATACCCCTATTAGTTGAATATTTTGAGGAGCACCGCGAGTTTGCTGATAGGCCATTCGGAAAGTTTTCAGTCGGATGATAAATTTTTGACAACAGTATGGTGAGATTGTCAAAAGTTCATGTAGCCCCAGGGAAAATTTTTACCGGCAAGAGAATTTTTGTGCAGAAGCAAAAGCGTGGTCTTATAGCCATACAAAAATATGAGTATTAGTGTTTTGCTGTTTAATTTTTCTGGAAAAGGCACTTTTGCTATATTTCCGTACACAAAAAACAAACGAAATCTCATTGTGTTTTTTCTGAATATTTTTTGACCTTTTTGAGAACAGTGCATTTTTTTCCTTCTTTTCTCGAAAAAATTCTGATCTCTAAAATGGAATTGTGTTCTTTTCTCGCAAATGTTGAGCCAAAAAGTAGAAAAAATTGCAGATCGACGGCTTTAAATTTCAGCCCTCAAATGCTGAATAAATAAAAGAGTGATATTTTAGAAAAATATTAAATATTATCATTAAAATTTTATAAAAGTTTGAGCTTTTTCACAGATGACAAAATAGGTTAGGTTAGGTTAAACCGGATGACTTCGTGAAGGCTCACATAGACCAATTCAGGTCCTTAGTAGTACCGGTAGCGAACAAAAGGAACCTTTGTGTTTGTTTTTAAAAGTCTTTTAAAGATTGAGTTCGCAAACCTTAGGAGGGATTCAAGAGACACCCTGCGCGGGCGTGCCAAGATGAACAGAGTTCGTTTTTCGCATTGTGCATTGCACATGATTTTCGAGATTTTGCACGATGTCGTATCTTTCCATCTACGATTCACTGCTATTGTGGCTCTTCTTTCGAGGTTCCTGTACAACTCTTGTAGCGGAGTAAGTACATGTTCTGCGAGTTCTGATTCCAGCCCGGCGCCTTCCTTTGCTAAACCATCTGCCATCTCGTTTCCCTCAATGCCCTGCTGGCTAGGGCATCTGGTGCATCTCTGCCAGCCAACACACTTTTGGACTTGATGCTAGCGGTGCGCATGGATTTGATCGCCGCTTGACTGTCAACGAAAATGTTGATGTTAGAGTGTTGTGTGTCCATGCTGAGGGCTATCTCAGCAGCCTTCCTTATGGCAAATACTTCCGCCTGGAAGATACTGCAGTGGTTCGGCAGTTTATATGGCTGCCTTATATAAGGCTCTGCGCAATACACCGCCGCACCTACCCCCGTAGGCATTTTGGAGCCGTCGGTAAATATGTTGACCGCCTGCTGTGCTTGTTCTATACCTTTGCACCAGTCCTTTGGTCCCAGAAGAGTTCGTACTTTGGAATTGACTATCGTGCGAGGCACCATGTAGTCCGTGCTACTAGGTAGATCCTTTCCAATTGTACAATGTCCAAAATTTTGGATGTGCATGTTGCCTGCTGCCGTAAGGCGTTGTGCCATTTTTCCGGCTATTAGTTTTGCGTGTATGTCCAGGGGGTCCATACTTAGAATGGTTTCAAGCGCTTTAGTTGGAGTTGACTTCAGTGCCCCCGTGATGCATAGCGTTGCCTGCCACTGAGTTTTCTCC
This sequence comes from Dichetophora obliterata, assembly GCA_963920525.1. NCBI lineage: Eukaryota > Metazoa > Arthropoda > Insecta > Diptera > Sciomyzidae > Dichetophora > Dichetophora obliterata. Next base: position 214,597,306 of record OY986436.1, on the reverse strand, counting down.
AAGTGCCTGAGGAATGTTGATTTGTTCACAGCTTGCTGTCCAGGACCACTCCTAGATATTTTGTGTGAGTTTTCGGTATGAGACGTATATCGTTCAATTTCGGTGGTATCCACTGTGGTATCTTGTACCTTTTCGTGAACAGAACCAGATCCGTTTTCTCTGCATTAATACTAAGACCGACTGAATTTGTCCATCTAAGTACATCTTTGAGTGTGCTCTCCATTATGAAGCAGATGAAAAAATAAATATTATAAAAAATGTTATATGGCAAACATAAACGCAACAGTTGTGTCTGCAATTAATGTTAATAAAAACGAGTTGCTTCATACGTTTTCGTTCTCATCCAATGATAAAGACCTAATGATGCTCCATAACCAAGAAAATATCGTAAGACATGATAAAACAATCTATTAGGTATCCTTGAAAACTAATTATTTTCACACGAGCTACGGTCATTGAATGTCAAACAAAAGAATACAAAAAACATTTTGACACAAAAAACCTTTTTGATATCTCCATTTTGCATCAGCTGCCATTGCACATTCTCTTTTTGATTTTCTTTTGTTTGACATTCGATGACCGATCGCAGCTAGAGCTTTCACTCTTACCTTCTAGAATTTTATCATGGCCGTAAGATATTTTCGAAATTGTTCACATTTGCTCTTTTGCAATTTAATTTCTTTGAAGTGTCTCAAAAGTAACTAAAATTGCAGATAACACAACATTATTAAATAAAAGTAATGCAAAACCATTACATTCATTACAGCTTTTTATAGAATTTTGAATAAAAAAATAAGTAGTAGAAAAAGTATCATTCAAATGCGTATAGAAACACTCGTATTATAAAAAAGTATGATATTTAGGCAACTAAGGGTTCATTCGATGAGAATACGTCAAAATTTATGCATAACATTTTCATATTTCATTTGGCACAGTAAAAATTACAATTTAATTTCAGCAGCTAGAAATTTTCTTCAACTCAGCATTTTCTTTCTTACCACGAGTGAAAAGTTTTCGAATGGCACACAGTCATAAGTAAGAATAAATTCAGGCAAAATAAGAACATAAATTGACATAAGAATAGCTTAAACAACGCTTCCTGTGGCGAATAGTAGAAGCAACATTTTTTGCTAGGTGACTTGAAACTCAGAATCGCATTTTAGCGAAATTACTAAGGAACTGAACGAAGAATATTTTGAGCATTTTAGCGATAGAGATTAAGCTTTAGCTAGACGATATTCAGAATCCGTCCTCTGGTACGATGAGTGATTTGGCGCTATCCAATTTGAACCATCTAGAGCAGCGATGCCCAGCGCCTAACTCTTTCCATTCTACTCTTTTACAACTTCAATATTTTCATGACTGTTGTAATTCGCCGAATTGAGTTTCTCACTTCTTAATGTTATTGTTTTTGTTCTTTCGAACCATCGATAGCAGTTCCATGGCAAAATTAGACAAGGTAATGTTAGGGCGGAGAGCCGGTGACCGAAACTGTCAAAACGAAGTTGACATGTCATACAAAATCTGCAACTAATGAGAGTGCAATATAAAATTGCTTTCATTTTTCATATTGAAAAAAATTCCAAAATGTCTGAGTTTCACAGTTATGGTCACTAAGAAAGAGAGCACATTCAGCCCTAACACTACCTTGTCTGATTCTACTATGAGCTGTTTTGCATTTGCATGTTGTTGTTTTTGTTCCTTAGCACCATCGATCGGGACTGTTTTGCACTGTTTTTGGCATTCGCATTGTAGACGTTAACAGCATGCGTCGTATTCCTTATATTTTTCATTGTGTGAATACACATTGAGAAAAAGCTATTGAATATTTGCAGGTGGGTACTTTTTTATTTATTGCATAATAAATATATTGCATAATTTTATATTGCATCAGAATAAATTATTTTTATAGGGCTATAAATAAGGGTATAAATTATACTCTTGACAAATGGCAAGAAAAGAATTTGCGGAAAACTGGGAGTTTGCCTATTTTTTCATAGATGTATAATAGGTTAAAAAGATTTTAATCTTAATTATATAACAGTTTAGTTAATAATAAAACAGTAAGATAATAAAAAATATAAAATACTTAGGTTAAAGCAAATTAAAATTATTATAAGATAAAAAAATTAAAAAATGTATAGCAATAAAAAATTCACAAAAAAAACATTAAAAAGATATATATATAAAAAAAAATTAAAAACTATACAACAAAATATGAAAAAAAAAAGATATCTGAAAACCTCCACACGGTTAAAGCTGAGTAAATCAGAATGTATTCTGACTAGCAAAGAAATGAAACATTTGGAATTACTTGATTCATTATTTTTACAGTGTACATGGGTCATTCTTTCACAAACCGAACACCATTCTGACCGACACATTTTTGATTTGCATGAAATTTTTTTTACGGGTTCTGTATCGAAAAAAAAGAGACACGTGTTCGAGGATGTTTTTTTTTTCTTTTTTTGAAAATAGAGGGCGTTAAAAGTTTGAGATTTTCGTGATTTTTGCCCTGGAGACTAATTTTCAAAAATTCATAACTTCGGTTTTGTTTAAGCTAGAGACAACTTTTTTGTTTCATTTTTAAAATAAAAAAGTGAATTTCAGGAAAAAAATAGTTTCAAAAATGTATGAAAAATTTCATATTGTTATACGCAATTTAAATTTTCAAATAAATTTTAACCAATCTTACCCACCACTTAGCTTGTTTTAAACATAACCATCGTATTTTACGCCAAATTTTACATAGCAAACGATTTTTGTATCGATGGAGCAATGATTATTACTATTGCAAAAAACTTAAATAAACTCGCGCGGTACCTGACGTCGGCGCGCCATTTGCAAAGTATACCTCATATTCTCGCCTCATATCGTTCATGTAGCGTATCATGCAAATCAAAAATGGGTCGGTAATTTATTGCTCAAATCAGTACGGTTTGTAAGAGAATGACCCACATGCCAGCACTCGTGTTATTGGTAATTCCTCATTGCATCCAGATTTAAAATTGTTTGATGTTGGTGCTTTTTGTTGTTGTTGTTTTGATTATTGTTTTTGCACTCTTCAAATAATTTTTGTGGGCATCGCTGATCTCGAGCACCATAGTTTGATCAGGAACTTCAACCACATAAAACTCTTCGCGCTAACTACCGGATAGGGCAAAATTATGTCTGCCAAGCCAGATAGTTTTATTTATAATTAAATAAATTTATATTATTTCATCAGCTAGTTTCATCTATTAATTAACAAGTTTTAAAAGAAAAAAAATGCTAATCAATAAAGGCGGCTGTTGTTTTGTAAAAGCATGAAAAACCATACAGTTTATTACGTGTTATAAAATTAATAAACAAGTTTGTATAGATCTCATAAAAATATGCTATGAACAATACAACTTTAGCGGAAAGCATAAAACAACTTTTGTGGGCTTAGCTTAAAAGTGGCACAATGCCAATTTCCGCTCACAGATTTTTTTTTCTTTCTTTAATTAATTGCCACTGTGTGAGGTTTGAAACTGTTGTTCCATAAACTGCCTAACCATTTTCTTCAATAACTGAAATGTAATCAATTTAATTATACAACACTTGCAATATTTTTCTCTTCCATTTACACTCGAGATCGTTTCATCACCGATCCGCCAACAGTTGGTGACTATTAATTATTTAATGTCAAAAGAAACCACTTCTTGTCTATGCAATCAGTTACCAAAAGGAAAAGTTGTTGGTAACATAAATTCTACTCCGACTAGATACTTTATTGGCAGCGTCTAGCAAGCAACCAAATATGGCAGATCGTAAAATGTCAGCGAGAAACTATAAGCTTGCAACATAAAAACGGAAAACAGAGACACACTTAAAAAAAAACTCTAAACTCGCAACATTTTGCAAATTTCAATTAGTTAGAAACTGTAGAGAGTTCATACAGTTTAGCCTGAGATATTTTTCTTCTTTCAATTTGTTTTAGGTTTGCTGTCATCTTTTGGCATTTGGCCAAAATAGCGGTCAACAGTGAGACATCAACAGACGCTGTTTTAAAGACGCATGAATTGCGTAAATCTATGCCAAAAATTTATCAACGAAAAAAGATGTAAAATAACATACTAACAAACGTTGCAAAATTTTAAAATAGATCACGGAAATGTATGACAAATGTATGGAAAAACAAAGCATAAAAACTAGATGTCTGTGAAACTACTTCTGTGCACTTTTTTTCTCTAGTTAATTGCCGAATTTGCTGGCCAGCGAGCTCTTAAATGTTTTTATTGTAGTTTTGGCTTGCCATCTTGCAAAAAGTAATTAACTCTGTGTAAAGCAGATTAAAATCAGTATTTTAGAGAGAGAGTGAAAGAGGCGTAAAAAAATGCCCACATAAATAGAAAATTAAAAAAAAAAATAAAAAATAAAGCTGCCAAAAAAAGTTAAAATTGTAAAACATTAAATACCAAAAAATAACAGATCGAGTGTAGAAAAATAACCTAAATGTCTAAATAATGAGAAAAAAGTTCATTCAACTGGAGATGCTTTATAGGAAAAGACAGACATACCTAAGTCAAAATTGACGGACTCATTTTGTACGAGTCAAAGCCCAAAATACTCTTTAAACATTTCTGCTTAGTTAATTGTATTTTAAACTAGCTTGTATGGTAACCGACAGGTAACCGAATGGCACAGTGGCCAACTTTGAAAATTTGGTGGTCAAAAATAACTTTTTACATTTCACTTCATCGAAAATACAATGATGCAGTTTTGTTAAGTTCAAAACTGACATCCGTTAGTTTGGCGGCTAATCTGATGACTGATCCCCAAATCTGATGACGACTTACGCAAATGAAAAACTGATAATGATTTACGGATATTCACTTGGAATGTTTGAACCCAGAAAAGCGCAAGCAGGAGAAGATTGAGATGTATGGTGACAGGAATGAGGCCCGAAAATTTTTCGAAAAATAAGACGCCTTGCCGATGGTTTTAAAGGAAGGATGCAAGGTAGAAAAGCGCGAGCAGGAGAAGATTGAGATGTATGGTGATAGGAATGAGGCCCGAAAATTTACCAAAAAAATAAGAGGACTAAAACCGATGGTTTTAAAGGAAGTGTGGTGACTCAATAACTTTAAGTTGCATCACCACATTAGTTCAATTCCTAACTTCCATTTTACTTATCTTCTGTTACATTGATTTTCAACTTACATTTTACTTACCTTCTCGTTGATTCTTAACTTACATTGTGCTTACCTATTGTTGATTATTAATTTACATCTTACTTACCTCAACTTAACGTTTATATTATTCTTATGTTAATTTATTTACACTTTGTTATAAATACTTGTTATTATAAAAACATTTGTATAAATATTCATATTTGTATCAATCAGAAATTTTCATTTGAAAATTTCAGTTGAATAAAATATTTTCAAATAAACAGTTATAAAAATATATTAAAAAATAAAAATTATAAATCAATATTAAAAAGTTTGTTGTGCACCAAAGAAGGATGCAAGGATGAAAACGGGAATCTAGTGACAGATGTCCAGAGTAAACTGACGTTACGGAGGGAACACTTCTCTAAGCTTCTAAATGGCGACGCTGACAACAATCCCGCCAATAGAGATGATATTCCGGAAACCTCAATTACGGATGACAGCGTCGTGGTTCCGCTGCCCGACTATGATGAAGTTCTGACAGCTATAGCTCAGCCTGAAAATAACAAAGCCGCGGGAGCTGATGGCTTACCTGCTGAGCTGTTTAAGAACGGAGGCGAAGCTCTACTTAAATGCATTCACGAGCTTCTATGCAGAATATGGTTGAAAGAATGCATTCCGAACGATTGGAATCTCAGTGTGCTCTGCCCAATCCACATGAAAGGCGATCCCACTATCTGTGCCAATTACCGTGGGATAAGTCTTCTTAATATCGCATATAAGTTCCTGTGGAGCGTTTTATGTAAACCCACTGATTGGACCTTATCCGTGTGGCTTCAGACCTGATTTTGGCTTCAGAAAGTTCACCATTGACCAGATTTTCACGCTACGACAAATCTTGGAGAAGACTCAAGAAAAACAAGTCGACACCCACCATCTTTTTGTCGACTACAAAGCCGCCTTCGACAGCCCAATAAGGAAGCACCTGTACTCCACCATGTCTGAGTTTGGTATTTCTGCAAAACTAATACGACTTTGCAGAATGACAATGAGCAACACCGCAGCGCAGTTAAAATCGGGAAGGACTTCCCCACCATTTGTTATCAAACGAAGTTTCAGACAAGGTCATTCCTTATCGTGCGACTTTTTCAACCTAATGATGAAAAAGATCATCCGAGCTGCTGATCTGAGACGTAGTGGCACAATATTCTACAAGAGTGTTATGCTGCTTGCTTGAAAATTGTATTTGTTTTTATTATTAATTTTATTTCATCAAATATTTCGAACTCCACCGATTATCATAAATTGCAAAATCATAAATTGAGAGGTCGAATATATATCACATTTTTTTTAAGGAATTTTTGAAAGTTGAAACTTTTTTCGAACAAAAAATAGCTCATTCCAAGCTAAAAAAGTAGGGCAATTTGAAACATTTATTACTTAGAAAAAAAAATCATATATTTAAATTTGGTTTTTTTTTTTGCATTTTTTATTGACTTAATTACCATTGAATTTGTAACAAACTACAAAAAAAAAATATTAAAAAAACACAAATTAGAAAAAACGTAGAAATTTATTGAGCCCTTTTTGTTTCACTAAAATTTAGTGGAAAGAATCTATATAGTTCAACCTCCTTACAATAGGATAAATTTACTTTTATAAAATATAATAGTGGAGTTCACGATCTAGTGCAAATGGTCTTGCATGAGTGCATTTGCAAAATATTATTGCATATATTTGCACTACACTAACAAAATACACAGATTTGCACTTGCTACATTCTTGCAGCAATGCAACACTAAAAACCTGTAGCTTACAAATGCTACGCATGTGCAACACTGGATTGCAAGCTCAATCGAACAATCAGCTGATTTCCGGAAAGTGTAGACAAATTAATTTTGTGTGAGAAACCAAAATAGGTTATTATTGCTTCTTTTTCACTTTTTCTTGGCATAATATTGCAGATTTAAGCAAAATATAAGAAATTATTACTTCACAAAATATTTTTTTTTATTTTCTTTTATAAATCAGCTGTGTATTAATTTTGCCAGAAGTGTTGCAGAGTAATCCAAAAAGACCTGTTCACAGTTGATTGCAAATGTTTGGAATTGCATAATTTTGCAATCTGGTGCAAATGAGATCGTGAACTGCCCTATTATATCTGCCTTATATTTCTTGCAAAATTGATGGCGCAAAGTTGCGCACAAGAAAAAACACTTAATATAAAAAAACGCTTAAAATCATATTTTGTCTTAAAACGCACTGATTTCCAAGACAATTTTTAGGTACTCTTAAATTTAAAGAAAAATAAAAGAGAATTCTTAATTAAAAACAAGTTTTGACCTAATTTTGTGTTAGCAATAATTTTTTTTAAACTTCGTTAATTTGGTAATATAGTTTTATAGGAGATGTATCTAAAAGTAAACCTTAAAAACACAAATAAGCAATTTTATGCGGGTTTTTTTTATTAAAATAAAATATGGTTTGTATGGGAGGTGTAGTAGGTGCAATGCAGTTAGCCTAGAATTATAATTTTTTTGTACTGTTACTTAATTTAGGCTAAGAGTCGTTTGAACAAAATTTCATGACCCTAGCTTTTATAGTTTCTGAGATAATGCAAATGTCATCCTAAAATCGAAAGAAGCGCACACTGGGGTTAATGGTAGGAAAACATAAGATTAATTCGTTGAAACGGTTTGGTTACATTAAAACTTTTTTTTTTGCTAGCTTTACATAAAGAAATAAAAACAAGTGCAATTGAATACACTTCGGTGAATTTTTTTTATAAAAGTGATAAAAGACACAAATGTGGACATAAATTTCTCATATACATTTCTTCAATTATTAAACTGAAAAACAAAATACACATTTTTTCTAAATAACAAAGTTCTGACAGCGCATTCTGTTAGAAAGTACCAAACAAAAATATACGTGTATTGGCGTTTTAAGAGTTTGCATCTGAGTTTTATTCAAGAAATGGCCTTTTATTTCTGACAGTTAATTTTTTTAATTATTACTCTAGCCAATATTTTTACAAAATACTCGATTTTTAGAGGTTCATTTAAACCATTTCAGCTCACGGGTGGCTATCGCTAGAGTCGAAATATTTGGGGAATTGTTAATAACATAAACCAAGGATTATTTTGAGCATTTGTGCCGAACAACTTTTTTTTTCCTATGGAGCGTGAGGCGCCTTACAGCCGTATTCTGACAAATTATTTGTCAGAAGCTCAATAAACAAAATTTTTTAATGAAATTGTCAATAGCTGAAAAGCAGTTGACAAATTTTATCAAAATTTATTATTTTTGAGCTTCAAATTTTGTTTTAAAACCAAAAAACTACAACAAACAAAAAGAAATATTCAAAATACTGGTTAACAAATTGTTAGTTTGCCAGAATAGGGCTGTACATTAGTGTACATTAGGGTGTCCCAAAAAAAACTTTTTTTGCTCAAGCTTTGTTTGAAAGCTTATGGGGCAAAGTATTTTTTGGGATTTTTGGGAAAAGGTTTAGAGGTGGCGCTAACAGATTTTCCTAAAAACTCAGGTTTTTCGGAGATTTTTCGAATTCTGAGCACAACTTTGTTAATAACAGACATTTTGCAAGTCTTTGAGTCATCCTTTCAAAAGAAAAATGTTCAAACTTTATTTAAATGTACATGAATTGAAAAGTTTTGGCAATTTTTTTGGTCATTCGGGTATCATAGATTTAATTTTTTTATAAAATTTATAAAAATTTTTTTAAAAATCTCGTTATAACTTTCAAAAATTCTATCAAAATAAAAAAATAGAATGATGCAGTTAGAAATATGGTGAAATTTTAAGCAATTAAAACAAAGTTCTTGATTTTACTCCTGTCGTTTTAAAGTTATACGCGTTGCATATTTGTAACATTTGATTGAATTGTTAAATCGTTGGTTGGTGTATCGATTACGAAATTCCTAAAAATATGAAACAGCTTTTATTAAGAGTAGGGCGATAGGGTTTGCCCTGGAGCATGGATGTAGAACAAAAATCTTAGGATACCCGAAAAAACTGATTTCATATTCTCAATACTCTTGAACAAAAACAAAAACAAACTTTTTATTTAAAAAGAAAACAAATATTAATTAAATAAACGAAAATCAAATCATTTTTATGCGAGCCCCTAAAATAGGGATCGGAGGGAATAGGTCCCAAAGGGAAAAAGTTCATCTTGGAAAAGTAATAGGGTCAGAAAGCCACTGTGTTTTTAACGTTGACCCCTGCCGCGAAGGCTTAATTTTACGGTGCTCCAAATCTTGGGACAAATATGAAGCGTCGGCCAAACGCCACTTCGGAATTCAAGAAAGACCACTTTGAAAGGTTCCCCTAATAACATGCAACAGAACCCCATCTATCTTGTCGTCAGATTGACGTAATTCATGGCTGTGGCACTTTTAGCTACTCGAATTTGTACATGACATGGTTATTTTAATAACCTTGGGCTATCTCAGTAGTCAATACCAATAATATGACCCATTATTTTTTTAGCCGCAATAATCATCTACATCATATCAAGGGTCATCACTCCTTGACACGAAAGACTAAGGCGGCAACTACATTAGGCCTGTCATCATATCATCAGGTTCCTCAATCTCAGTCTATTTAGGTTTCCCCGTCGCCTGTACTCAAATTCCAAAGGTAACAGTATATTGATCCGGTAGTTGCTTACCTTCCTAACATTTACTGTTTGAAATTAGAGAGATTCAATCTACCATCATTCTCTTAGTAATTTAAGGGAATCACCAACCCGAGTTCAACTTAAGTGTAACTCACACCGGCCCTTCTGGCCTAACCACAGCCAGAGCGATTTGAAAACCCCACGTGGGCCAAACCCAACGACAGTCAATACCTGGGCTCAAGGCTCCACCCGACAAGGCTCTTCAACATCCCGTCTTACAGAGCAAAAGTTCTTAGAACATTTATATTTGACTGTGACACCTTCAGCCACTAGAATTGTACATGACTAGGTTAAAAAATAACCATTGGTTTCCCAGTAAAACCGGGTAAACCACAATCCTACTTATGCAACGTCGTTATCCTAATTAAGACTTAATAAAAAGCCTCTTTCGGAAAACTAGGAAGCATGAGCCGTTGTATACCAATTGGCTTATACAACGGTCAAAAGATTAAATGTTTCCTACATAATAACCTTTATTCTAAGATAAGGTCTGCAGAACAACGATAGATCAGGTCTCGTCATCATTGATGGATGACTGTCCCCGCTCTTCAAGTTATGTTGGATTGATCGTCCATCGAAAGCATATTACAGATGACGGTGTTATGATAACTTAATATCAAAACCATGCTTTCTCCAAGAATTTGGCAGCAACAACCAAGACTCAAGGTAAACCTTTTTCTTTTACAGATTATCAGATGAAACATTCAAGAGCCGTGCCTCAAGAATGAACTCATTATGAGATCAGTTCATGGGGCACGGCCTTTCCAATAACAAACCCTCACTCTTTTTTCCTGGCTTCGGACAGGCAGATTCCCCGAAAGTCCTCTGGCGGGTTTAGTAATGGAGTCAGTCATACATATTAACCCTTTCCAGCCCTCCCATAAAGGGAAAATATTGATTTAATTAACAATTGGGCGTTGGGGCTGTAGTATGAAAACCTTAAAGGACCCGCAGAAACCGATTCAAATTCGGTTTACGCGCCCTCGAAAACACTAAATAAACACCCACGCACAGTGCTTTGCACTCATACAAATTTGGAAATAACTAAAAGGAGTGCTCATATGATAATGAAATTTTGTATGCTTAGTAAGTTTAAGCTATCTAAGAAAAATACTGAAAATGGTTGAAATCGGTTAGTCCTTAGGTGTACCTCCCTTGGATCTATATTAAATTTTTACATAATTTTGTATGGAAGGTAGATACAAAAGTTGACCGATCTTAATAAAATTTACCTCCCTTGGACCTCCCTTGGACCTATTTTACATTTTTGCATAATTTTTTATGGGAGGTACACACAGCAGTTGACCGATCTTAATAAAATTTGGTCAAAAAGCTTAAAATACTAAGTAATAGATGTTAAGTAATAGAAAATGGTTCAAATCTATTTATTTTTAGAGGAGCCTTCCTTAAACCTATATTCAAGCAATTCTTAAGCAATTTACTCATTTAAACTTTTTTCAAAATCAGTTTTTTTAAAACAGTGGAAATATGCGGAATATTTTTTTCATGGCCAGCTAGACAAAGGTCCAATCTTATGAATAACCGGCATATACAAGCATCCGCATTTTAATACATGCTTTCCAAAATTTGCGTATTTTTCTGGTTTCTTTTTAAAGTTTGAAAATTTAGAAAAATGAAAAATTTTATTATTTTTCAAAAACTAAAAAAACCAAAATTTTGCATGGTTTTCTTCTTTGAAAAAATATTTTTTTTTTTTTTGGTTGAACATTTTATTTTTTAAGAGCTTTTTCTTTGAGCCTTAAAAAGCATATGGCACTGTGACACCTATGAAATTCGTGCAAAATTAGTCAACATGTTGCCGTGCCTACAGTTGTAATTTTTAAACAAAAATGTTTCGGATTTATCTTAATAGGAATATTATCTGTCGAATGATACCAAATTTGTGCTATTCGGAGACCAAAAATTTTCTGATTTATTTCCAGTACGCAAAGCACTGTGCCACGGGTTTTTCCTGTTTTACAGTGTTATTAAAGCAGGTTTACATTTTCCATGCTTTCTTCCAGCTGTTTGAAAGGACATGATTACAAGTTTCATATTTTTATCAATTTTGTAATCGATACACCAACCAATGATTTAACGATTCAACCAACGGTTACAAAGATTTTAAAGCTATAATTTTAGAATGGCAAGCATTTAATCGAGAATTTTTTAAATTGCTTACAATTTTACCATATTTCTAACTGCATCATTCAAGTTTTTCATTTTGATGGAATTTTTAAAAGTTATGAAGTGTTTTTTAAAACATTTTCCATAATTTCACGATAATATTAAATATATGACAGCCAAATGACTAAAAACATTGCCAAAACATTGAACTGTAAACCTTTTCCAAAAAATCTGAAAAAAATCTCAAAAATACTTTACCCCATTAGCTTCGAAACAAAGATTGATCAACTTGTGCAAAAACGCCAAATTAATCATCAATCAAAAACAATTGATGCGCAATATTCCAAACACTAGCACCTTTTTTACTATTATAGACACTTTCTAATCGTACACCGACAAACAAACACAAACTTGCTGTCGGTTTTTGGTCTACAGACACATACATTTGTAATATTTGCACAACAAAAGCACTAAGTAAGCTAGAAGCAAACCGAATTCAGTGAACAACAACAATACATGTGGAAACATTATTTTCTACAAAATAGAATTTCAAAATTTTGGCTTCATTAGGAAATAATTTTAGTAGCGTAACAGTTTAGGAACAAAAAGTTTTAAAATCAGGCAACCCATTTCAGAGATCTGTTAAGTTAAACATTCTTCAAACAAGCTGTTCCATGAGCCCATCGCTTGCTCGCTCCAACAAAGTGCACTGTGTCGATGAAATCTATAGTTTTTAAAATATCTGAGAGTTTTTGATATCAAAATAACGAAAATTTTTCAATGTGTGCGATCCGTAAGAAATGTCAAATTAATTTATTGCCACACATGCTACATACAAAATACCTAATGTAAGGTATATAGTATCCATGTTAGAAATGGCAAAATTCTTCTGAGATATTTTTTTGAAGTGAAAACTTCTTTGGGCGAGTTGAGCGATTTTTGGTAGAAGGTAAATCTTCTACCAAACTCAGCGAGTAGCTTTCGTCATCAAGGCAGCGATTAACTTTCATCATCAAGACAGCGAGTAGCATGCGTCATCAACACAGACAGCGAGCAGCTTTCGTCAATAAGCTTGACACTGGTTATTACAGTGCTTCCGCAACGTAGATTATGTAATTACTTCAGTGCTTCTCAAACTTTTCGGATTCGATTTATTCCAGTGCTTGTCAAAATATTACTTTAGTGACTTTTCAACTGATGGTTGGAGTACCTCTCAAACTGTTGGCCTTTTCACTTTCTGAAGGGTGTCGTGGTCGAATTGAAGTACTTATGTTTCTGAATTGTGTAGGGTTCATATTGCAGTGATTTTTGGTGGTTGCCTTTCACTTTATGCAGAGTGAGTATTAGAGTGGACCTTATTTTAAAAAGACCACCCCAAGGGCTCAAACTGTTGTAATTGATGATAAAAAAAAAACGTGAAAAATTTTAGCAAGATCGAATGCATATAAGCCCGTGCGCACACAGCTTAAAGTTTGCTGAAGTGCATTAAAGAAAAAAAAAATTTTAATATTTTCATATGCAATTCCTTCAGGAATAAGGAAACAGTTAAGAATTTTTTGTTTTTCCCAAAAAATTTTCAGCTTAATAAGGGTATTCACCTCATATTACTTGAATATCTCAGTGGGACAAAATTTTTATTGTTGGATTTTCCCCAGCAATATTTGTATTATTTTCGACTAATCTTGGTGCGCTGATTTCAAAACTATTATTACTTTTTTTCTAGCATCCCCACTTTTTTTTTCTGGCGAAGCAAAAAACTCGTTTCATTTCTATGGTGCATTTCGACAAACTATCGAATACCAATGAATATTGAAATAAATAAAGAAGCAACTAGAACATATGGCAACCCTTGATAGAGTTAATGGGGGTGATCTATAAATAGCCTACTGCTTTAAAATGTCATATGATTAGCAGCCATACAATTCAAAAGAATGAATTCCAAATCTGCGCACTCATATACTAGTTTAAACAGTGAGTTGACACTGCTTAATCACTCAAAGGCTACTGAAGAGGAATATGTAGCGATTTCTGAAACAGACTGTCTAGTAAGCTAAAGTGATTGATTCTATACAGAGTTGTTGTTGTTGTTGTTGCCTTCTTTAAAAACTTACTTGATCTAAAGCTCACAGTTTAATTCACTCAATTGACTTTCGTCTGCAAACGTTTTCAACTACTTGTTAAACTAGTTGAGTTTAAATTATTTTTTTAACTGTTTTAAAATAAATCAATTGAAAACCGCATGTATTTTCAACTAGTTAGATAAATTATTTAAATTGTATTTATTTTTTCAAATACTTTAAAATAAATCAATTGAAAACAAGTTAATATTCCACTTACTGAAGATGAATTTAAAAGCATAAAAATTTTAAATTTCTATGCATCAAAAAGATCATTTATTTTATTGTTTTGAAAAAAAAAAATACATAAATTTATAAAAGCGAAAGCCTAAAGTCAATTATATTTGATGAAATAGCATGGTTAAATATATATAAACTTTTAATCTAATAAAAATTTGCAAAAAAAAAACATGTCAAAATCAGAGTATTCGCCGCCTTAATATAATTCAAAGTTGTTTTTAAGCCACTTGTTTTGAAGTAGTATTTCAAGTACTTCAAATATAATACAGTAAAAACTTTTCAAAATTTGAAGTGGATGCCGCCTTAATATAATTCAAAGTAGTTCATAAACTAGTTTATTTTAAACTAGTTTTTTAATTAGTTGTTTTTAAAAACAAGTTAGTTTGTTCCTATAGGGAGACTCATCTCGTTTGTTTTTTTTTTGTTGCGCTCTGCTGGCTGAGCAAAAAGAGATTAGTAGAGAGCAACATGGAGTTTATTGAAACTCTCGCAACACAAACACGTGAAAAGAAAACGATTATATGCAATGCTTAATAGTTGGGATGATTTCTTAAAAAACTTAACACTTTAATTAAATAAACTTATTACTAAAATTTCGAAAGGAAAATACCCCTTAAAGTGCTGTAGTGCATATATGATATTTTAAAAATTTTTTCAAAAAAATCGGCCCAGTACTTTTGGATTTTACCTGGAACAAAAGTTTTCACTACAATTTTATATAATGGTATAGATTGATATACTTAAAAATGACAAAGAGATTAATAAAAAAATTAATTTAAAAATTGTTTTCTTCACCTATTCAAATGTTTATTGAAGCGATGACAATAAAAAATACTTTTAGAGAAACGATTTAAATGCAAAAAAAATTGTTTACTTCAGTTTTTTATAAATTGTTTTGCAAATTATGCACGCAAATTCAAAAATTTAACAACAAATACCTGTTGTTTGAAATATGACCAATTTTCCGCACCATATATTCGCTATTTTGGTGCGTGGTGTGTGCATGTTTTTTTATGGAGTTTTTGTGTTTTTAAAACTATAACAATTATTTATGACATCATATGATGATGACTTTTATTGTTGATTCATGATTAATTGCCAAAAAAAAAATTCGAATGCTGAGCACGAAGGCGAAAAACACTAGTTAATAATATAAATTGAATGCTGCTGTAAAAAAATACAACAATAAAAACATTACCAACAACAAAAGTAACAACAATAACAACTAATGTTAACAGCTTTGCCAAGAGCTCGATAGACACCTACGTTAAAGTCGTCTTTTACTGCTGTAAATCTCTAATTTTGTCTACATGACTTGAGTTTATAAGCAGCTTTTTGTTTTCTCTACACAACCTTAAAGCTTTTGTTTTGTACTCTAAGCAGGTTTTGTTGTTTTTTTTTTTGCTGTCAACTTTGCTTAAAGCAAACTTTGGTTTGTGCTAAATTTTGTTAAGTCAAAGATAAATATCTTTAAAAATCAACACGATCGGCCTAAAGCAGAATGGCAATGAGATTAAAAAAATTACAGTTTACAAAAAAGTGTGATAACCATATTATAGCTTAAGCATTTATAACTTTAATTCTAAAACTGGCTTTTAAAATATCAAAACAGGCTGCATGAAATAAATAATTACCAGCTGCCATTAAAATTAATTGAAACTTCAACTTTTCCGCATAAAAAAGATATGTATTACCATCAATTAATTTGCCCTAATATATCAAGTTTCTTCTTAAAAAATAGTAGCTTATTGTTAGATTTAATGATCATGTTTTGAAGAAACCACATGAAAAAATTGTAGCAGCTACTACAAGTATGTCGTCATGATGCTCGTAGCTTAGAAGCTCATATTTATTTTCGTGCACAAAATGTAATGATGATTATTAATTTTAATAGCAGTATATGTAGCTAGATTGAACAATCTGAGCTTTCCCCTACCTCCATAATTCAATCTTTAGTCATCAAACCCACAACTTTTAACCCCCCCCCCCCCCACCCCTACGGCCCTAAGACGAATTTGTAACCTTCTGCCCAGCTGTCAAAATGAAACAAAATAAAATCAGGCCTGACATCATCATGTTTATCAGTAAAATTAGAGGTTTTTTTCTCTTTTGCCAGACTGTCAGTCGATTATTTTTGTTGTTTTTTTTTTGTTTTTAATATCTTTTATTCTATTATGCGTGCATATAAAGTGTTTTTAATTCCAGTTTGGTTTTGGTTACGGTTTGTGTTACATTTTTTTTTTTCGTTGCTTTTAAATTTTAAAGCTATTAGTTTTGGTTTCTTTGTACAAAAATAAATATGGTTAATATATGCTAAGAGTTTGCAAATTTAAATATTAAATGCTAATTTTATCCACATTAGTTAGTATCTTCTATATAAAGTGCTCCAAATAAAACTTTTACTTTTTCTCTAAGATCAGGTATTGTGTCGAATAATGGTAAGTTTTGATATAGTTTTAGATTTGACCCTCTTATATTTGGTCATACACATATTTTAATTTAATTTAAAAACGGATTTCACTTGCAACAAATGTGTTAGTTTTTTTAGCATAACTTTCACTTTACCTGCAAAATGCAAAGAAGAATTTCTTTCCTTCAAGTTTCAGAAAATTGCTTTCAGTTTGGGACAGAAATAAAAAAACACTTTGTACAGGCAATGACAAACCTTGTATTTTAGTGTTTGTTGACTATGGTTTCTTGTGTCGAATTAACTATTTTTAATAATTTTTAATAAACCAAACCTGAATCTTTCGTTTCGGCAGTTAATTGCTTTAAGTTACTGTATATCATCACACATGCTGAGTCATAACATGGTGTAAAATTGTTTATGCGTGTTAGCAGCTTTTACATTTTTCATTAATTTTTTTACGTTCTAGGCAGAATTGTTGAAAGTCTGAAGTGAAAGCTACGATTTACTTCCAACTCACAATACACAATAAACTTACTTTGTCCATTTAAATTGAAAATATGTTTTCAATTTGCTTTGATGCTCACATTTGAGCATCCATATTTTGGAAATCTAACTTATGGCGTTATCTTTTCTTGAAAAAATTCTGCATTTTTTCTGCATTTTTTGAGAATTCTACGCTTTTTGTGTTCTTTTCTCAAAAAAATGTTGACTTCTAAAATTAAATCGTGTTCTTTTCTTGAAAATTTTGACCTGAAAAGTGTACAAAATGTAGAATTTTTGCACTCTCAAGATCAACTGCATCAAAGATTTCTACAATTTATTTGATGTTTCTCGATATAGCAGGGCAGCCAACTCAACATTGAGAAATTGAAAGCACAGTTGAGAAATTCTCTACTGGTCGTGACGTCGTGCTCAAACACTCTGCTAAACTCTACCGGTAAAAAACAAGTGCTTATGCATGGCAAAATTAGAAAAGGTAGTGTTAGCGCGGAGAGCCGGTGACCGCAACTGTCAAAACTAAGTTGACAACTCATACTGCAACTAATCTTCAACTAATGAGAATGCGATATGAACGCAAAAATGGGCAAAAATGCCAATATGGCTGAGTTTGACACTTATGGTCACAAAGAAAGAGAACTCATTCTACCTACTTCCAAAGAGTAGCAAAGAGTTGTCAGTCCTGCATAGTTGCGTTTGTGCAGCTATTTTCAATAAGTAAAGATTATGCGAAAGTGGATGTGAAGGAAGGCGATAAAATTGAAATTTGCCGCCTGGCTTTGCTCTGCTCAAAAAAGTAAAATATAAGGAAATGGTGTTGCTTACACATACGTACGTGTACGTGAACTGTTGCACCATTCGTAAATTGTGCGAGCGAGACAGAGAGTATTTTTTGACATTTCTGAGAACCCTGGCATTTGATTGGAAGACTCCTCAGCAAAATTGTTAAAAATAATGTAGTTTAAAGCATTTTTCACTGCTTAAAAAGCGACAAAATCGAAGAAAAAAACCACAAAAATAAGTGCAACATGAGTTGTGCGGTTAAAAGTTGTAAAAGTTCCCGAAAACTTAAAAACAATACGCTTTCGTTCCACAGGTAAATATGTCCATACGGTTTGAATTCTTTTAACAAAAGTGCTTTATTTAGTTTCTTACGATATTTTTTTAACTGATTTGTACTAGAAATGTATATATTTCTAATTAAAAATGCAAATTAGACCACGTCGATTTTGCGCCAGTTTGATCAAACCACATCTGTCATAACACAAACACTGCTTCAGGGGCGCAGTCATTTTAAACAGTTGAATATATTTTGGTTGATAAGAGGGGCGCTCTTATTTTCAGCATAGTGAATCAGATTTAGTACCTGTTTGTTAAATTTTTCTGATTTCTGCACAACAACTAAGCAGAAACACTCAAAAAAATAAGGATTTTCAAAAAATTAATCTAATTTCATTTAAGTTCAAGTTAAGAATTTATTGGCCATCAAATTAAGAAAAATTACTTAAAAACCTTGCTGTTTTTCTGGGTTTTCAACAAATCTAAGCTTTTTGGGTATCAAAGGAAATTAATTTAATTTACCAAATCTAGCTAAAAAATTTAGCTTCAAATGAAAAAAAATTCCTAAATTCAGAGTACCTGGAAATTGGTTAAAAATTAAAATTTTCTTAAATACATAATACCTGCAAAAATATAAATAAATTTATAGGTAAAGGGCATAAAAATGTTTTCATGATTTAAAAAGATTGACATCGGTAAATTAATTTAATTTACCAAATCCAATCAAGCTAAAAAATGTAAACATAAAGTCATAGCAAAGCGAAAAGAAACAAAAATACCACAATATCAAAATGTTTCCTACTCGCTTCTTTACACACTTTCCATTTCCTATGTTCTTCGCACTCATACTTCGCTTAGCGTCGCCAAGCATCGCGACCTTAAAGCTACGTCAGCTAAGGGTGTTGTTACGGTGGTCGTCATATGATCCCTGGCAATGACACTTTTTACTCTCTTTTTTTCGTTTGGTGAGCTGTGTGACGAAAGTATGTTATGCTGGTGGTCATATGATGCCCAAGGACCAGTGCACTTTTTGCTACTTTTAGTATTTTTTCAACCGATGAGTGTTGCTATTAAGTAGGTTTCATTACTGCTTTCATTCATTTCGTACTAAAAGTGTACTATTTTCGCGCCTAAACACAAATCTTGTGAATAATTCCACAACGCAACACTGTTTTGATCCCATGATTTCATATTTTTGTCGAATCATTTGGTGACTATGGTGGTGAAAATTTACTCTCTTGCTCTCGCTCTCAAATTTTTAATTTACATTGAAACAACAACAATACATGACCATGATAAGCCTATGACCTCCACCGTAACAGGGCACTAAGCAGAGCAGAGCAAAGCCAGGCGGCAAATTTCAATTTTATCGTCTTCTTTCACATCCACTTTCGCCCAATCTTTACTTATTGAAAATAGCTGCACAAGCGCAACTGTGCAGAACTGACAACTCTTTACTACTCTTTGACGAAACCTTAATAAATTGTTAATATTAACTTTTTTGTTAATGTGGTGATCTTAGTTAAGCTGCCAGAAATGTAACTTTGAAACCTTAAGTTGTACAGAAGAAAATGTAAATATATTTTAAAGACCTTAAATGGGTCTTTTTGGAGGTCTATTTTTTGTAGCATTTTTATGGGTTTTTTTTACCTAAAATTTTCAGTAGCATTTTTCATAGTCTTCACAACAAATTTTTTAGCTTTTTAATATAGTGTCGTGTTAAGGCATTAATTTTAAAGACTAACACAGAATTTTAGGTTGTAATTCCAACGATTTCTATTTTTAATGAATTTAGAAAAAAATGCCTACTTAAGATTTTCGATTTTTTACCAAAAATTCAATTTTTTTATGTTAATACCAATAAACATCCAAAATCATTTATGTTATTTTTCAAATAAAGCCATTAGTACTAAAATAAAGCCAACTATTTATAAAACCAAATATTTTTATAATTTTTATATTTTTAAAAACTTTTGTAAAATGTAGAATTTTCGGTGTAAAAATAAGAAATTTTTTGTAGGCATTTTTTAAAAAAATCATTAAAAACCACGACCTTATTTTTTGTACGCTCAATATTCACCTCTCGCCTATTGATGTGAGCAAAACATTTACATATCGTGATTATAAATCAATTAATCTCAACGCTCTTTTCGCGGATGTATCTAGAATAAAGTGGATGGATTGCTGGTTTTTTAAAACAGTGCATGACAAACTAGACTTCTTCTTGAACAAAATATCTGATATTTTCAACATTTACGTGCCTCTTTGTTCATCTAGAATCTCAAACAGTGCTTGCCCTTGTAATATTCATTCTATAAATCATTCTATAAAGCAGGCACTAAAAAAACGACATAGGGCTTATTCTAGATGGAAGCGAAACGCAACTGCTCCTAACTGGAAAGAGTATAGGAGGGCTCGAAGCGAGGCTTCATCGGCAGTCAAATTGTCAAAAAGAAAGTTCTTTTTATCGAAGCTAAATTCATCTGTACTGTCAAAGAAACTTTGGAATAACTTAAAGAAAATCGGAATAGAAAATAGTAAAGTTGGAGGTTGTAACTTAGATCCTGATCTTTTAATTGAATATTTTGTATCTGGTCCCTTGACCGAATCCTCGAACTCGTTTAGTATATCCTCCCCTACGTTGTCTCAGACATTTCAGTTTACTGACGTAAATGAGTCGGTTGTTGTGAGATGCATCTTAAAGATAAAATCAAATGCTATCGGCGAAAACGGGATAGATATCAGGTTTGTCAAGCTTATTCTGCCTTATAGTTTTAGCCCCCTCGTGCATGTATTTAATCACTGCCTAACAAGTTCTAAATTTCCATCAATTTGCGACAGATTGCGACGATAATACCTATTGCCAAAAAAACGATGGCAGCTGTACCTAGCGATTTCCGCCCAATCAGTCTTCTCTCGTCACTCTCAAAAGTACTTGAATCTCTTATGGCTGAGCAGATTTCTTACCATCTTAATGCAAATAACATTTTATCTCCCCTTCAGTCGGGACTTCGCCACGGACACAATTATTCCACTGCTGTTGTGAAAATTTTGGATGACATCAGAACATATAATAATGATAAGAGTCATATAACTTTAGCCAGTCTCTTAGATTTCTCGAAAGCCTTTGACAATGTAAGCCACTCTTTGCTTTATAAAAAGTTAAATACATTCTGCATCTTATCAGATACTGCTGTTCAACTCCTGAAAAGCTATTTAGACGGAAGGATTCAAAGGGTTAAGGTAGGAAGAAGATACTCGGGATTCCGATCTATTTGTAGTGGGGTACCGCAAGGCTCTGTCCGCTTATGTTTTCAATCTTTCTTAATGACATTTTTTCAGTATGTAATAATGTTGCAATGCATGCATATGCAGATGATCTGCAACTCTATCTCTCTCGACTAACATGTCTTATCGAGGTTTTATGTGCCAGGGTAAATGAAGACTTGACTAAAATCAGCAGATGGGCAACAGAAAATAAACTGAGTTTGAATCCTTATAAATCGTATGTTCTACCAGTTGTGAAATCAAGTAATCCGTTTAATGATCTGTCTCCTTTCATTCTTAGTGGAACAAAAATTGGATTTGTTCACTAAGTCGTTAATTAAGGATTTGTTATGAACTCTTCACTGACGTGTGAAGACACTATTAATAGCGTGGTTAGCAAAATTTATTATTCTTTAAGAAATTTGAGAAAAAATTGGTGATACAATTAGTCGAGCCAATAATAACGTATTTCGAAGTAGTATATAGCAAGCTAGACTCAAGGTCATCACTTAAACTCTTAGTATTAGTAGAATTGATCATATATCAGCATACAGTAATTGCATACTTGGCTGCAATATCATAAATTTTCTTAATGCAAGAAACTGCATTTTTCTGCACAAACTTATCACTTCGAAAAGTCCTAATTACTTGTTTGAAAAACTTCAATTCTTATCAAAACTTCATCAGAAATGTGTTCTTCCTAGTTCCCC
This sequence comes from Dichetophora obliterata, assembly GCA_963920525.1. Classification (NCBI taxonomy): domain Eukaryota; kingdom Metazoa; phylum Arthropoda; class Insecta; order Diptera; family Sciomyzidae; genus Dichetophora; species Dichetophora obliterata. The sequence goes on along the minus strand of OY986436.1, from coordinate 214,575,041 downwards.
AGTTTAGATACAATGAATCTAGTTGGCTGTTTTTCATTCGCACAATAAGACTTTGGAATTCCCTACCAAATAACTTAAAACGCGTTAACAACAAAACCAAACGTTAAGCAATTAGTTTTTGCATACTTTTCTTAACTCTTTCTTATCTTTCTCTTTTTGTCAATTCTCTAATTCAAACCTTTTATCCCTTGGACAAACACATGGTTCTGGCCAGGCATTTTTTCTTTTGAAGCGTTAATTAAACATACTTCTAGTTTAGGTAGATACCTGTATTTCCCGGTAGCCGCCTAAAATATTGTTGGCTTTCTATTTAAAAAAAAATTGTAAAATATCATTCCAACACGAAGAAAACTGCAAAAAAAGTCCCCCTCGAACAAACACATATGCCTGGTCAGACCCCTATACAATTTGTATGAAATAAATTATTGTTATACACATTTTGGGTTATTTTTCTACAAATACAATGCAGATTGTTGTTTCCAGGTATTTCTTTTTTTATATTTTGAGTTGTTTTTATGTGAATTCAATGCAGATATTTGCTTCCAGGTAGTTTTTGGGTTCATTTTCCTCTTATTTCTTTCTTTCGTTTGTGATTTTGGTTTTGAGTTCAGTTAGTTTATTATTGAATGCTGAACATACAACATCGACAGTCCGAAATATACATTTTTTGTGCGGAAACTAAAGTGAAATTATTACTATTGTTATGGCAGAGCATTTAGAATTTGTGTACAAAACGCGCTTGCGTACAGGCAGCCTTACTAATAATTTCCAACAACAACTATCATCAGCATTACAGCGTGATTTTGCACTTCACACAGAAGCAGACGAAGAACTAAATTTATTTGAAGACCAAAGCGGTGAAAACACAGATTTTGTGCCCGAAGATGACGCCTCGGACATTGAATATGAATTGGAAATTGAAGCAAATGAAATATTTGACAGCGATGAAGAATCCGAAGAAGAAAGTGAGAATGCACCAACTCAAGCTGCAGATGGTTTTTTGCTTGGAAAAGATGGTACCAAGTGGAGTACAGCTGAACCCGCTACAGTGAGATTCCGCCAGCACAACATCATGCGTTTCAGAGGTGGACCTGAAACAAACTTGACCAATCCGCTTGAGGTGTTCAAGCTTTTCTTTTCACCGAATATTACGTTCATCATCGTAACACAAACAAATCTATATGGAGAAAAAGTTACACGCAAATGGAACCCAGAACCTGCAAACTGCACACCACGAGTATGGGTTAATATGACAAGTGTTGAGCTTGACGCATTTATTGGGATACTATTGGCTTTTGGTGTCAGTCATAATACTATGCAGTTCTCAAGATTGATGTGGCAAACTAATGCACTTCCAATATTTCGTGCAGCCATGTCATATACACGATTTGTTACTTTGATGCGCTGTATTCGATTTGACGATAGTCGTACTCGCGCGCATTTCGTCAACAAACCGACAAAGCTGCTCCCATTCGCGACATTTGAAACTTCTTGAATAACAATCTTGCCAGTAATTTTGAGCCATACGAAAGTGTAACCATCGATGAGCAGCTATTTCCATACCGTGGGCGCCCAAATTTCACGCAATACATCCCATCAAAGCCCGCAAAGTATGGCATAAAAGTATGGTGGGCATGCGATGCGAAAACCAAATATCCGTTGCAAGGAAAACTGTTCACTGGTAAAGAGGGAGAACAACAAGAGGCAAACCAAGGCGAGAATGTGCTCATGAGTTTGGCTAATCGATACGCCAACAGCGGCAGAACTATTATTGCTGATTACTTGTTTACAACATTAGACGCAGCTAAACGTCTTTCGTCGATTGGACTAGTCATACGTTGGCACCATTAGATCCAACAAAAGGTGGTGTCTTCCCAAAGAAGTGAAAAAAGACAGCAAACGGCCAGTGCTTTCATCTGTGTTCGGTTTCTATGATAACCTTGCATCACTGTGCAGCTACGTTCCAAAGAAGAACAAAGCAGTAAATCTGCTATCCACTGTGCACTACACCGAGAAAGTTGAAGGCGTAGCAAAAACACCGGAAGCTATATTATTTTACAATTCAACAAAGGCCGGCGTTGATACAATGGACCAAATGGTAACGCATTAATCTACAAAACGGTCAACCAGACTTTAGTACACTGAATTCTAGAAAAGATTGCAGAATTTGTGCCACGCAAGACGGAAAGCTGCGTAGGAAGACACGTTTTTACTGCACCAAATGCACTAATCCTGTGTGCCAACAACATTCTAAAGTTGATACTTGTTTTGCATGCATTCCACAAAATGAATAAAAATTTTTTTTTCATTCAGGTAGCTACATATATCAAGAAATCAAAAAAAAATGTCTGAAGACAAAAATAATAAACGAGCATACTTAGAAATTCAAAGTTACGGTACCCTTTTTGCCATACAAATGCATAAAAACGTATGGGGTCTGGCCAGGCATATGTGTTTGTTCGAAGGTTTCAGAATATGTGTTTAACGGGGGGTTATTTATTTTGCTTGTTTTACGGATAACTTACATTTAAATGAAAATCATTTTTATCTTTAGCCACATATGCATCATATGCATAAAATTTGTTAACTATTTTTTTTTCTTAAGCTATTGTTATTCTAATTGTTATTTGTAATTTTTATTTAGAATTTCTAAATCGTTGCATTTAAAAAAGCTTTTTCTTGTGAGCTAATATTATTTTTCAATAAAATTCAAATTCAAATTAAAAAAATAGCAATCGTTGGAATCCTCTACTTAAAATTTTGTGCTAGCCTTTAAAATTGATGCCTTAACACGACACTATATTAAAAAGCTGAACAATTTGTTGCGAAGACTATAAAAAATGTGACTGAAAATTAAAAAAAAAATTTTTCTTAAAAGTGCTAAAAAAATATACCACAAAAAAACTCATTCAAGGCCTTTAAAAAATATTTAACTTTTTTCCGTACGACTTATGGTTTCAAAGATACAGCTATTTATACACGTGTACAAATGTCATTTTTCTTATGTTTTGTAATATTTTTCGCAGTGTATACTTTAAAAAAAAATTACGCCAAAAAAAACCACAGTTTAAATTATTTTAAAAGGCTAATATTGATAAAATAATATTTTTATTGGCACTATTAACCTACAAAGTTTAAAAAAAAAATCGAAAACACGAAGGTCAGATTTTGCTCAAAATTAGTCGAATTGATTTGGAATCATCGATGTAGTAAATAACCTATATTTCAAGAGGCTTAATTTTACACAATGCATTTTTATTAATGACTTGATCAAAAAGTAGCAAATACCTAAATTTTTTCGTTTGATAAAAATGTTAAAAGAATGCACTCAGTCATGGTTAATAAATGTTTTTAATCTTTGCGATACAAAATATATGAACGATTGTTTATTTGAAAATCTTATCTTTCTTGTGCAAAAGCAAAAAATGTGAAAGCAGCGCGCTACTTTAAATGTTTTGCTACCAAAAGTTTCGATAAAAGAAAAACAACTTATCAGAACAAAAATTTTAAAATAAATAATTTAAATACATATTGCATACATAAAACAAAATCATGCCATGACAAAAAATTAGCTAATAATTAATGTTGAGCTGAGTAATTTTTGAAATAATTCCAAAAATCTTTGCATAGCTAGTTATTATTACTAGCTATTCTATTTGATTTAATTAAACTAAGTGCTAAAAACAAACTTAATTTGTTTAAAAAAGTGCGAAGTTTCAATGTCATGTTTTCGTTTTTTTAGCTTTTGTTTTGTTTTATTTAATAAAACACTTCTAACGTGGTTGACGTCATTTGTTTAAAGTATATTTTTTGGTATTTATCTGGCATTCTCTTTGTATTGTTTTGTTTTGTAGATATGTAGATACTTTTGCCGGCATTTTTTAAGACACAAAAAAAAAGTAGCTCATTGTTCTTGTGTTTTCTTTCTCAACTTGTTACTCGTTGAGTAAAGAATAAACCTGTTCTTCATGATGTGTTTTTAAGATAGTTCATAGAAGGCATAAAGCTTTTTTAAGCTGCTTGGAAATAAAGTTAGCTAAGCCGGATTAAAGCATTCAAAGCAGGGAGCTTTCAGTAAAAACATGATTTTTTATAAAAGAAGTATGATGTTATACCAAAACAAAAACAATTTTTTGGCTGTGTGCGAATTGATCTAAATGCAACTTAAACTAAATATGTCGATAAAGCAGTGGTTCTTAATTTAGGCGGCATTTAGGTAGCTTGAGAATTACCTAAATTATTGAGGAAGCACAGTCTTATTGACACAATTCAGTTTAGGTCACATTTAGATCAATTCGCACACAGCCTTAATATCCCAGTGGGCAATTGCAGTAGTTCGAAGGCCATCTAGCAGGCCTGCGTTAGATTTTTATAGGCCTTCTACACTCCTTGCAAACACCGTTTTATTGCTTGTACGAAATGGGAAAATTTGTCAGACCTTCCGCTTTCCTTGCTCAAAAGAGACCTGACAGAAGTGCTCTTTCGAGAAGTCACGTTAGAAGGAAAAGCAATATAAATATCAACTTGAAACAAAAATCGACTAACAATAACAGATTTGAACCATGGTCCTCTCACGTGGCTGTCCGACAACTTACCCACTCGTCTATCGTGGTTGTTAAGAGTCAATAGCTTATTTTGCATTAATACAAATCCCGGGTTCGAGACCCAAGTAGGGAAAAAATTTTTTTGTTGTTTTTTTTTACAAACTGTTCTGTGCATTTAAAAATTTTTTTTGAATTTTTTTATAAATTTCCTTCATACAAAAATATAAGAAAAGACTTGGAGTTTTTCCATATAAATATTTTCATATTATATAATATTTAATGTGTTAGTTTTTGGGAGCCAGGGTTAGAGACCCAACTCGGACGAAAAAAAAATTTTTTGTCGTTTTTTTTAAATCTACATTTTTTTACAAACTGTTCTGTGTATTTAAATTTATGTTTTGGAATTTGTTTGTTAATTTTTTCATATAAACTAATATGAAAATAATCAGAACCTTCAAAAGGTAGCCCTTACAGAAGTACTCATCAATGCAGTGATCATGGAAGGTGTATTGACTCCAATAATAGCAGTGGTAGCATACCTTCTTTTGCGGAGCACTCGCTAAAATGCCCACTGGAATATATTGGCAAGCTATATAAAAAGTTTTTATACCGAATGCTTTAACTAACTCCATTTCGTGATAGTCATTTAATTTAAATATTACATTGTTGATGTCATTACCTGAAGTTAAAATACATTAAATTTTTAAAACAGATTTTTTTCTAGATCACTCCAATTGCACTTAAAAACAATCCATTTGCAAATAATCTAATAAACCTTGAAGACAAATACAATTAGCTTCAAGTTAAACACAGACACAAACTTACACATACCAGTGACAAATGTCGCATATTTTTTCGCAGATTGCAAATAAACTTTTAAACTAATTGACTGAAATTGAGAGCACTTGATTGCGTATTTAAACAATCAGAATACATATAAAACCATTCATCCATCCATGCATACTTCAATATGTAAATATTTGCAGTAGCTTATCTGCTAATATTTATTGCCTTAAATGTAAAAATAAATGTACCAATTCATATCTACACACAAAAACACACACACACCAATTAATATACAGCTGCTTTTACAATTCTTGAGAACACTCGAATTTGTAATAAATTTAAACAAATCATTTATGTAGTCATTAAGCAAGATTGAAGACAAACCTACTTTTATTTTCTACTTACGTACGTACAAAGTAAGTCACAGTCATCAATATCAATGTCAAACAGTGGTGGCTAATGGTATTAGAATACCAGCTAAGGACCCAGTAGTCTATGTCTTAAAGAAATCTTTAATGAATCATGCACGATTTTTCTTCATCGTTGACAAAACACGCTGATTCGGTTATACATTTCATTGACGATTTTTCCATTGACGAACTTCCAAATTCATGCATTGTTTGAAAACTTTATTTTTTCGTTGAACGAAAACAAGACAGATTTGTTAAAGAATTATCGACAAATGTATCTCATGCAGTAAGTTTCTTTAAGAAATCATTATGAAATTTTCGTGCACGATGTCTTGGACTGCAGGGGAACATTGAACATTTCTTTGTATGCATGAAATGTGTACTTTTCAAAAGGAAGTTGCAAATAAATATTTGCAAAAAAAAAGAGCAACAAGTCAACAAATAGCTATTAACAAGAAAAGAAATGAGCTAAGAACTTGGACAAAAATTTTAGCACCATTTGGTGCTAACTTAATCATCTCGCAATTGTCGCTTTTAGCGTGTCTGCTTTTTATTTTATTTTAAAATTAGTTGGATGTGAAAAAACCAACAAACAGTATTATTAATATTAAATATTAATTCCATTGACTTTTGCAAACAGTAAAAAATTTGTTTAATTTCTTATCTTGAACTCGTTCACAAAAAAAAAAAGTTTTGTTTATGTATTTTATCTCAAGAACCGAGTGATTAAACATTTTTCAGTAATTTGTGTTTTGCATTTCTGAAGTACAACTGCTAATGCTACGGTTGGTAAATTCTAAAAAGTGAAAAGCAAGTGGATTAAAACCGCTATATACAAGGATATTTTAAAGCTTTTATTACTCAAAATATGGATTTATACACATTTGACAAAGAATGTTTAAAATACTCGTGAGCGTTATAAATCTTACAGATTGGTTTTTGTTTTATTTACATATATATTTTTTTTAAAATTTGGCGTACTTTTAAAAATTGATTGAACTTGCTCTGATTACATTAATTTTTCTGCGAAGTACGGCACTAATATCGATGCGTTAAATTGAGTGAATTTTTTTGCATGACATTTATCAAATAATAAAAACAATTTAGATATGGGAAAATCCTCAGAAAACTCAACCGTGACCAAAAAATTAAAACTTATTAAAAACGTATTATTTTATGATATCTAAGAGAAACATTTTCATTTTATTAATTTAAGCAATTTATGCATAAATTCATTTACCATGATGAACAAGTCGCCTGCACGGTTTCACAAATGTATTATGTTCTTTTTCGTAAATGTTTCGTAAACTTTTTTGTTTTAGTAATAATGGAAGACATTGGCTAAAAATAATGAAGAATTGGTTGAGGAAAAACCAATTGAAGTATAGTTGAAGAAAATATGTTAAATTTGTTTTTTAACTTAACTACATAGTTACTTAATTACCCAATTAAACTACTAGACACGTAATTTCCGAACAAATAAAATTGTTAGCTGCTACTTTCAAAATACAATATTTGAGATAATGTTTGCCTTTCTGACGTAGAATTATGTCTTACAGCGCGGTTTGTATGGGGGTTATTTTCACAAATTTTTTCAAAGTGATATTTGACACTTTGGGGTATACCTACAGCCTTTAATATTCATCGTACAAAGAAAAAAAAAATGCAAAAATATCAGTTTTAGGGCCATTTTGTTCACAGAGAGATAAATTTATCCCCGAGTTAATTCCATGATTTTTCCAGTTTTTCATTTGTTCACAGCGAGTTAAGCATTTAACTCTTCAAACTGGAGATAAAAATGGTGGCGAGATAGCTTAACCCCAGAAATATTTAACTCGTGAAAATTGGTGAGATAAGATTTTTAATTCGCTCTCATCACTCTCATTTTAATATTTTTTATTTACTTGGTGTCAAAAAATTGAAAATACAGACTTTTAAGCATATGGAAACAGTATTGGGGGTTACTGATTTCGAATCTGATGTCAGAATTTTAAAATTTGGATAAGGTTGCCACCTTAATTTTTATTTTTACGAATTCGGGGCTGGCGCGAACTAAAGGGTAAAAATGGGTCGCTGAATCCGAATCCGTTGTCAGAATTTCAAAATTCGAAAATTTTTCTACACATAGGGTTGCCACCTAAAAATGTTTTATTTTTAGAATTTTAAACATGAGGGAACAATATTGGGAGGTTACTGATTTCGAATCTGAACTCAAAATTTTTAAATTCATGATGGTGGATAGGGTTGCCACCTTAATATTTTAAATTTTTACGAATTCGGGGCTGCCAAAAAAAAATGGTACACCAAAAATGGGTCGCTAAATACAAATTCATGGCCAGAATTTCAAAATGATAAAGTTTTGAAATAAGAGGGTTGCCACCTAATAATATGTATTTTTTAGAATTTTAAACATCATTGAACAGTATTAGGGAGTCACTGATTTCGAATCTGAAGTCAGAATTTTAAAATTCAAGATGGTGGATAGGGTTGCCACCATAATTTTTTGTATTTTTATGAATTCGGGGCTGGCAAAAAAAAATGGTACGCCAAAAATGGGTCGCTGAATACGAATTCATGGTCAGAATTTCAAAATGATAAAGTTTTGAAATAATAGGGCTGCCACCTAATAATATGTGTTTTTTAGAATTTTAAACATCATTTAACAGTATTAGGAAGTCACTGATTTCGAATCTGAAGTCAGAATTTTAAAATTCAAGATGGTGGATAGGGTTGCCACCATAATTTTTTGTATTTTTATGAATTCGGGGCTGGCAAAAAAAATGGTACATCAAAAATGGGTCGCTGAATCCGAATCCGCGGTCAGAATATTAAAATTATAAAATTTTGAAATAATAGGGTTGCTTTTACTTTTGAAAATACATATTATTAGGTGGCAGCCCTATTATTATAAAATTTTATCATTTTGAAATTCTGACCACGGATTCGGACTCAGCGACCCATTTTTGCGTACCATTTTTTTGCCAGCCCCGAATTCATAAAAATACAAAAAATTAAGGTGGCAACCCTATCCACCATCTTGAATTTTAAATTTCTGACTTCAGATTCGAACTCAGCGGCCCCCAATACTCTTTCCTCATGTTGAAAATTCTTAAAATAAAACATTTTTAGGTGGCACCCCTACGTGTAGAAAAATTTTCGAGTTTTGAAATTCTGACAACGGATTCGGAATCAGCGACCCAATTTTACCTAGTGTTTCTCCCAGAGAAATTTATTTTGCATAAATAAACAAGAAATTAGGTGGCAACTTTATCCGCCATCTTGAATTTTAAAATTCTGACACCAGATTCGAAAGAAGTAACCCCCAATACTGTTTCTTCATGTTTAAAATTCTTAAAAAAATGTTTAGTTGGCAGCCCTGTGTAGAAAAATTTCAGAATTTTGAAATTCTGACATCAGATGCATAATTAGCGATCCATTTTTACCTAGTGTTCACTCCAACCCCCAAATTCGCAAAAATAAACCAAAAATCCCCACACATTTTTTAATTAATGAGCTACACTCTAACATTCCAATGGAAATCGAGATAAACTAAGAGCGAATTTATGCTCTAAGCATAAAGCTGGGATAAAATGTGAACAAACCCACTTTTTTATCTCCCGATTTATACGCTTGGTATAAAATTAACCTAGAGATAGTTATCCCCGAATTAAATCATATTTATACCCTTTGTGAACAAAATGGCCCTCAGTGGGAATAAAACGAATATCTAATAAAATAGAAAAATCTAAGAAGATGAAAAATTCATATATTCGTATGAGTAATGCACAAGCTGCCTAGCTGCAGTAGCTGCTTATGCTGTTTTTAAGGTTGTTGTTGTTGTTGTGTTTGCTTGTGTGGTTCGTTAACACGTCGTTCGTTGTTGTGCTGCTTTTGTTGTTGTTGTTTTTATTAATATGTATGAAAAACATACATACATAAATACACATGAGTTGCTTTTTTTCCCAGATAGCCAATCGACTTAGTTGAAAACGGTGTGCACTTTTAAAAGCACTGAAGCGGACCGTTTCGTTGTCAGCAAACTATGCATTGTGTGTTTCATATAAGCGTGTAAATACAAAAGCTTAAGGTCAGGTTAGAACAATTAATTACTCTAACGAATTTTTTCAAAGAAACAACAGCAACTACACTTTCAATATGATAAGAAAAAAAAAATCACTAGCTGATTAATTAGTTAGCTGATTGATTAACTAGTTTAACCTGACCTAAAGCTCAATAAACGGTTTTAAACTATCAAACAACTAGAATTTGTATTTAAAATCAAGAATGATTTAAACTATCAAACAATTAGAATTTATATTAAAATCAACACAAAAAATAACAAGGTCATAAAAAAAATTTTAAGTTGTATATTAATTTTATTTGTTGTTAAACAGTTGTAACCTTTTCTTAAAATAGTTTTTATTAAGTTGCAACAATAAACTAAACAATAAACGGTAACTCAACTGCACTACCTTGATTTCAATACAAGGGTGAAAAAAAAGGGAAAAAAGACAAGAACAAACGACGCATCAAGCGAATATGGCATACATTTAAATTCGAATCTTGATAAATATAAAAAAGGACTTTACAATTATATAGAGAACGGTTTAAAGGTACAAAAACATGTCGTTTTCATACCAGCAAATCAGGCGCTGCCGTTTTAAGTACCGTTTAGCTAGAACAGTCACATTCATGGCTTGATGGGTTGTAATACAATAGAGAATACAGATGCATGTATCTAGAGAGCCAGTATGTGGCTACAAAACATGTACTACTAATAGCCAAGGTTGCCAGTTAAAATTTAAAACAATTCCGACAAAAAGTTACTTTTTTCACAATAACATAAATTAAATACAACAAAAACTACAATTGTAAAGATAAACAAAAAAGTTTCTACCGCAATAAAAAAATTTTAAAAAAAAAATCTCAAGATTATTACAAATTACCACACAAATACCACGCTTTAAAAAAAAAAACACAGTTTCGATAGTATCGTAAGTATAGACGTAGAATTCCTTTTTATATAGTAATAGAGAAAAATTCTGTTTTTTTCATTCATATTTTTAAAAACTATTTAAAAACATTTCATCTTTCAAATAAAAATTATTCAGAAACAAATTTGTTGTTTTTGTTGCCTTCTTTAAACTTACTTGATCAAAGAAGCTCACAATTAAATTCATGTAAAAATTTGTTTTGTTTAATAAAAAGTTTTCGTTTGATATTTTTAGTGATGAATTTGTTGTTAATTTTTTATGTTGGTTACAACTAAATGTAATTTAAAGTTACGTTTAATAAATGGAAATAAAATTCGGAAAAATTTGAATTATTTATTTTTCCTGTAGTAAAGAGCATTAACATATATAATGTATATATCAAACGAAAAGTTTTTATGAAACAAAACAAATTTTAAAATGAATTTAATTGAGAGCTTTTTAGATCAAGTAAGTTTGAAGAAGACAACAACAACAACAAATTAGTTTTTGAATAATTTTTATTTAGAAGATGAAATGTTTTAAAATATTTTTGAAAAATATAAATAAAAAACAAGAATTTTTCTTTATTACTGTATAAAAAGAATTCTACGTCTGTACTTACGATACTATCGAAACTGTGTCTTTTTTTAACTCATTTAATTTGCAATTTTTTGTTCCTTTAGACTTTCGAGGTGTGATCGACTATTTCGCAAAAATATTTTTAGTTCGATTGTCAGGCTCAAAAAAATTTCCATTTTTAGTGACGTCCAAATAAGGGCATCCAATCCCGGGATCCCGGACTTTTTTTAGTCCCGGGATTGTAAGACCTAAAATCCCTGGATTTTCGGGATCCCGGGATTGCCTTCACTGGAAAAAAATTTCAAAAAATTCCACCAAAAAGTTCAATGATACTACCTAAGAAAGACTGAATGTGATTCACAAAATAGTTATATAAAAACCTTTCTCAAAAATATATTTTATAACTATCAGTACAAAATATGACGTGAAAAATATAAACCTTTCTTGAACTAAACTTACACGGAGGGAAATAATGTTCTTATAATAAGCAAATATTTTGCTTAATATACGAAAATTTTATATTAACAGCCCTATTCTGGCAAATTAGCAATTGATAAAAAGTATTTTTTATATTTCTATATGTTTGTTGTTTTCAAAATAAAATTTGAAGCACAAAAAACAAAATTTTTTAATGAAATTGTTAATTACTAAAAAGCAGTTGATAATTTTTATCCTCATTTTTTATTTTTGAGCTTCAAATTTTGTTTTGAAATCAAAAAATTACAACAAATACATAGAAATATTAAAAATACGTGTTAACAATTCCCTGCAAACCAAAGTTTCCGAATTTGTCTGAATTCCGATAAGTTCGTAACTATTTCGAGAATTCTTAACGAATTCGTAACTATTTCGCAACACTAATTTCGGAACATTTCCGAATAATTCGAAAGAGTTCCGAAATCAATTGGTAGGCCGTGAGCCTAGCGGCATTTTAAATAACTTTCCATTCGTAAAATAATTACATTTTAAACAACTTTTTCTTTAAAACAGATGATACTAGATATGGTTCTAATTTTAATTTTTACAGATGCAAATACAAATGACATATCAGATTCACATTTACATATGTTCCATAATAGTAATGCAAAGGATCTGGAATTTTGGGCATGTCATTTGTACGAAACATATAGTCTGTGGCATCTTAAGCCCTAACTGAACTTTGATTCGAAATTGTTATTAATTTTTTTATTACATACGGTACAAAAATCATTAAGAGATCGTTGCAAATTTGATGCTTCATTTCGTTACGAATTCGGTGCTACAATTCGTTAAGAAATTGTAAAAAATTCGTTACAAAAACGATAATTCAATTGTTTACGAATTTGTTACGAATTCGTTACGAATATGATACTCCAATTCTTTACGAATTTGTTACCAATTCGTTACTAAAATTTCTTCCGAATTCGTTACGACAATTCGTTACGAATTCGTGTCAACCCCTCCATACGATTGTCGTTACGATATCGGAACGAATTCGAATGCCGAACTCAGAATAATTTCGAAAAATTCGTAACGAATTCGGAAACTTTGTTTTGCTGGGTTGTTAGCTTGCCAGAATAGGGCTGTAAGTCTCATTTGCTCAAATCGAGCTTTAAAAACTAAAATTAAGAAAAAAACAACTATAATGAGCATTTATTGCCAAAATTGAGCAAAATAAGCAACAACTTGAAACAAGCATAAAATAATTGATTCTAGAACCTGAAATAAGACTTGAATCAAGAAAATATTTTCTTAATTTAAGTACAGGGTTGTCGCCTTTAAACAATTCAGCGAATTAATACAATCATGAACATTTTGAAGTTGTTGTAAAAGAATCGCTAGACAACAAAATCTGTGTTCAACATCACTGTCGACAATGTGCAAATCGAGCAAATTATTCTAGTTTTCAGTAAATTATTTACTTAAATCAAGCAAAATGTACTGAATTGAAGAAAAATAAATTTCTCAAATTGAGTAAATTAATTTAGTTTTCAGTAAATTGTTTAGTTGAAACACGCAAATTGTTAACTTAAATCAAGAAAATTGTTCTCAATTCAAGAAAAATAAATTTCTCAAATCTAGCAAATCATTTTAGTTTTCATCCAATTGTGTACTTGAATCAAGCAAATTTTTCTCATTTCAAGTAAATATTAGACTTGAATGTAAAAATAATATTGATTTTTAAGCAAATTTTGCTTGAATTGAGTTTTTTTTTTCTTAATATCATGTGTTCTAAATTTGCTCAATTCTAGCAAAATAATGCTTAGGATTATATTAGTATGGACCTTAGACAATATACATTATTTTTGGTTTAAGTAAATTCGGTAGTTTACTTGGATTTTATGCCCACGGCTCGTTGCAATATTTGGGTTTTTTATTTATTTTTGAAAATTCCGGAAAAATTTGAAACCGCAATATCGAAAATTACTTTTCAATAGTAACTTTTATAAATTTTAAATTTTATGTTAAAATAAATTTAGAGCCCGTTTGCAGTTTTATAATGGGCAGGTACGGCTGTGAAGGTATGTGATGCAGCTAGTGGTGCAAAAATGCGTCAGTCCGCCCATCCCTTACCTGTGGAGGTAAAAATGTTAAATTTTGCCAGATAGAGCCACATATTGACTCTGGACGAAGTTCATCGATTTTGGCCCGGCAGTTAAGGAGCATGGGTTAAACAAGCTATACAAAACATCACAAAATTCGTACTTAGAATTACTAAAATTATTATACTATTTTATTGTTTTTAAAAAAATTTTATGAGCCTTCTGAATGAACTCATTTAATTAATTTTTTGTTTAAAAATTCATCTCAGTCTTTAAAAATAAACAAAAAATACTATCCAAACATTTAATCGAAACTGTGTTTTTAGTTTTTTGAAATCTTCTGCATCGTTTTGTTTTGTAAAACGAGGCATATTT